>VXBJ01006512.1:83787-150824 GCA_013400055.1 Nycticryphes semicollaris | reverse complement strand
CATATTAGTATAATCTGAACTTCTGGTGCATTATATATAGTAAATGGTGATTATTAGAGGGAAAAAAAAAAAAAAAAAGACTAGGGGTGTCATTATAAATGAATAACCAAGTCATATACAAATGAAAATCTGAAAGGACACAAAATACCAAAGAAATTTAAATATGGCACCTTACACAATCAAACTGAAGGTGGTTTTGTTGTGGTTTCTTTTTTTCCTTTTCACATTTAGTCATGGCTTCAGTGATATCCAACAGACAAAAAGAAAGGCCACGTACCTGTTTTCAACACTGAATCTAATGTGCATTATTAGGCCATTTGAATAAAAGTTGCAGTTCCTGTACAGTGTTAAAAATTAACGATTGAGTTCTTGGTGTCACAAGCACAAGACTTTAAAAACTAAAGTAGACTTTCAGTGCCTTACTTTTTCCATGTTCTCAGGTATATGACAGCTTCTTTAGATAAAATAAATATTAAACAGTTGTTTCAAGTTGCCTTTTGTTCTGTTACAAATCATGTACCAGAAAGTGGATGACTGACAGGTTTAGACATAAAATCAACTGGTCTGTTGGAAAGTTACACCTGTGAGCTGGACCAATGGTAAGGGTTACTTTCTCAAAGTACCAAATAACTTTCAGTTATAGTTGAAAAAATATGCCCTTTAGTGAATTCATTATCTCTCTAGCCTTCTGCTTTCTTTCAGCTTTTACCATACATATGCATTTCCCTAGGGTTAAGCTAATGTGTTTCTCAATTCCTAGATTGCTTTAACAACAAGAATCGAAGACGATAACAAAATGAATTCCCAAACCCATTCTGAAGACTGTGCGTTTTGAATTTTAAGTATTTTGTTGTTTCAAGGTAAGAGGTATAAACAGTATCTTCTGAATTAAATAGAAAATCTTCAACTTGTGAAACGCTTCCATGTTCTCTTCTCAGTCACCAGTGAAATTAAATATTTTTTATACTAGTGTCACAAGGATCAATTCAATGACAAAAATTAATTAAGAGCAAAGAACTCTGAAAGACCACTAGCTATTAGAAGGGGCATAATATTAGGGAATGTTAAATTTTAAAATGCAAAAAAAACCCCAACTTTAAAGCACTCATGAGAACATGTATTTATGCTCCCTGATGGCAAATACTTTGGATTCTTGTCAAGTCTTTTTGTAATATTTTAAAAACACAGAAATTTAAAAGAAAATAGTAAATGGCTGACTTGTCACCTTAATGACACTTAGGCTTGGTGTCTTGGTAATATAGATGGTATTGCACATTTTCAGATTATGATGTCCCAAATATTTCCCTGGGAAGCTGTAGTTCCTTGTATGATGTTACAGACGTGAGGTTTGACTTTCTTATTAACCTGTCGCAGGCCCTGAAAAGGCTCCAGTTTTTGATAGGTGACAAAGTAAAAACCACTGATTTGCTCAGAAAAACACATTATTTGAAATTACTGGACTGCCTTTGGTGACCTCTGAAATTCTTCTGACTTTAGGTGGATAAAATTTAGAATCTACTACAATTTAGTCATCTAGGCCTCTTCTAGTGTCAACAAAAAGAGAGCTTAAGATATTTGGAATTAAACTGTCTTCTTCAGGTTCCTAAATTGCACATGTTAAAGCCTAACAGATTAGCTTGTGCTAAGACACCAAAACATTTAGTTGGCTAAAGCAGGTGATGCAAAACTCATTGCTTAAGTCCCAACGCAAAATTGCTCAAGATCTATGAAATAAGAATGAATTTATATTAAAGTTCAAAAGCTTTTCATACAAGTAAAAGCCTTGAACTGCTTTAAATTCAATGGTATCACAAATTAAAACAGAAATTGCTTGAGTCCTGCTTTATCTGTTTATCCATAGGGTATTATTTGCTTTGAAAAAACCTCTCAGTGCTTCTGGGAGATTAAAAAGACACTTAAATTTTTGATAGGTGTGTTGCAGTACAGGGTCTGGCGACGCCATTTGCCGTCCACCGCATTGGTGTCTGCAAGCTGATGGACCGAGCAGCCTGGGGTTGGCCGTTCCTGAACCAGGTCACCACGCCTCCTGCAGGCAACATAGGTGCATAAGGGAGAGAGCGTCAAAAAATGATCAGAAGAGACCCTAACTAGTACTTCAAACAAACCCATGCACTATTTCTGTGAGACCAATGTAAATAAGCTTAACTATTTGTGTTTTTAAAGAATTTCTTACACAGGGTAAACAAGGCTTTGTTGAATAATGCTACAAGCATGATACTCAACTCTTACAGCTCACAAGGCTTTGTGCTTATTGAAGCAAAGATGAACTCATACACATCTACTCTACCAGCAAAAATGAGTTGACTTTTAAGATTAAAACCACAATGTGTTAGGGAGAAATATAATTACCCGATTAAGGCACTGGAATAGCATAAAAAACAGGATTCCATTCCCATGGCTCATCTAGTTTTCCTGTGAATTTCCAATGACTTTGAAGATACCATCAAGCAAAAAAGAAAAGAGAAGGACATCATTATTGTGGAATTACACCTCAGTTAACCAATGGAAAAATTAGAATTTTTAACCTTACCATGCGGAAATTCAGACCTGTAGCAGTTCACCTGCCATCATAAGAAAGAATTATACAGGACAAAAAGAAATGTCTAGCTCCATCAAGACTAACATTTTTTTATTTTTGTCAGAGACAACTATACTATGCAATTTCTATCCTAATCTTATATTAAAATGAGTTATGGTTTTTGCCTTTTATATACCTCAGTCAAAGCTACAGACTCACTCTGTTGACAGTTAGAAGCATTCCTGTTTGTAGAATAAATTGCTTATAGCAAGTTTGTGTTCTGTCAGTACTGCCCGATTGCCAGTAGGGCTGTATATCCTGCTCAGCGATTTGGGTTCTGCGTTGGACCCATAGACTGTTTTTCTTTAGAATTAAGCTCTAGTTCCTGTAGTTCCTGATCTGATGAAGTTAGAAAGAGAATTAGCCTTTTTTTTTTTGTTGTTGTTGTAAATTTAAGTCTTTTGGAAGGTTAGAAATTTTTTTTCAATTCTTTTTATATAAAGATCAGACACTGAAAGATACTTAATATATGGTTGATTGGCAGTACATGAGGATGATTTTTTTTTCTATTTGCTTAGATTAATTAAATCGACAGAATTGAACTTTGTACTAAAAATGTCAAAACAGGCAGATATGCCAAGAGTGTTACAATTATATTGCTAAAAGAAACAGTTTGGTCAAATGTCTAGACTTTCACATTATTTCCAAACAGCTATGCTACTGAGATCACATTAACAGGCTAGTAAAGACCTCAGTAATTGTTTTTTTCATGTTTTTATAGATACAACATGTACCAGTCTTCATTTATATGGAACTATAGTGTGATAATTAGAACAATCTTTCACTGCAGACTTGCAGTTTTTCTTTTCTTTTCTTTTTTCTTTTTTTTTTTTTTTTCTTAATTCCAAGATGCAGGTTGTCATGTCTCCCTTCCTGAACACATTAAACACTTTCAGTTGATAGGATGTAAAAATCTGTTACTCTGCACAGAGTGTAACTCCCTCTCGCTTCTATCCTTTAACAAGGTAATAAATACCAGTTAGTCACCCACAGAGAGGACAGATATGGAAGTCAAGCTGAGTTTTACTGTCCAAAGGGAAGAAAGGTGATTTGGACACAGATAGGGTCAGGCTCATGTGGGTATGCTCAATGTTGCCTGTTTGATCTCCCTGATCAGGGACTTGAGCTGTGCATTTGTTTTGGGTTCACTTCTCAGCAGCACAGAGAAACAGAGCTGTTAGAGTGGCAACAGCTGCAGCAGGAGGAGGGGAAATGGAGAGATCACATGTGGCAAAAATGAGAGCTGTGAAAAGTCTAGATGAAAAAAAAAAAAAAAACCAAAAAAACCCAAAACAAACAGTTGCGATGTTGCGACTAAACAAGTGTAAACCAACAGCTCCAACAGCTGACCAAGCTGTTTTTTGCTTTTACAAACAGCTTTTTGTTTTTACAGAAAGTCTGGGCTATTTGCAATTAAAATGAAATGTAATCTTGTCATCATAATTAATGATTAAAAAAAATTACATCTCAGAACATCCAATTTGGTAGATTTTTCATTTGAACAACAGCTATGGAAGTTTTTGGGATTTAGGGAAGAGATCAACAATTGCAGAGAGATCTTGTGTCCCTTAACATGTTCTTCATCATAGATTGAAATGTGAGGAGAGATCAAGAGATGCTTTAAAGAAACTGAATTCTTCTTTCTAAATGAGTTAGCATTCACCATCAACTGAGCAACAAAATTATATCAGCCAAGTTAATCTCAAGCACAAAGAGTAGTGCATTAGCTTATACATTTTTCACAAGCCCCTATGACTTTAATGTATTTGTTAAACTAGAACAGGCTGTTGGTTCAGCTAACATCAATTCAGTAACTTCAGTAAATAATTAGGCCATGGTAACTCAACTACTTGCAATTATTTCTCTTTATCCATACTGAAAGACCTGTGAGAGACAAAGAGATAGCATAGTGAAAAGGGAGCAAAGGCAGGGCACAAATAAAGTTAAGCAATCTTAATGAAAATAAATGTCTTGAAGATGATTGTTGGGAATCTCATACAGTGTTTTCATTGCTTCTCTGAAAGTAAATCCTACAGTATCACATAGCAAATAACGAGTTAAAATATATGTAATAGCAATCTATGTAATGATTTTCTTCCAGCTTACAACCTAATGGAAGGCAATGTCTTGTAAGAAAAATGTCATGGAATTTCGTTGGGAGGCTCCCATAGTGTGATCACTCCAGCAGGTTAGATGCAAAGGCAGCTGTGAGTTTTGGCATTCAGTTTTAAGTGCCTGGATTTCCAGCCTTAGATAGTATCTTGTAAAATAGCTTTTCATCATGAAATATCTGAAGGAGTTTTTGTGTGTGTGTATTATTGCATCACGTGGCATCAGCATGTTTCCAGTTTGCCTCATTGGCCAGACTGAAGACCTCAGATCAATAGAACAAGCATCTGTCACTTCAGCTGACTCAGTGACAGACAGCTGTAGGAGATCATTTTCTATCAGATGGCCAATGATTATAAGAAGAAGAAAAATATAGCTTGATGGTAGAATTTACTGATGTTGACTGACACAAAAAGTGAAAGCTAAGGAAAAGAAATCTGTAGTTTCTCCCAATGCATCAGTTCCTATTACCGTCTGTGTTTATGCTTTTTCTTGGTGATGACAACCTATCTCTCTTCTGTTCCCACCCTTTTCAACACCTTTTTCAGGTTGCATCTAGTCTTATTGTCACTTTTTTTTTTTTTTAAATCATTCTGCATGTTATTGTAATACTTGGCTATCATTCTCACTGGTTTCTGATTTTACTTCACTCTTACTTTCTGTGTACCTCTGTACAACCCTGTTCACCCTTTTGTTCCTCACTTCTTAGCAAGCCAGTCAATGCTTCCCCCATCCCCTTTGTTTATTAGTATTTATTTTGTAAATAGAATACTAATTCTCAATTTCAGAGATCCTTTTGAGTAAGTTAAGTGCAACAAAATTAAACCTTGGGCTGACAGAGCCTCTCCATTTTCTAATAAGGTAGTAGATAAAATTAATTGTG
The DNA here is from genome assembly GCA_013400055.1 of Nycticryphes semicollaris. Lineage (NCBI taxonomy): Eukaryota > Metazoa > Chordata > Aves > Charadriiformes > Rostratulidae > Nycticryphes > Nycticryphes semicollaris. The sequence goes on along the minus strand of VXBJ01006512.1, from coordinate 145,233 downwards.
GCTTATAAGTATCTACATGATATAAGATGTTGTCCAGAGTAGAAAGATTAGCTTGTACGTATTACCAAACTCCCCAAAGCTTACTCTGAACATACGCAATCCTTAATTTTCAAATATGTTTATATATATGCATACATATTTACATATTTACAAAATTGTAAAAGTCTTTACTACTGCCCTTGACAATTTGATAACTTTCAAACTCCTAGTCCCATTTCAAATATTGGAAGCACTAGTATTTCTATGTGATTGGGCTGTAAACACTTTAAAAATTAAAAAAAAAATAAAAATCTTCCACTCCTCTGAATCTTGTTATTGGAGAAGATTGAACTGTGTTATTCGAAACTTTCAAAATCTGTGAGGCAGACATCTGACAGAAGATACTTTATCCTGAACAGTTTAAACTTAAAAAAATTATAAGCCTGTTTCAAAGTCTCACAAGTGGAAGTATTAAGCTATATTGTTTATTGTTATCATCAAGGAACCTCATAACAACCAGCTGTGTGGGTGTTTTTTTCCCTTGCAATATCCATCTCTAAGGAATGCACACAAAATATTGCAATTGATATACTATGTTCAAGCAAGTCAAGCAATCCCAATGGAACTGATTCCTGTTTGCTTCCTTGTCAATAAACCATTCAAATACTTCTGTATATGTCCATCTCTTCAGTTTTAAGGCAGACCAAACAACACATTTTGTTCTACATCACAAACTTAAGTTATTGTTTAGTCGACTTTCTATATCCCATCCTTTAATAAATCTAGTGAAACCAGTCATCTCCTATACATCAAATAAACTATTTATCTTCCATGCAACCATGAAAGCAGCCTCCAGAAATCCTATTTGAAGGTTGCAATCAGTCAGATCGTGCTTTTTTAAGGGAGAATATGATTTAGGTTCTGTTCACTATGTTCACTGTGTCTGTTCACACAGACAAACGATTTTGAGGAGGACTTGTCCTCCCTGAATACAGAGGCTAGGAATTTTCGTGTAAAATATCAAGTTGACAAACAGAGCAGAGCCGATAAACTCTAGTTGGGACTCTGTGCAGTTGTAATGACGCCTGGTAGATTAATGAATAAGCAGAGCAAGTTGAGTATTTCCTCTCTGGAGCACACAAGCTATAGATTTGTCTTTTAGAAAACAGAACAGTACTTTTCCTCATCTTCTCCCCTGGAGATGGAGAAAAATATTTGCAGGCATGACTATGTTAACAAGAAAGTAAGAACTGACGACACTAGAAACAATAGTGCCTTTTCCCCAGGCCTCAAATTAAAAAAAAAAAAAAGTTTGTGTTTCATCACAAAGTCAGCTTAGGGGAAATGCATATATTTTTTTCATTTAGAATCATGACTGCTTATTTCTAATTTCTCTACAAGAGCAGTAACATTTCTTTCTTGGCACTGCAAATAACATTTGGATCAGCTTGAGCAAGTTTGTATATATGGCTAAGGATTAAATTTTCAGAGGGATCTGGCAACTCCCATGAACCCATCACCCACTGGCATTTAGCAATAATCAGCAGAAATGAATTAATTAATCTGGTGTCCATGACAAGATGTCAGTGGGCTGGGGCTACAGGGAAGCCTTTGGGAGGAGAACTCTGGGGCTGTTCTATGCTGGACACAGCCATTTGCAGCTGGTTGCAGTCTGTTCCAGCCGGTTCTGCAACAACCTTGCTGCAGGACACAGCTCAGCCCATCAGCCAAGCTGGTGGCCCTAGTAGGAAAATGTATTTATAAAACAGCAGAAAACACTGCTCAGGCAGAGGAGAAGAGGAAAAAAGTGAGAACCCACCCTGCAGACACTAAAGCCAGAGATGGAGACAGGAAGGAGGTTCGCCAGGCACTGGAGGCAAGATTTCCCTGCTACCTGTGGAGGAGAGAGTGATGGAATGGGCAATTCCCTTCAGCCCAAGCAGATATGTATATCTTTTTGCTTCTCACTATTGAATCTATTTTAAATGGCAATAAATTAAATTAATTTCCCCCAAAGTGAATCTAAAACAATAATTGGTAAATGATCTCCTTGTTTTTATCTTGACCCAAAGTCTTTCTTTTTCCTGTTTCTCATCTTATTTTTTTTTTCCTGGTCCCACTAAGAAAAAGGAGTGACTGAGTGGCTGGGTGGGAGTTTAGCTGGTGGCCAAGGCTGACCCACCACATCTCTATTCTGGTATACTAACTTGGAAATATCAGCATTTCCTCTGAACTTATACAGCAGTAGTTGCCAGCTTTGTTGATTTGATCAATATTGACATTCCAACATGTTTATGGATGTATGTGGATACATGGCTTTGGACAGAGCAGGGGGAATTTCTCTATATGCTTCTCCACAAGGCTCAGTTCAGTCTCAAAAGATTCACACTTTACTACTCACAGCAGTGGAAGCGATGAGGCATGGGCAGGCCATAGCTCAGGGGTGGATGAATTTCTTCATCCTACAACAAGATCTTCATGACAGAACGTCATGAGACACAAACCTTGTTCCTCAGGTAACTGAGGGGATGAGGAGATCTTGGAAGGTGGCCCCAAGTTTGGCACCAAGACTGCACCTCACTAATACCAGTGTCAGTAGTCTGGACTGTTTCACCCTACAGCTGGGGTTCAGTTGTCTTACAGCCACTGTGCCAGAACAATCTGCCAACAAGTTACATGATGTGGCCATAATGGAGAAGAAAGACATGAGCTCTCTGAAAGGCTCTGAAGTCTTCGTATTGCCAAGCTGGCTTGAAGTGAGAAAATCTGGATAAGCACATGGATGCTAAGTTCACATCGTGAATTTCTAAGCTTTCGCTGCTCCAGGATATCCCACTGCTCTGCTGAATACCCCGAGAAAAATGAAGGGAAACAAAATCGTCGAAAATTGAGGTTTTTTCTGAGATTAAATATTTTTCCTATTTTTTTCTAAGTGCTGAAAGAAAAAGATTGCCATATATTGCATTATTTGTGTTTATTTTTCCAGTAAATGCTAGAAAATTTAAATTTTTCAAAAAAAAAGTTATTATTCAGATGGATCCATTTTTTCCAGTCAATCCTTCAGTACTTTGCAACACATTCTAATGGAAATTTTTGTGCAGAAAATGCTGGTGGAAGGTTTGAAACTGAAAATGCCAGTGACAATCACATCATGATGGCAATCCAAGGTGAAATTTAGGTGTGTTTGAGGGAAAAAAAAATTGGCAAAACCCCACTGTATATTTTTGAGCAGGAATTTAAGGGTACATGGCATGGGAGCATGTAATGTTCCTCCTTCAAAAATTAATTAGAAGGTTTTCCATCATTCTGTCTAGCCTTGCTAACAGTGCATGACAAAAGGTACTGGATTAATAATGTGATGTCAAAAAGTGTGATATAATAAAAACTGGGTGAAAAAACTGCTCAGATTGGTTCAGGTTGAATGTACTGGTCTCTCTACTGTATTGTATTTATTCATCTTGGCTTTAGCAATGCCTCTTTATTTCTGTTGCAGTTGTATCTGCAAGTCCAGTTATGAATGTGGACTGTGTTATATACAAACAGAAAGACAAAAAATGTGTTTTGTTCTCAAGAGTTTACAAATCAGACCTAGAGGTAAATTTGAAAATTACAGTGATTTTCTTTCACCTATATTGCTTTGGATCCACTAGGTTTCACAGCAGACTATAGCTGTCAATTAACTCTCAACAAAATCAAATTCATCTGAAAGCATGCATGTTCAAATTTTATCCAAATTGGCAAAAAAAATAATAACATGAATCTTTAAAGTGCCCAGCAATCTTACAGAAGTGGATAACAATATTCTTTGAATGCTTTGGCTAGGATTTGAAGGTTTGTTCAGACATTTTCTTCACACAGTACTCCATGTGATCTTACTGTGAGTAGTGTGACACTCTTGTAGTTTAGCAAGAAGCTGTGATCCACATTTTTCATTGTTTAATATAAGAGTACATGGCATAATTAAAAGCTATCATAAGATAGAATGTATATAATGGCTGTGCTATATTTTTTTTCAGCCCAAAATAGAATCTAAATAGTGTTTTGCTGCATAAAAGATATTAAAATCCAAACCCTACTAAGATTTAAACAGAATTATTAACTTTTCATAGACATGATTGATTGGCCATTGCAACTTGTTGAAACCCAACTAATTATGCTTTTAGATAATCAATTGCATAAGGACCAGCAGCAAATGATGAGAAAACAATAAAATGCATATGCTTATATACAAATGCCTTGTTAAGACTCTAACTCTTCATGTCAGGCAATTTAATCATAGGGAGTGAAAGCTGTGAGTGGGATGTGGTAATCTGGCAATCAAGAAGGTAGTAGAGGCATAACGAGTCAGTCTTTCTTTGGTGGACCACCAAGAAATTGGGAGATTGTATGACTTGCTGTGGCTTGAAGTAAGCATAACTTAGTTTTAAGACTTAAACTTAAGTTTTTTGTTGTTTCAGATTTCAGCAAACCTCTCCATTGTATATATATAGTCCTAAGAAATGTGTAGATTTCATAAAACTACATGCCATGTTATAGCATAATACCTCACGATGTGCCTGAACTTATCCCAGCAATTACAAAACATTTCAATTCTTAGAATGGAATTTGAGTGAAGTTAGAAAGTCTATATGACTAGTGGAACTCAAGACCAGTGGATCTCAAGTTCTTCAACTTCACATTTATATGTGAAGATAAAAATAATTTTCCTCCCAATAATTATTAAAAGAAACAAGACAGGTGCATTTAATTTTTTGAATGAGCAGTCTGTCTTCACAAAATGCTTTCCAGCAAAAATCTGAGACATTACCGAAACAAAAAGAAAAGCCAAACATTTTCTTTCCAGCTCAACAGAGAAGCAATCAAATCCTTTTTTCATCATAAAAAAATCTGCGAGTTTTGGACACTACTGCTTGAGATGCCTAGGCAACATGGCAGACAGAGGCTAAACTTCTGGGGTTGGTTTTCACATCATCTTCTATACAAGTCCAACACACATGTTTCAATAACCACAAAATCTGAAGTTAAGAGAGGTAAAAATTTCACCCTCTCTCCTACCCAGGACTGTCAGACCCTGACTTTCTGCATGCTCTATGAGGAGAAGCAGCCAGGGTATCTGACCTGGGGGCCGCTGTACGTAACCTGCTAATTTATTCACTAAAGGAATTTTTCCCAAATAATCAGGCAGGATGCAGTCCTCTTGCACATAAATGGCTTGAAAAGTTTAGAAATCATTAGAATCTACAGTAGGTCTGGTGACTGAGTTGTGGGTGAGTGTTGCCTAACAGGTCTTTTTTGTGACAGGTGCAGGAGCCAGGTTTTAGTGAAGGCTGTGAATGTTGGTCTTAAACATTCCATAAATCCTAAAAAAGATTTTGGAAGGAATAAAAAAAAATAACGAAGAAGAAGTTTTCAACACTGAACTTGATGAAGTGACAGATTTGGGGATTTCTAAGTGAGAAAACTTTGTGACACTTGTATACGCCTATGTGTATATAGGTATAAACTGGAGAGAGAAGTTATAGTTCATAGGTTTATATTGCCTACTCATCCTGTTCATTTCTGGTCAGTAGGTGCTAGACCTTCCTACTAATACTAACCAATACAATGCAACAGATAAGATAAAATTAATGACACACACTGACCCTTATATTTTTTGGCCTTTAAATTTTTATGAGAGGATTTCATAGACATAAAGTTTAACACTGTTTTTCATTACAAACTGCTTCTGCCTGATTTGTCAGCTACAATAAATAAAACTTTGGTGGATTAATATCGGTATATTCAAGAACAGCAACCACATAAAATAATTTCTGAGCCTAAATTTTCTCTACTTTCACTAGAAAAAAGAAATCCAAGCACTACAAAGAGATTTATTAAGAAAAGAAATAAAATAAAATGTATGACTAATGCTGTCAGTTCCTTATAGTGAGCATCCTTGCTTTAATCATTTGGAAATTGAAATCTGTTCATATTCCTCTGAAATAAAGCCATTTTCTTACTCTCATGTTCGTCAGTCTCGTGTTAGTTACTGTATTCAGCTAGTCTAACAGCAATAGCACTGTGTAGAATCAATGTCTTGCTATATACAGTGATTGCACAAGTTAATTGCTCTTTGTAAATTAAATACATTTCTTTACAGTAAATACACTGGAAAGCAAAGATGATTAGACAGTACTTTTATAAACATGATTGTAGTGTCTACTGATTATTTCACATCACCAGTGTATTTTCAATAAATAAAAATCCTTCGTTTTCTCTTTTTTTTTGTTGTTTCCAAAAAATGAATATAAAATGTGAGAATGAGACTGAGTTTAAAGCAATATATATCATGTATGAAACATCATCTACATTTTAGAAAGCCATTCCTACTCAGTTGTTTGGCAATACCTCATATTCATCTGCTCCTGTGGGATACACAACCAAATTTTAAAGAATGTGTTTGTTTTGCACCAAGAGGGACCAAATAAAAATTTAGCAGGTCAGTTATTTTCTAGTCAGATAAGGTGATAACTTAGCCGAATGTTAAAAATTGTTTAAAATATGTCAAATGTTTTGCCAGTAGAACTAAATCATGACTTGGAAATAGACATCGGAAATAGACAGCTTAATAATTTTTTTTTTTCCCAGAATGTAGTGGTTAAGGGCAACTGCATGTAGCTTTCATATTGCACATCTCATATATAGACCTTGAATCACTCTAAGTGAAAATCTGTATGTTCGTGTCTATACTGTGAGAACAGTCATGGTCTTCACAGTCTTCATCCAGGGCAAAGGACTCATAACAGTACACACATGTCCTAACATGCACCTATGGTTCTTGCTTAGGACTTACCTCCTATCAAAAGAGACAGTCCAAGTTTACAGTGTTTTGAGTATGGGAAATGAAACAATGCAAACGGAGTGACTTGCCCCAGGCTAGGAAAAATACTGGAACAGAAGAGAAGTGTCTTGGCTCTAGGCAATGCTGTTGTCTGCCTTCCTGAGGTTATGCTGGATTTATAGCAACTGGACTTGTCTATTTTCACATCGTAACATTGAGGGAGTTTTAAGAAGCACTGGCTGCCTTGCATTCTTTCAGTTATGAAAACTGAATTAAATATTTACTGAGGTAATCAAATGCTTCATGTTAATTGTGGTTTTGTGGAGCAGCCAGAATATACTGAACCTTAGTGCTTGCATCATTTTCACCAGCATGTGAACACAATTAATATAGACATAGTTCATTAAAACGATAAAATTCATATTGATTATCCTGAAATTTGCAGTTGTGTAGATAGTTTAACTTTCAGATCACAGATCCAGATATAAAAAACCTCCACATCACCACATCACTGGAAAATGATGTATTCATAAATAAATATGACAGCCAGGATGTTTGTTTTCCCTACATTAAGCTATTTTTGAAAGCTAATTTAAGTGTCTTTCAGAAAACCCAAGTTCCTTGAATAGTTAATGGAAAGAGATAAGCTTAAAGCCACCTAAAACAGCTTTCATGAATAATTCTGCCTGACCTCAACCCATAAGGGAATAAACATGAGCATATACAGAATAATATTTGCATTCACAACGGGTTTGTCCATGGAAACAGATAGCTGTGTCTATATGCATGAATCTTGTGAATAAAATTGCTCTCTTTGCTGACTTGTATAGGACAGTGTACACAAAATTACAGAAGATATTTTGAATCATCTTGATTGTAAGAGGTACTGCAGTTTAAAGCAAGCTAGTAATTTTCACAATTAAGTGTGGGTTTGTGATATGCAACCTAAAATTTCTTTTCCTAATTCAGGTTGCCTTGTTGGCTTCATATATCCTTGCAAGATATATTAAATTTCAGAATACATTATAAAGATAAATATTGGACCTTTCCACATCTGGCATTATAAGTTAGTGGATAATTTGCAGAAAATGTGTATAAAACTTTCCAAACTTTACAGAGTTATAGGAAAAATAATAGTCTTTCTCGTCTGCATCACCTGCATTTTGACAGGTTGTAAATATAAGACAAATCTAAGTAAATGCACATATATCCATGTCTGCTGAAATGTAGCCGCAAGACTTACAGAGCTTCTGCATTTCACATTGAGCTGCCCATCAGATGAAATCAGTCTTAACATAATAAGCTAGTTGTTGCTGGTATGAAAAAAAAAAAGAAAAAAAAAAAAGAATTATAATAGGGCAAGTGCAGTAGGAGTTCAACAGCCGCAGAGTAACACTGAAAGAGCAGTAGTGGCCTGAAGCAAGAATCAAAGTAATTACATCTCTCACAGGAAGTGGTGAGCAGCAGTTAGATGAGTTAGATGGAACGAATCTAACCAGTTCACTTCGCTTATTCATTTGCAAGAGAGATGCTTTCTTCTATTTAGAGAGCTTCTACCAAAACCCTTCCTCCTCCAACCACAAATAACATCATTTTTAAGTAGGCAGGATTCAAACAGTGGTTGGAATCACCCACACAGCAAGAAAATTGCAGAGACCAAGTACAGTGTACCCATGTCCATACATTAGTTAAATTCCATAGAGCAGCACCAACATATGCATGTTGTGTGCATGAGGAGGGAGGGGAGGACTGCAGTATCTCTATACTACTCATGGCTTTACTGCTTATGAATAAATGCATTAGTATAAAACTAATTAGCAAAACAGAAATTCCACTCAGCTCTTCGCAGTACAGATGCAATCTCTTAATACTCTCTGTAATATTTTACCCTGTCTCAGCTAAAGCATCTTAGCTGAATGGGAGTGCTTACGTGTGATGGGAGTGCAAGACTTGAACGGGCACCCAGAGGAGTGAGGAAGGAAATGGGACATGTCTGCAGAAAACATGCTAGCTGTTACTGGAATACCATGCCCAGTTCTTATGTCTAACTTTGTAAAAAATCAGAGATATTTCTGAGAAGTTGTATAAAGCTGTCCTGTATTTTTCATCATATGCCTCATGGACAGAGATCACATGAGCTCAGTCTACTCAATCTGCTTCAGGAAAAGACAGGACATCAGTTTATGATATTTGTAAGTACCGTCTGAGGGAGCTGGGGTTGTTCAGCCTGGAGAAGGCTCTGGGGAGACGTTATAGCAGCCTTCCAGTATCTGAAGGGAGCCTACTCCTGAGCCTCTCCTGAGCTGGAGAGGGATTCTTTGTCAGGAAGTGTAGTGACAGGACAAGGGGTAATGGTTTAAAATAGAAGAGGGGAGATTTAGATCAGATAGAAGTTCTTTCCTGTGAGGGTGGTAAGGCACTGGAACAGGTTGCCGAGGGAAGTTGTGGATACCCCATCCCTGGAAGTATTTATGGCCACTCTGGATGAGGCTTTGAGCAACCTGGTCTAGTGGGAGGTGACCCTGCCCATGGCAGGGGCGTTGGAATTTTATGATCTTTGAGGTCCCTTCCAACTTTAACCATTCTATGATTCCATGGTACTTATGCAGGGAAAGACCTCTTTTAGTAAATGCTTCTATATTATAAAAATCATAGGCATTACAAAATCCAGAAGCTGGAAATTAAAATTGGACTAACTCAGGCTAAGACTAGTTAATAGGAGCTGAGAGGATCGGTGAGGACTCTGCCTGAGGAGGCAGTTGGTATCTCCAACCTGAAAAACCTAGCATCTACTTTGTAAATAAAGCCAGTTCATGTTTAACAGGGTCATGCAGGCATTTCAGAACAGCCAGTGTCACTGTCTGAAAAAGGGGAGTTAATATCTAATGAAAAAATCAGAAAACCAATCAACTTCTCACAACCAGAGGGCTGATTTGTACTAGCCTGGGTCATCACCAAGATGACTTTCCCTCATCCTGTAAATTCCTGTCTTACTGTTGGAGGTACCTCAGTAGCTCAAACAGTGCTTATCTCTTCTTCCTGCATGTGATAAGATTCAGCTCACTAAGTTTTTTAAAGCTCTTTGTGCAGTCTAATTTTTCCTGCCATAGGCTTTCCAGAGGCGCAGCTTTTCCAAAGGTCAATAACAGCACAAGTCACTGCTTTCCTTATGGCATCCCTGCCTGACAGATGCTGTTGAAGGCAACACTGTCCCAGGGGAACTTGTGCCAAGAGAAGGGGGAGAAGGAATCACCATTGACAAGTTCTTCCAGCTGTGATAGAAAAATATCTTCTGAATGGATGTGGGGAAAAAAATGGTGAAACACTGTGTTGTGGTCGTCACAAATTACATAGAAATTTCTGTGGCTTTATTGACAGAACTGGAGAAAACACAGAAACTAATAATTCCTGTAAGGCCAAAGTCTAAAATTCTGATCTAATCTCCTGCACCCTTCAGGCTATCACCTTTAAACTGGGAATACTGGAAAAAATGGGATTATAAGAGTAATATGAAAATAATAGCAGGAATGTGCAGTTTTCAGATGGTCTACTGTCACTGAGGGAATCATAGCTTGCAGCATAATTTAGACCACATCCAAAGCCTAAAATAATCATTTCCCCAGTGCCAGTGATTGGTCAAAACATAATTTGAAAGTGAATGATTTATAGTTGACTCCTTGTCAACCTTCCATCTCTCTTCCTGTAAAAAAAGAAATAAAGAAATATAAATCCAGCCAAAAACCCATGCCCCAGCTGAGTAGTACACCTATATATTGGAATACTGTGATTGTTTCAGAGAAATTATGAACCAAGAATTTTGTGAGGGAATATGACATCAGGGAGTTATTGTAGCAAAATACTAACCACTGGGTTTTTTTCCAGTAAATATTATAATGGGATTAAATACATATCAAAAAGGAGTTAAAGAGTCAAAACATTATATTTTTGTAAGTTTCTTTTCCCAGTAATGGTGGAATGAACTTTAGATAGAGAAGTTAGTGCCTGTACTGAGTACTATATACATTACATTACTTAAATGACTATCTATTGTGTGCATATGTGGAGTTAATGAACCATACATATGCAAATATATGACTTTTAAAAATACCCTCAATGAAGCTAATAACAAATAATAACTTAAAACAGCCCCAAAGAGCAGAACACTGTCATACAAGCATATAAGAAATGATGAGAATATTCTCTTCCTTAGCATAAAATGGTTACTTTTAATTTGAAGGGGTAGGTATCACATGAAAGAATTATTCATCAGTGATATAAACTTTTATGAGCCCATGTACACTGTTGCCAGAAGATGTATTTAACTTCTTCCTAAAAGACAGAATTGTAATTATCATGGAGGACATTAGTTCACAGGAAATGTATTTCTTACTAGTCTCTTGAACAGCCTTGTCCAATTGTATGTGTTCGTCTCATGGAGAGCTGGTGCAAATGAGAGCTCTTCAGAAAAGCTGGCTTTTGCTATACAGGGTCCAGGCTCATCTGGCTCAGGATATTAAGCTGGGGAAAGAAGGAAGAAGGGAACGTTCAGAGTGATGGTATTTGTCTTCCCAAATAACTGCTTTACATGATGGAGCCCTGCTTTCCTGGTGATGGCTGAACACCTGCCTGTTGATGGGAAGCAGTGAATGAATTCCTTGTTTTCCTTTGCTTGTGCATACAGGTTTTGCTCTGCCTATTAAACTGTCTTTATTTCTGCCCACAAGTTTCTTCACACTTTTGTGCTTCTGATTCACTCCCTCATCTAAAGTGGGGGGAGTGAGTGAGCAGCTGTACGGTTTTTGCTGCCAGCTGGGGTTAAACCACACATAGTCTATTGTCCTCGGTACAAGTGAAAGGTCATTCCCTCACTTAAGTATTTTCTTTCTCCCCGAGGATTTGTACAGAATGTAAGATTTCAGTGCATTTTAAATCTCCTGAAATGTATGTATTTGGAAATTCTCATATTTCATTGTGTGAAGCCCATGTGTTTTCTTTTTAGCTGAGCAGAGATTGCATCTTGTCTTTTAAAAATACCATCGAATTTCTTTGTATTTAATCTTTTAATATGTATTTTCCTTTTTTAGGTTTTGTTTGTGTATTTGTTGTTTTTTAACTTTTTCAGGAATGTTCCTCCATAGAAAGTGCTCATTGATATATATAATGTTGAAAGAGAAAAACACTGGAAAAATTCAAGAAAAACAGTTAACATGTCAGCAAACAAAAAAAAATGAATGTTGTTTTAAAATCATGCAACTGCTTACATGCTAGAATTTTAAAACCATGACTGCCAGCAGTAACACATTTCTTCTCTGCCTTATAAATATTATTCACAGATTAACTTGTGTCTGAAATGATCCACTTAAATTGTAACTATAGATAGGTAAAATCCGTTTGCACATGAAATACAAGATGATTCTGCTTCTAACATTGGGACAAGTACAGGAAAGCAGGAAGGTTATGGCCTAGTTGCTGCTGGGTGCACACTATCATTATGAAAGGAACATCAAATTCATCTGAATCACAGATGGTATGTGGGTGCTTTCAAGGATGAAAGCTTTAATAACTGGGCAAGAATATGTAAAAAGTGTGATGGCAGGATGTAAGTAAATGGCAGATACGTGAACATGGTAGAAGGAAATAAATTGTGGGATAATGTGAGATGCAATTCATAGGACATGGCCAAATACATTGGCTTAGAAAGAACCACAACTCACTCTGGATTTCAGCTACCAAACACCTGGACTTCTTCATGCTGCATGATCAACAATAAATCATTGTACACTTATTGCCAGAGTAGTAAAGAATTCTGAGTAATGAACCCAACACAAACTGAAGGTCTACGTCTCAGCAAGACAGAGTAAATAAGCACCTAGAAGAGATGAAGTCAGAAACAGAGTCTGGAGCAGATAATTATGATTAATGGAGAAACAGCTGCATGAGACAACAGGAGTAAATTCCTGGAATGGCATCTGTGGCCATTCAGGGAGCAAGATCCTGAGGAAAAGACGACAATCCTCAGGTTTTTGTTTGTCATTCCTTGTTTATGATTGCAGTTTACTGCCATAAAGAGAAAGGTGAAGTCATGCATTATAATACATACATAATTCAAATGGAACTAGATTACTGTGACATTCAAACTGAACTAGATAATTGTGGCATTTCATGAGAGAAGATGCAAAGTAAAGTCACCATGTTAGCAGAACTGAAATAAATGACAGATACCAGAGAAAAGTTAAATGGTTCCATATGACCAGAACACTTTCCAGAGTCAGGCTTTTCTTACAGAAAATATATTTCCTCAGTTTATTTTTGTAATTAGCCTGTTTTAATTTATTAATGATTGTTATTAAATTTAAAATAATTTTCAGTTATTAAATAATTCCTGTATTTTATCCTAAGGCAAAATCTCTTTAGCCTCTGGCACTTAAAGACTTCTCGCTCATCTGCAATAACTACACTATCTGACTTGAAAAAAAAAAGAATAAATATATGACACCACATGGCGCAGATATCCAACAGTATTATACTTTAGTACATTAGACACTCACATGAGGAAAACTGGATACTAGTTTGTGTCTTTCATCAGTGAGGAAATTTTACTTCATGCTGTCACTGGGGCATCTTTGTACTATCCAGTGACATGCAGCTCAGATAGTCATGTTTGGATACAAGTTCCTTGTGCTTCTGCCCATTGAGACAAGCTTTTTTGCAGCCAGTTCAAAATAAAAAAACTACTGTAAGTGCTGTGAATCATGTACCTAAAAAAAGTCTTTCTCTCTTCTTTGATTAGAGATTAGACTTAAAGGGTGTAGCAAATCATTCAATAGGAGTGAGCCTGCTTAAAATGGCTGATTAACTTTCTTCAACACTCATATATTGTTATTTCTTTAATTTTTCTTTCTCCCTACAGTACCATTGGCTTAGATAAACCCTTCGATTAAGACTCGAGAATTAGCATTATGAATAAAACACATAATTTTCAGTTCACTTTTATTATTCTTCTTCAGGAAAAAAATGTTTGTGCATAGTGGAATGCTTTGTTTCCTATGGTTCAGTTTGAAGACATTTCTTCTCATTTACTTTCTTCTTTATTTTCTTTTCTCTTAGAAAACATTTAGTCTGTTCTGTTGGTGAAAGCAGCCCAAGGCATTAATTTGATATAAAGCACAAGGAGATGATGACCTTGATGATCTTTATTTTGTGAAAAAAACCTGTCTCCTGCCTAAACAAAGGTTATTGATGTGAGAGAAAATTTGTTTTCATTATAAGAACAAACTTAAAGATCACAGATCTCCTACTATAGCTTTAGGTTTTTATTTTATTTATGTAGATCTAACCCACTCATGCCAAAATAACACTTTTTGATTTTTCATAGGAAATCCCTGAAGAACAGAAAAATGAAGCAAATTTTCTCATTATGAGCATGTAAATATTGGGGGCAGTGAAAGAGCGATTACAATGGTAGAATTCTAGATTGTTAGGGCAGGAAGGAGGGTGTGCAACAAACTCACTACCCTATACGTCAGGAGAGCAGACTTTGGACTCTTGAGGGATCTGATTGGCAGGATACCCTGGGAAAAAGTACTGGAAGGGAGAGGGTCCCAGGAAAACTAATTAGATCACCTCCTCTAAGCTCAGGAGAGGTGCATCCCAACAAAAAGGAAGTCAGGGAAAAAAGCCAGGAGGCCCACATGGATAAACAAGGTGCTCCTGGATAAGTTCAAAACCAAAAAGGAGGCCTATAGAGGGTAGAAGCAAGGAAAGGTCTACTGGGTGGAATATGGAGAAATTGTCCAAGTGGCCAGGAACCAGATTAGGCAAGCTAAAGCCCAGACAGACTTAAATCTAGCCAGGGATATCAAGGACAACAAGAAAAACTTCTATAGATATGCCAGGGATAAAGGCAAGAATAGGGAAGCTGCGGACCTCTCCAGAAGGAACCGGGAGACCTGGCCACCTAGGACATGGAAAAGGCTGAGTTACTGATTGACGTTTTCTCCTTGGTCTTCATTGGCAAGAGCTCTAGCCACACTGACTGAGACACAGAAGACAAAACTAGGGGATATGATAATAAAAAAGTGTGCACTGTAGGAGATCAGGTTCGAGACCATCTAAGGAACCTGAAGGTACATAAGTTCATGGCTACATACCATCATATTTGAGAAGTTGTGGCAGTCTGGTGAAGTTCCCACTGACTGGAAAAGGGGAAACATAACCTTGATATCCAAAAAGAGAAAAAAGGAAGACCCAGGGAACAACAGGCCAGTCAGTCTCCCCTCTGCTAAGGCACGTGGAAAATAAGGAGGTGAGTGGTGACAGACAACAAGGCTTCACCAAGGGCAAGTCATGCCTGACAATTGGTGGCCTTTTACAATATTGCCACAGACGTGGTAGACAAGGGCAGGGGAACAGATTTGATCTACCTGGATTTATGTAATGCATTCAACACTGTCCCACATGACATCCTGGTCTCAAAATTGGAAGGTCATGGATTTGATGTATGGACCACTCGGTGGATAAAAAGTGGCAGGATGGCCACACTCAAAGGGTTGTAGTAAGTAGCTCAATGTCCAAGTGGTGGCCAGTGACAAGTGGTGTTCCTGAGGGGTCAGTACTGGGACCAGTTCTGTTTAACATCTTTGTTGGAGACATGGACAGTGGGATAGAGTGCACCCTCAGCAAGTTTGCCAATGATACCAAGCTGTGTGGCGTGGTTGACATGCTGGAGGGAAGGGATGCCATTCAGAGGGACCTGAACAGTCTCAAGAGGTGGGCTCATGCAAACCTCATGAAGTTCAACCAAGACCAGTGCAGGGTTCTGCACGTGGGACGTGACAATCCTATGTACAAATACAGGTTGGGCGGCGAATTACTTGAGAGCAGCCCTGAGGAGAAGGACTTGGGAGTGATGATAGATGAAAAGCTTACCATGAGCTGGCTAGTGTGCATTGGCAGCTCAGAGATCAACCGCTTTCTGGGCTGTATCAAGAGAAGTGTGGCTAGCAGGTTGCAGGAAGTGATTCTACCCCTCTACTCTGCTCTTGTGAGACCCGACCTGGAGTACTGTGTCCAGTTTTGGAGTCCTCAGCACGGGAAGGGCATGGACCTGTTGAAATGAGTCCAGAGCAGGACATGAAAATACTCAGAGAGTTGGAGCACTTCTTCTGTGAAGACAGGCTGAGAGAGCTGGGGTTGTTGAGCCTGGAGAAGAGAAGACTCCACAGAGACCTTATAGTGGCCTTCCAGTATCTGAAGGGAACCTACAGGAGAGCTGGAGAGGGACCCTTTGTCAGGGAGTGTAGCGAGAGGACGAGGGGTAATGATTTAAAATTGAAGTAGGGAAGATTTAGATTAGATTAGATTCCTGTGAGGGTGGTGAGACACTGGAACAGGTTGCCGAGGGAAGTTGTAGATTCCCCATCCCTGGAAGTATTCAAGGCTGGGTTGGATGAGGCTTAAACAACCTGCTCCAGTGGGAAATGTCCCTGCCCATCGTAGGGAGATTGAAACCTCTTGATCTTTAAGGTTCCTTCCAACTATAACCATTCTATGATTCTATAAAGTTCTTGTGACAACTACTGCATAAGCAGTGACCATGGAGCAAAGGTAAAGGCATATAGAAACCCAAGGTCTTCTCACAGAGCATGCTTTGGTAAAGGTTGCAGCCAGTGTCACTTGATGTAGCTTTAGGATGAATGTGTGTTTTCCCCACTCAATGTACAAACAGAAGGTGACTTCTCAGTGGGTGTCAGAGACCTGGGTTCAATCTCCTTCTCTACCAAGGTTTTTTTGGGTATTATTGGGCAAAGTATTTCAGATCAGAACATCAAAATGGCTCAAAATGACTCAAAATTTCTGGGGTGCAATTGAAATATCTGAGTAAGTTATTTATATTCCTTACCCCATACCTCAAGAGAATTAGGTTCCTTTGCATAAGAATGGATTTGGCAATACCCACTGCACTCTAATTATAAGGGTGCCTAATTTAGGCTATAGGAAGCACTGGAAGATGGAGTAGTTCAGTGACGCTGTCTCTTGCTGGACTCACTGCATTCATCTGTAATGCTAAGTTTCAGGATCAGGTGGAACCTCATGTCTGTAAAATTTCCTGTCATATATAAGATTCTAAAACACCCTTTTAGACAAAACTGACTCATTTAACATACGGATATATCATTTGGTATCATTTAGAGACTGGATTACGAATCTGGGAGCAGGAGACATTTGTTACAGACTTTCTTCAGCTGCAGTTTTCAGATTTCCAGATTCCTCTCTACACACAGGCACTCTCATGAGAAGACCTGTTCTACTTTCACAGTTCACTTTGAATTAACCAGAAAGAATTTTCCTGAAATTTTGAAAAAAAAAAACAAACCACTATATGATATAAAAGTATTAAATTATAATGCCATTTTGTAATATAAAACTATTTCCAATCTGTTCTACTGATGAGTCTATGAGCTGGATGCTTTACAGCCTCAGTGAATTTTATCGTTGCACATTTTTGTGATGTAAAACACTCAAGCCTAATTTTTCAGTTGGAGTACTATCAGAGAGAGACTAAATGTTTTACTTGACATCACAAACAAAGTGAGCCTGGAAATTCCCAGTTCTTTTAAGTCCTTTAATATAATTGTCCACTTGTGGATCCTTCCCCTTTATGTGTTCCTGGAAACAATAATCTTAACACTTAGACAGGATCAAGAGATCAGAGAAGGGAAGAGATGGACTGGTTTCAAGAAGGTCAGGTGAGGTTAAATGTTTGGTCTACACACTTTGATTGAGTTTCCTTAAATGTGCTACTGGAAGCAGTGTGGTAACATCAATGTAACTTTTTATTTCCTTTCCAAGGACTCTCCATTAGTCATTTGCCTCTGAAGTTTTTTTCTTTTTCTTTTCTTTTTCTTTTTCTTTTTCTTTTTCTTTTTCTTTTTCTTTTTCTTTTTCTTTTTCTTTTTCTTTTTCTTTTTCTTTTTCTTTTTCTTTTTCTTTTTCTTTTTCTTTTTCTTTTTTTTTCTAATTTCCTTTTTCATACAATTTTTAAAATTTTTTCAGTTTTACTTCTTTTTATTTTTCCTTTTCTGTTTTTGCAGAAACACTTCTTAGAATCCAGAGAGACAAAGTTCCACCAGTAGAAAACAAACAATTTCTGTGGATTATGTCATTGCTAATATGAGATGTCCAAAAGCAGGTGTTGGTTGCTTCAGGCTGCCCTATGATATTCTTTTAATCCTTGACAGTGCATCATGGGTACTGGGCAAACCATGTTCATGTAGATACAGTTCGTGAAGATTTGAAGTCGGTAACACTATTGCAAAATTTATACTATCCTGCATAAACTGCACAATAGCCTTACCCTCTGCACAAGGTTTTCAACAGGGCTCCAGTTCAAAGAGACATCTAATTTAAAACAGATGAAGCATAAAGAAGCATAAATATTGCACAATGGCTCCAAAAGAGATCATGCATGACTGCATACATCCTAATTGTCCTTCGTTTGTATGTAGATTTAGCAGTTCAAACACTAGTGCTGTACTATTAGCACTAGCAACAATGCATTTATGAACCATCCTCAGGAAACAATGTAGGAAAAAAGACAATCATTAGTGCATGATTTAGACCCAGAAATGACTATTGGAAAGTTACCCAAGTGTTCATCTGGCAACACAGAAGACTCATTATCTGTATTAAAGTAATTATTTTGTAGGGGAAGAAAACCCCAAAAACAACGAACAGAAAAACAATCCCAAAAACAAATAGGGTGTTGAAAAGCAGGAGGTAAAGAAAAAATGTGCTGCACATATGCAATGCGTAAGAGACTGTTCTGCAAGGAAGGTTGCCATGGAGACTGCTGGATGGCAGTAAAAATGCAATGGGATCTGAAAGCGAGCTGCTGAGAGCAGCCCATATGAAACCTCAGCTACCACTGAAGTTGAGGCAAGTTGAGATTTGTCCCTGTTTATTGCCAAAGCTGTCCAGCATTGAGCAAAATAAGACTTAGACGAGCAGCGCTGGTTAGTGGCATAGGAGCTACCAGGAGCTATTACCTTCACAGGAGCTCAATCCTCAAGAAGCCACCTTGCCAGGAAGAAAAGAAAGATTTAATTATTGCTTAGCAAGAATGCTGCCTGTGCAACAGCTTTCCTTTATCAGAGTAAAAAGTAAATTACTCTAGTTTTTTTTTTTTTTAAATATCTTACCACAGCTAGTCTGGTTGGTGAATAATGAGGCCTATATACTATTTCTGCCTTTAGTAAAATCTTCCATTTCTACAACAGGAAATATAAAGAGTAGTTGCTTCCTTTCTTATAACTACAACTACAGCTGGAGTAAAGAGTGATAAAAAAGATGAGCCTTACTATTCTGTACTGCAAAGTACAGATGTGACAGACCCATCCTCTGTTTCCATACAACCATTGCAAATTACAGTGTTGCTATCATACTGAAAAGCACTTGCATGTTGTCATACTGGCTTTAAGCATCAATCTCAAAATGTACAACTGAAATGCTGGCCCTCTTGATGTGATATTGGAGTGCTTCTCAGAGTACAATAGGGCCACATTTCTTTCGTAAAATATGAATGATAATAGAAGATGTGCTGTGTGTATGTCAGTCCTCACTGAGACTTTTAGGACTGATGCTGCTTAACTCCATACATTCTTTGCTGATCCACATTCATGTTCACCATGACCCAATCACCCTGGGCCCATGCAGAATCCAAAAGACCAAACAGTACCAAACTGCAGGATTCAGATATATGTGAGGATCTCTCATTCCTAAAATGAAATCACTCTTCTCTTCCTTAGACCAAATGCTGACATCAACTTAAAACTTCTCTAATAAAAAGTCAAAATGGTTATGTGAATGCAAAAGGTTATTTTTCTTTTTTAAATAATATTTGTGTCCCTCTTTTTGTTTTTCCTTCCTTCCTCCTTTTCCTTTTCCTTTTCCTTTTCCTTTTCCTTTTCCTTTTCCTTTTCCTTTTCCTTTTCCTTTTCCTTTTCCCTTTTCCTTTTCCTTTTCCCTTTTCCTTTTTTTCTTTTTCTTTTTTTTTTTTTTCTTCTTTTGAATACACCTCTCATTTTTCCTATTCCTGTGTTTCCTACTAAGAGAAACTAACTGGCTTCCTCCATGGTAGACCCTGGAAATTAAATTATGTGTGTATAGTTCAGTAGTCTAGAGGCTACCCTGGAGGTAAGCAAGGACTGAAACAGTTTATCAGTATAGATACCATAGTAGGTTTCAGTAGTGGCAAAGTTATGTTAACACTAATTGCTTGTTAAAGCAATTCTTAAAAACACAAATTGCAATAAAGCTTAGTTCACAAAGCAATTGTGAATTTCTACAGTCCCTGAGAAATTCCCTCTATGTGCAAGAAGCTGAAGTTTCTTCCACATGCACAGTGCATTGTTCAGATCTAATTTGGAAACAGTTTTGAAAGAATTACCTCTTATCAAATGAAAAATATTTAGGACCACATTTGACCCAAAATTATTATGTATAGTTGATTAATGGGGCATGTCCATGATGGGGGAAAACAGTAACTGAAACCCTGAAACCTGCTGAAAACATTCTAACAAAGCCCAAGACCAATTTTTCCCTTAACAGTTGCGATGGATGGAGGGGACCATTTATTACAGCCTAGGAGTTTATGTTTTGGTTTTTTTCCTGTGAGAAAGTTAAATGATAGAGAGAACTCACATCTAATTTATAACTCACTGAAATCGTTTCTTTTTATTCCTATGAAAAAGCAATTCCTTCCCTTGTATTACTAAATTGTGATTTCATTTTAGTCATTTATTTACCAACATCCCTCTGAGTAATAGAATGTAACTTCTTTCAAATTATCCTATCACGCACACATAAATAAAAGATAATAGTCACCTGCTACCTGAAAAGAGTTCTATTTATCAAGTGTTGGGGTTTTTTTTAGTTTGTTCTTAATTTTGAAAATATTTTGAAAATATCCATATCAGTAACACACACACTAACTCACTCTTTTGGAGTACCATATGCAGACATTTCTTGTGCCAAAATTAAGGTGGTGCATGCAATCTAAACCATGCCTTTTTGCTCCTCTGTGCCTCCATACAGACTTTAATTATGTATTAATATTTTTCTCACTGTAGGAACTCAACCTCATTAGAATCATAGAATCATTCAGGTTGGAAAGGACCCTTGGGATCATCGAGTCCAATCATCAACCCCCTTCCACAAAGTCCTCCCCTACACCATATCCCTGAACACCACATCTAAATGACTCTTAAACACATTCAGGGATGGGGACTCAACCACCTCCCTGGGCAGCCTATTCCAATAGGAATGCCTGTTCCAATTTTTCTGTGAAAAATTCTTTCCTAATGTTCAGCTTAAACCTACCCTGTTGCAGCTTGAAGCCATTCCCTCTCATTCTATCACTAATCACATGTGAGAAGAGATCAGCACCAACCTCTCTAGAATGCCCTTTCAAGTAGTTGTAGAGAGCAACAAGGTCTCCCCTCAGCTTTCTCTTCCTCAAACTAAACAGTCCCAGCTCCTTCAATTGCTTTTCATAAGATTTGTTCTCCAGACCCTTCACTAGCTTCATTGCCCTCCTCTGCACTTGCTCCAGCACCTCGATATCTCTCTTGTGTTGAGGTGCCCAGAACTGGACACAATACTCAAAGTGTGGCCTCACCAGTGCTGAGTATAGAGGGACAATCACCTCCCTACTTCTGCTACTTCTTATACAAGCCAGGATGCCATCAGCCTTCTTGGCCACTTGGGCATGCTGCTGGCTCATATTCAGCAGCTTGTCAAACAGGACCCCCAGGTCCTTTTCTGCCAGGGAGCAATCCAGCCACACTTCCATAAGACTGTAGCAATGCATGGCGTTGTTGTGGCCCAAGTGCAGGACCTAGCACTTGGCCTTGTTGTTATAGCTCATACCATTAACATTGGCCCATTGATCCAATCAATCCAACCCCCTCTGTAGAGCTTCCCTGCCCTCCTGCAGACCAACATTCCCACCTAACTTAGTGTCATCTGCAAAATTACTGATGATACACCGTATATCCTTGTCAAGATCATCAATAAAGACATTAAACAGAAATGGTCCCAGTACTGAGCCCTGAGGAACACCATTTGTGACCAGCTGCCAGCTGGATTTAACTCCATTGAGCACCACTCTTTGTGACTGTCCATCCAGCCAGTGCTTGTTCCAGCAGATCCTACGCTTTTCCATGAGAATTTTCTGGGGGACAGTGTCAAATGTTTTTTGAAAGCAATATCCACAGCCTTCCCCTCATCCAATAATCAGATCATCTTGTCATAGAAAGAGAACAGGTTTGTCTGGCAGAACCTGCCA
Organism: Nycticryphes semicollaris; assembly: GCA_013400055.1. Taxonomy (NCBI): domain Eukaryota; kingdom Metazoa; phylum Chordata; class Aves; order Charadriiformes; family Rostratulidae; genus Nycticryphes; species Nycticryphes semicollaris. The sequence continues at coordinate 123,088 of VXBJ01006512.1, read as the reverse complement.
TTCATAAACCCATGATGACTAGGCCTGAGTCCCTGGTTGTCCATTACATGGTTTGTGATGACACTCAAGAGGATCTGCTCCATGACCTTCCCTGATATCAAGATAAGACTGACAGGTCTATAGTTTTCCGGATCTTCCTTTTTGTCTTTCTTGTAAATGGGTATTTGCCACTCTCCAGTCTGTTGGGACCTCCCCATTTAGCCATGACTTCAGGATAATAATGGAAGGTGGCTTAGCAAGCACATTTGCCAGCTCTTTCAGCACTCTTGGATGTAAACCATCCGGTCCCATAAACTTGTGTGCATCCAGGCAATGCAGCAGGTCACTGAGCACTTCCTCCCTAATTGCGATGAACTCATTCTGCTTCCTTTCCCTGTGTCCTAGCTCCTGAGGCCAGGTCTCCAGGGAACAGCTACTTCCACTGCTAAAGACTGAGGCAAAGTAAGCATTGAGCACCTCATCCTTTTCCTCATCCTTTGTGACTATGTTTCTCTCTGCATCTAATAAAGGAGGGAGAATTTTCCCTAATCCGCCTTTTGTTGTTAATGAATTTATAGAAACATTTTTTATTATCCTTAATAGCTGTAGCTAGGTTGAGCTCTAGCTGTGCTTTGGCTCTCCTAATTTTTCATTATTCATTCAACATTTTGGATCATTATTAGAGAAAGATGAGCAAGAAGGTCTGAAGCTCTCACAAAAAGTTGGACTGGATTTTGTAAATCTTTTTGAGTCCAGCATTTTTTTATTATATTAAAGTATAATCCTGTAGTTTCATTAGTTTCATTAGTTTCCCTCTTGTTTTGGTAAAAATGAACCTATTGAATTAACATAGCTAAAGCAATTGCTTTAGCAGTTCACAGATCTTAAATATTATCATGCTGTTGCTTCAGTGTTTACTCAATATTGCATTTCTTCCTAATGCATCATGTATTGTACTGCTTTAGAAAAGTCCATATTTTGATGACACAGTCAATTGAGCCTATTTTCACCACTGCTAAATGGAATCAAGCATAACACAATTTCTGTGTAAGTTAATTATCCTGGTTCATGTAGTGCCCTGCATTTCATGGCTTAGATGGTCTTCCTTTTTGACCTCACACCACCCAACCATTACCATATTTTTTGTCATACACAGATGCTGTGAAAATTGAGAGCTTTGAATCTCAAATGCTGCAAAACTAGCTAGACTCAGAATCATGACAGTGCCCTGTGAAGAAACACATATTTTTAAATAAGGGAATAACTTAGGATTTAGAAAATTCACACATTTTCTATTCATCAGGTTGTCATTCCTGTGTAAGACTTTGACAAATTTTGCTTGTGTCTGACTACTATATCATCACTGAGAGTTAAAAATGAATACACATGAAGTGTGGTTGCTTCTTCACCTTGATACTAATCAACTGCCCCAACCGCCTTGGATGCACAGCTCGCTATGATATATGGTTTGATCTTTCACATACACAAAGCAAGCTTTCTGTGACAGCCTTTACAAAATCATCTACTTTACCCTATTCCTGTAAGACTTGTGATTTGAACAAGATATCAGCCCTAAACTTTGCACTATTATTGATCATTTGCTTTTCCTATTGACATTTCTACTCTTTACATCCTCTGCTGAAAAAGTCACTATAAACATCTGCGAAGGAATTCTATTACCGATTTTAAATCCTCCCTTAAAAACTGCCTTGTCTCAGACTACCCATCCCTCCAGTTTCATACTGATACAGGGATGGCTTTTTTTTTTAACATAGGTTCATTTCATTTTAAATTTGGCATCTGCGTCTTTATGGTGCGACAAATCACCAGCTACCGCTTATTGACCTAAGACTACAAAAACGATAAATAGGTAGACAATATGTTTTTTCTCCCATGAACAGGTCCCTCCTATGCACAATTAAATCTTGTGCAATGCAATTAAGACTAATATTAATAACAACATTGGTAGAGTGATTCTCTAACAGAAATTCCCAATTGTTTTGGTAGAAGACATGTTACTTCAGATATTTAATCTCAGCTCCTTCAAGGTGTAAAAGAGTTACCCTGGGGAATAATGCAGTTGTTGATGAATAGACTAGTCACTTGTTAGCTACACTTTTATTCCTTTCTATGATCTATGAAACCATAGCTCCACTCATTATAGCTCCACAACTGTTTGGATATAAAGTCTGAGTTTCAATACAAGTACTGGCATCCATCCTCCAGAGGGCCTGACAACATGAATGCCTTGTTGCAAAGAAGACTGTATTCTTGAGTTTCAGTCTAGCAACCTCTACTTGTATAGCTGCAGTGCTAAAAATTGCCATGGGAACCTGTGATGTGATCAGCAGGGTATGACAAAAAATGCCAACTGGAAGAAAGAAAGAAGAAACAGACTAAAGCAACTAAACTGTTGAAAAGCGTCCTGGTACTAACGGGAACTGTCATGGAATCCCTTGATGAATCTGGGGGACATATAACAGAAAGATTTGGGTTATTTGCTTGAAAAAATAAATATAGAAATAGATAGGTACATAAGTAAAAGCACTGGGGAAGCTTTCTATAGATGTGTGGATCAAAAAGAAGAAAAAAGAACAAAAGATTTCTGTTCCTTTCATGTGAGGGAAAATATATGTTTCCTTCTGTAAGCTAAGCAAATGCAAAACAGGTGTAGATTCCATGCAGTTGATGTCAGAGCAGGGACTATGGCTAGCTGACCACTCAGGATTCACGCAAATATGTCTGGCAAATACCTCAAGTTACATGACAGTTATTAGTGATGGACCATATACGTGGTTACACAGTTTCTTTAATTGTTCTACAGGAAAAGTACTTGGATCTTACTTATCTATTTTTCTTATTTTTCTTTTTGAGATGGAAAAAAATCCTTTTTTTTTTTTTTTTTCTGGAGAAAAATGAGGCAGGGACACACATAAAGCTCTTTAGACATCAAAAAGGTTAAAAAGTGCCTGTTCAAACAGGCACAAGCCTGAGTTAGCATAATGCGGTACTCACTTTCTCAGACTTATCTTGAGCTGCTTAAGGGCACTTCCTGCCTACCTGCTTAAATTAAAAAAATTTAGCACACAGTAAGCAAAATCACATTTTGCCTACACTTTTCATTGACTACATACTTAACAAAGCTCAAATAGGACAAGAAGCAGGAGTAAAATACCATTGAAGAAAAAGCATTCCCAAACCAATGGTATTGACAGGGAAATTATTAGAGTAATTCTAGTAGATCACCACAGAGTTTGTTACTTAAAGAAACTAAGGATATGTCTAAAACACAATGCTGACCGTGTCTTCATTATAGGTAGAAAGTATAGGTGCACCTGAGTTACCTTTAAATTAATACTGGTCACAAGTTAACTGCAGCAGCAAGGAGATCTTGGAGCTACAAAGTTCCCTGAAAAACAAAGCAAACTATCCAGTTCTGCACTCTCACACCTTTAGGGATATGAACATCTGAAATACATAAATCATGTTTGTCCTACACAGAAATACTGTGCGCTCGCTCAAGGCATATATTTGAAGTAGTGAAACTGCTCTGTCATAAGAAAATCCAATTACAGCACATATTAATTCATTTAGGATGAGGAATGCATTCTTTTGGTTTTTTTTAAAGATAAAAACCCATAAATTTTTTCAAATTAAATAGTTTCACAGATAACACAAGGCATTCCATGCCTGTCTTTGTTGGGGAGGAATTACATAGAAAATTTAATGTGACTGTAGTCCAGCAGATAGGGTGGCTAACAGCCAAAGTTGGGACTTCTGACTGCACAAACTGCCTTCATTTTTTTAGAATTTCTGTCCTGTGCTGAACAGATGTTTTTCCTGATCCTTCCTGCTCTGTCACTCCCAGCACTTTCACCTCAGAAACATTCCTTTCCAATTCTCCATGGCCTACCTTTCATGTAGGTAGGATACCCATCCATACCCTTCGTGTAATTTCCACTCCTTGTTCCCTCTCTCTTCTATTCTCATCTTCACATTTTCTCCTGCCATCAAATAGGACATTGGCTGACATCAGACTCTTAATTTTACTTGCTTATCATCCCAAACCTGTCTGGCCCCCGCCTGTAAACTCTCTTGAGAGAACAGTCTCACTTTGCATTGCAAAGCACAGGTCCATTCTATTCGTTCAGCTTCATGCTAATAAAGAGGATTCATAAGATTAATCTCAATATGCAATGCAAAAATGAATTACCATTAGTTGCAATAAAAATTTAGAAATCAGAAAACTACTAATTACTAGTGCTGTTAGCTATACACCTTGAATAGTACTGGAATAACTGTTTGATGACCAAGAAGTCCTAGTGTGTTATGTTGTTTTGAACTAGAGTGTTTCTGTAATTGGCAGCCCCCAGAGTACACAAAATCAATATTTCTATTGACCATGTGAAGCCCACTAGACATTGCCCATTTGGTCACTTTATCACTTGCCTCCTCATGCTTGGTCTCATTGCTCCTGTGACCCTTTCCTACCCTTACAACACTACTGCAGGTTTCTTTTTCTGAGTGAGGCAGGGTATGTTTCTATTTTGCTTCTAAACACATTTCTTGTTGAAAAATAAATTTATTTATTTATTTATTCCATCTCCCCTTTCATCCCAGCTTTTTAGCCTAAATGTTAAGCATAGTAACAGTTAGAACACCTGGTTCTGTGTCCTTTAGTATAGCATGCATGGGCTTTGCAACAGAATCCTCTTCTTATATTGGATCTATTGCTATACCAATTACAGAGAGCATGAGTCCTTTACAATCCTAATAGAAAACTTCAGCTGCATTAAATCATGTTCTCCATTCAAAATATGCCTAGTTACAGTCTCATTTTGTCAATCAAGGTGGCAGCTCACATATCAAAGGAGTCAGATGGACTTTGACCTGACTTTGGCTCTAGGTATGAATTGAAATTCCTTTTCCACAAGACCCAGATAATTCCCTGCTGACTGCAGTCCCTATATTCCTGAATATGGCAAAGGGTTTGTTTGCAATAGGAATATAATTTTTTTAGTTTCATCTCATCTTGATAGTTGTCTCATTTGGCTGTTTATTTGTTAATGCATTTTTGAACATGAAATTAATTATTAGAAACTATATTTTTTATCCTTCAGCCGCTAAGTTAAAATCTATATGTTTTAAAGGTAGTATGGTAATGATTAATTTTTTCAACTGTTATTATTTTTATAAAGTATCAACAATGTCCATGGCATTAAGTGATAAGGTAAAAGACCACAGGAAGTGCAAACACAACAATCAAAGGGATTTCTTCAGGTAGATTGATAGGGAAAGGAGAAGGTATAAACATAAAGACAAAGGACCAGGACAATTTCTCATATAATTCTTTTTGCTGTACTGAAGAGAAAGTCCAGCTAAAGTGTAAGCTCTTTTGACATTTAAGGATTCCTAAACTGATTTAATGTATAAGATTTAAATATTTTGCTTTTGGTGCTTGGAATTGCACCTACTGCAGATGCAAAATTTTTACCTGGAGATTTTTTGTAGGTGGACATTAATTAGAAGGAAGTAAATATTACTTGAGTTTAACATTAAGGGCATATAAAACTGACTCTAAGTCATTGTCTCCCTCCATAACCTTCCTCCATGTACATCTCAAACTGCAGAGCTGAGACATTATTCTATCTTTTGAGTTATTATCAACCAAAAAGATGGCTTGCCAAGTATGCCTCACTGGCAGGTATTTTCAGAAAGCTTTTTACTAAAGGATAATGGGACTAATTCACTGCTCAGTCACATAAAGGTACAGCCAGCCTGTGTCACTGGAGCTACTCCATACATAAACTGAAAAAATCCAGAAGATAATTTGGTTCATTATCTTTAGGATTTATGCCTGAATGACATAGCTAGAATAGATCTGACAGCTTTTCCTGCTAATGTAATTGTATTGCATTATATTATGAATATTATTAATTAACACTCCATTTGCAGGTGATCTAATCAGTTAATATACGCCTTTGAAAAATGTAATATTGCCCTACTACAAATGGATATTTAAGCTGATTTGTGGAAATCTATTTCTGTTCCTTTTCATTCCACTATTCCTATTTCTAACTTCATTTCTTCAATATCTGGCAGTGAAAACTTAGACTGTGTGAGGCACCCCATGATCAGTGTCCATGGGCTAAAAATTCTGGTGGAAACCAGTGTGAAAACTGCAGGATTCCCTCTGAAACACTAGCTCTCTGTTTGATCTCCCTCTCAAACACCACCTCCAACAAGCAAAAAAACCCAACCAACCAACCAAACCAAAACAAAAAAAATCAAGTTACACTAAAATGCATTCATGTCAGCATAAGTGATTTCTCATAAATTTTGATGGGACATGTATGTAGAAGTGAATTAGGAAATAAAATTAATAGGAAGTGCAACATAATGCATTTAGAAGAAGTTCTCCATTTATGCAAGAATAATAAAAAATCTCAAATTCATGATTAATCATAAAAATTATGAAAGATCCTTCCTCCCTCTTTGGCAGTATTGCCACACTTCTTGCTTTGTGTTAAGCTATAATTTGTTGATTAAATTAACATTTTCTATAGGCATGTTCATGGAATGAGCAGCAAGGGTTATTATGGTCTTAAAGCAGTTTTCTTGGCATTTTACAAGGCAAGCATAAATCGCATTTCGTATTTCAGAGTTTCCACTTCCCTTGAGGGCCTTCAGTGAGAAAAGTGCTAACTAAAGCAAAAGAAAATGAAATGCCTATATTTTTTGAGTGTTATTGCAAGAGGAAAGTAACTATTGGTGGAAGGAATATTTTGAAAAAATCAGCATGAATACTTTCACCATAGTTGTGTGGCCTAAAACTCTGTTGTTTCTTTGATAAGTCTCAAAATTGCAATAAACTGCAATAGTATTTACTGATTTTACCAAGCTATTTTCTGGATGCTGTACTCCTTGTTTAGAAAGAAGGTTGAATCATGTATAATTAAGGTTAAGGAAATGAATAAAATAACTACCTATATAGAGTATGAATTCGTCAGCTCAGATATTCTAAAGCAGTTGGAACTAATCAACAGCACATCAGATTATCAGCTAAGTATTACAGTGTCATTTCTAAATCATTATCTATATAAATATTCATACAGAGAACATAAAACTGTATAATCAGAATTGTTTGCTAACTAGAAAATAGAGACAGAGAATCATCAGTGAAAAAGAATAGTTGCCCATACATGCAGGTTATAGAAATGCTGATGAAAAGCTTTGCATTTTAGGCATAGATATTTTAATGGCACATAGTTAACCACATAGATAAAGCATATTTTATACTTCCATCACGGCAAAAGAAATGCCTGTATGAGGACACAACCGTAGGCATTTCAATTTTCCCAATTATGAACATGCAGGGCATGCTTATGCTACAGAATAAATTGAAATGTAAGGACCCTGAAGCTATGGATGACTTGAGATTGTTGGCTGACACGGTACAATACAGTATCATGAGAAGATGCTAATCAACATCCCAAAACGCTAAATGCTAACTAGTGTCTGAGGTAACAAGCTCTGTTTCTCAGCATACATTAAAATAATGCCAAGAGTATGAGCATGCAGACATATTTCTACATCAACCCATAAGCATTATTTTGGCTATCTCTTGCTCATTTTCTGTAGTATGGTGTATATATAGATACAGCTGCTTGTCTTACTCAGTATCATATATTTTTTTGCTAGCCACAACTGAATTTATTATGCTGCTTGAGTGTGTCCATACTCTATGTGGAATACATCTGAGATCATCTTTAAGAGATAGATTTGCCATGCATGAAGACAGATGATTTGCAGCAGCAAAACTAGATTTGGAGTAAGGCCCTAATGATTTATCCATAAACCTAAGTAGGATTCCAAGTTTAAATCTACTGCAACAGCTTGTGTATTTTCACTGTGGGATAGCAGCACAGAAGAAAAATTAAGTACTATCGGATCAAGTTGCTCTCATCCCAGAGCAGCCAGTCCTGGTTGTAACTACACTTCTGGAGCATGGTACCTTCCAGAATGCAAGTGGAATTTATAGGCACTTTGGGTATCTATTTGAAGAAAGAGAGGTAAATGTGTCTCATGTGGCAAAAATTTGCTTTGCATAACCTTGTGATTTTTCAAATCTACTGTAAAAGCTAGGGTACACTGTTTGCACAAAGCTGTTGGGTTGATGAGAGTCAGAACTATTCTGAAAAACAAAATGAAAATCAAAACTATGTTGAAAGAGAAGAGAAGGTAGAGTTTGCCCCAGATAGGACAAATCCTATGTCAGTGGTCCACATAAATATGAGGAAAACAATACTATTTCTATACCCAGATAGTTCTGCAATAGCTTTCTCCTTTCAGTCTCTTGGCTTGCTTCTTACTGGTTTAGTTGCTATGAATTCCTTTTCGTTTTACTGGGTCAAATTCCAATCACCTGGAGAGGGAGAATGACATGGGAGGCTAAGAACATGGACAGAAATAGAACTTCAGTCTTGCTGGACCTAGTTATCAGCTGCACAAGCACAAGTTTCATTCCTATAAAATATTATTATTGATGCTTTCTCATTTTTAGACAAACAAACGTGACATGCAATGAATGTGATTAGTTGTGGCAATGGTTAATGGCTGAGAACAGCACCTTACTATATGCCAGTGGATGCAACCCGGGAGCTTCATGTGGTCTTTTTTTTTACACATAAAGAATATGTCAGTTTTAATCTTGTCTAAGAGAATTACTTGTAAATTTAGAAAAAAATTGCTTTGCTTGACATTCATTTCTTCATTACCAGAATAGATTTGGAGTACTTAAAAAAAAAGCTTTCATAGAGTGACTGCTTGAATGAGTGAAATAAAAAAGAAATAGCAACAATAAAAAAACCTAAATACAATCAAGAGAGATTATAAATGTCTCACTAAAATTGATGAGAAAAGCTCACTCCTCCTTATCAACATCCAAATCCTTACTCCCCAAAACGAACAGGACATTAAAAAGCTTCCTTAGAATTAACAGACTGTTAATTTTTTCCTTCCAAGCCCATGCAACCATAAAGGCCCAACTATTGCAGAATTATCAGTGTTCATTCATTAGGAATTCAAACCGATTCATATCCATGCATATGACAGAAACAACAAAACTACCAGGTGACCTTTTCCACAATATTAACAACAAAGAATCCTTTGTGTAAGAATATTTACCACTTATCAACTTCAGCAGCCATTTCAAATCATGTAATTTTGCGAAGTGGCTACTAAGAGCACATGATAACCGTCTGAAAAGAATATTAGACAGGAGAGCAAAATTTTAGGTCCTTCAGAGGAGTATAAATAAAAGTAAGGGAATTAAATTAAAACTAGAATTATCAGTGGCTTGATCCTCTAAACACCCACTAGCCAATATCACACGTCCTATTTGGAGAGCCCGTAATTAGTTCCCATTTCTGTTCTTTTTTATAACACTCGTCAGATCCTTATAAGGGAACCATTTCTTCCTTGTTCATTGCTAAGTGAAGTAATGTTAATGGACTAGTTTTAATAGCAAATGTGACTCAATATTACATGTTTGCAGAAGTTATCAAGCTATCTTAACAGATTAATAGATAAATAGACACTGACTTTGAAATGTGTAATTTTGTGTATTTAATCTTCAAAGCAAAGTGTGAAAGCCCCAGAACTGAGCCTTTTTGAAAGGTCTTGTAGTGAAATATCTTGGTGCAGTTCTTTTAAAAGGCCTTCAATTTAAATATTCCTCCAGGCCATTTGCAGACCACCAGGACCAATCGCCCAGTTTCCAGCGCATTACAGCGTTTTTCCTGCATCCAACTCAGCAAACAGCTGCAGACTACATGAATTTTTTAGGCAATGGCATCAGGGTATTCTGTGCCATGTGCTTTTTGAGCTGCCCCACAAGGTGATAGATGCTCATGTGATAATAACCTAGAGGAAATGACTCAAGGCTTGCTTCAGGTTCTTGGAAAAGATGGCATCCAGGACCAGCATAAGGAAAATTAATCCAGCCTGCCACTCAGCCTAGGTCTGAGGAACATGCCTTGGACAGAGGTCTCTAAAGACCAGCTTACAGAAAAAAATCACTCTGGCAGAAGTCTATTGCTGTATGACATCTTTCCAGGCTCTTCTCTGATACAAACAGACCAGTTTTGTGCAGTGTTTGCTTTATGCATGTATGGTCATTCGTACTGAACATGTACAATAGAAACATTTTTGTAGATAGTAGTGGCATCTCCTCACATCAGAGGGATATACAAGACCTGCATTGTCAGATGTAGGCAGAGGACAGTTCAGGCTGTATACAAAGAAAATCTTATCATCTGCTTTTTACTGTGGAAACATCAGATCAGAAAACTCACATGAGTTATAGAAGTTGGAGATCAGATGTTTAAAAAGTCTCTGGCTTCCACTGAAACCTCAGGTCTTTGATTTAAGTCCTCCTCAAAACAGCATAATTTTTTATCTGAATGCAACTAAAAATAGAGTGAGATAGGTATGCAGTTCTCAGTTGCAGAAAACTAGGGACTATTTGCTTTCTTTTGGGAAGTTTTAACTTTCTTTTTTCAATTGTGTTTCATCTTTTTTTTTCACTCTTCACATGTATTAGCTCCTACCTAAATCCTTCACACTGCATTTAGAACCAAATAAAGCATTAATATGTTCATCTGTGTGAAATGTTCTCTTAACTATTACCTCAGGCAGTCATTTAGTTGAATCTGATCGGGAAATGCATTGACATTGTTAAGGTTAATGACCCAATGATTAACAATACACATTTTGCAGCTCAATGCTTTCAGTCACTGCTTCACAGAGTAATGCGAACAACGACATGTATATTATGCTACAATATCTGGAATGAAGTCTTTCTTTCTACATAATAGGTGATGTAAAAGAAATCATTCCATGCTCAAATTAGTAGTTCTAAAAGATGGACAAAGTTTTATAGTTATCAAAAACGTGAGGAGTTTCACTGAGATCATGGATGACGCTATATTAATCCTGATTAGCTCATAAAGTCAGTCAGTTTATAATTTGTGTCCCACTGCATTTAGCTAAATCATCCACAATTTAAAAAAAGATACTTTTCCTGCTCATAATTATGTCTTACTAAAGCTGTAGTGCTATATTGGACCATCCAAAGCACTGATCTGATCTGATCTGATCTGAACTGGTGATCCACATGATTGCATTTCTATCCAGAGCGCACACTATGACTTTTATGCTGACCCTGGGAAGACAGTTGTGTTTGTCATAAAGGTAAACAAGTAGGGAAGAGCAACACTCAGACTCACACAAGGTGATCTAGATCAAATTTACCTTTTCAAAAATTTTGAACAAACCTGAGACAGGAAACTGCACCATGAGGTCACGTTCCAGAAGTCTGGAAACAGGATATATCTTTAAGTACAACAGTTATATCTGAAATAGGGTTCCTTCTTCTTGATTGCCATATTCTATGGATACGTTTGACCTTTGGTGTTTTGTGGTCGGCAAGACTAATCTCACTCGGTTGCCTTTAAAGTAATAGACTTTCCTCTCTTAGGTTTAGCACATGGCTTTGAGAGCACTGATATCTAAAATAAGATTAACTGCAAGGAAGATTATTATTATTAGTAGTAGTAGTAATAGTATTGCAAGTATTCCAAAATAATTTATAAATACTGAGCTTCACAGCATCCTACTTTTGTTATAAGCACTCCATTAGTATTTTCAAGTATTTCACAACACGCAAATATATGCTTGGACTTGCTTGTACTAATTTTCAGGTTTTAGGCATAACATAATGAACTGAGCAAATAAATACAGCAGTGTCTAGTTTTACTAAGGAAAGACAAGAAGAAAATCACATGGTTAGTCATATTTGTCACGAAGTCATAACAGATTAGTGATTACATTTATTTTTATTTATTTGTTATAAATTAAGAGGTGAGGTGAGACATAATCATCTTACAACACCAGTCATATTTGCTTTCTAAATTTATGCACTTGAGTGTTATGGTTTTCATAAGGCCTGTTCAAGAACATGTTCTGTTTAATTAATGGAAGAGGTAAGTGTTCCCAGTCTCTAAAACTTTCAAAGTTATTTTGGTGATAAGCCTGGATTGAAATAACTATGGCCCAGATCCTCATTCGCATTTAAATGTTAGATCCCTGTAGCGAAATAAATAACATGGCAGATACAAATGGGTTAAATTAGTCCTGGAGAATTATTTTCAAGAAGGATACACCATCTCAGATGATGCCCTTATCAGAAGGGTGTTGCACTGAAAAAGGTACATCTGTTCGTTCAGCCACCAGATGAGCCACACAATACTCACCTTTTCCTCACATTGGCTAACCTACAACAGACTTTTAAAAGTTTTAGGAAGATTTGTGACACTTGGGCACTCATGATTCCTCTACATCCCCCTTAAGTACAGTGCTGCATATGCTGCACCTGGCAGACAGGCAGTATATTGAAGCACTCAAAAGCTATTAGCTTCAAAATGCATTACAGTGCCATGAAAGGTCATTTGCTGAACACTAAATGCAGAAGGTATATGCTAATCTATGCCCGTTGCTCAGATCGACAGGAGAAAACTTCATGAGGAGAAATAGATCTCTTTCATGAGAAAATCAGGTTGAAAGACTACCATGTGAAGGCATGGATCAAAGAAAAGGTAGGAGGCAAATTGTCTCTTCTGTGCATAACAGAAGAGGCAGTGTGACTAGTAATAGCAGTAAAACCAAATGCATAAATACCAAAGACATATAGCTTTTAAGCAGAAATGCCTTCTGCTTAATTCCTGTGATTTCTACTCCCTTTCTTCTATAACACTACATATACAGACAAGGACATCTGAGTCATTCTTGACTGGTTTTGAAATGATATCTTAACAACTTTTTACTAGTTCTATACTTTCTCAATATCTGTAGCATTTTCTGCTCACAAATATGGAACTTGTTTAATGTATATTCAGATTCTCCTTGTTCTCAGGGCAGGAAATTTTAAGTGCAATTTTAAAGGTTGCGTTTTAATAGAAGAAATCTCTTGGGTCAACAAGTTCTTTCTAACGTGGACAATCTCATCCTTAAGTGCTTTCACCAGATCCATTTCTTTCTTAAAGAAAGAAAAGAATGTCTTTCTTAAAGAAATGGAACGTTTTACTTCTGCTTCCCTGGTTGGAAAGCTGTTCCAAACTCTTGCCACCCCAACAGTAAAAAACAGTGCTCTCTCATGTATTGCCTTCTTGCAAAACTTTGCCTTTGAACCTTAACCACAGAATCATAGAATTGGCTGAAAGAGATCTTAAAGATCATGTAGTTCTAACCCCCTGCCATAGGCAGGGACACCTTCCACTACACCAGGTTGCTCAAAGCTCCATCCAGCCTGGCCTTGAATGCTGCCAGGGGTGGAGCATATAGAACATCTCTGGGCAACCTGTTCCAGTGTCTCACCACCCTCACACTAAAGAATTTCTTCTTAATATCTAATCTACGTCTACCCTCTTTCAGTTTAAAACCATTACCCATCGTCCTATTGCTGTACTCCCTTATAAAGAGTCCCTCTCCATCTATCATGTAGGCCCCCTTCAGGTACTAGAAGGTGGCTATAAGGTCTCTGCAGAGTCTTCTCTTCTCCAGGCTCAACAACCCCAGCTCTCTCAATCTGTCTTCATAGGAAAAGTGCTCCAGCCCTCTGATCATCTTTATTGCCCTCCACTGGACTCATTTCAACAGGTCCATGTCCTTCCCATGTTGAGGACTCCAAAGCTGAACACAGTACTCCAGGTGGGGTCTCACAAGAGCAGAGTAGAGGGGCAGAATCATCTCCCTTGACCTGCTGGCCATGCTTCTTTTGATGTAGCCCCAGATGTGGATGGCTTTCTGGGCTGCCAGTGCACATTGCCAGCTCATGTTGAGCTTCTCATCCACGATCACTCCCAAGTCCTACTCCTCAGGACTGCTCTTAGGCCGTTCTCCACCCTACTGTATTTATGCCTGTGATTGTCATGACCCACGTGCAGGACCCTTCACTTGGCTTGGTTGAACTTCATGAGGTTTGCACAGGCCCACTTCTCAAGCCCAGGTTCCTCTGGATGGCATCCCTTCCCTCCAGCATGTTGACTGCACCACACAGCTTGGTGTCACCAACAAACTTGCTGAGGGTGCACTCTGTCCCACTGTCCAAGTTGTCAACGGAAATGTTAAACACCACTGGTCTCAGTACTTAACGTCTGAGGAACGTCATTCAGCCCTGGTTTCCGCTTGGATATTGAGCCATTGATTGCAACCCTTTGAGTGCAGCCAATCAGCCAGCTCCTAATTGACCAAGTGGCCCATACATCAAATCCATGACTTTCCATTTTGAGACCAGGATGTCATGCAGAACAGTGTCAAACACTTTGCATAAATCCAGTTAGATGGTATCTGTTGCTCTCCCCTTATCTACTGACACAGTGGAATATTGTAGAAGGCCACAAAATTGGCAGGCATGACTTGCCTTTTTTCATGTTAAGTTTCTCATCCACCAACACCCCCAAGTTCTTTTCTTCAGTGTTGCTCTCAAGCCATTCTCTGACCAACCTATATTTGTGCTTGGAATTGCCTTGTCCCATGAACAGGACTTGCACTTGGTTTAGTTGACCCTCATGAGGTTTGCACGGACTTACCTCTTGAGCCTGTCAAGGTTTGTTTTTGCCATCCCTTCCCTCCAGCATGTTGACCATGCCACATAGCTTGGTGTTGTTGACTAACTTGCTGAGGGTGCACTCAATCCCACTGTGCATGTTGCCAACAAAGATGTTAATCAGTGCCAGTCCCAATACCGATCCTTGTGGAAAGTCAATCGTTACGGGTTTCCTCTTGAGCATCAAGCCATTGACCACAACTATTTAAGTGCAACTATCCAGCCAATTCCTTCTGCACTCAGCAGTCCATCCATCAAATACATGTCTCTCCAATTTAGCAACAAGGATGTCATGCAGGACAGTGTCAAGTGTTTTGCACAAGTCCAGTTAGATGATGTCTGTTGCCCTTTATCCACCAATGCTGTAACCCCACCGTAGGCGGCCAGCAAACTTGTCAGGCATGATTTGCCTTTAGTGAAGTCATGTTGGCTGTCACTGATCACCTCTTTATTTTCCATGTGCCTTAGTACAGTTTCCAGGAGGATCTGCTCCATGATCTTGCCAGGGAGAGAGGTGAAAATCACTGCCCTGTAGTTCCCCAGGTCTTAGTTTATTTTCCCTTTTTAAAACTGAGGGTTATGTTTCCCCTTTTGCGGTCAGCAGGAACTTCATTATTTCACTTTCATATTGCCTTTACTTCTCAAATATGATGAAGAGTGGCTTAGCAACTTCATCTGCTAATTCCCTCAGGATCCTTGTATGCATTTTATCAGGTTCCATGGACTTGTACATCTTCACATTCCTTAGATGGTCTTGAATATGGTCATCTTCTTCAGTGGGCAGTTCCTCATTCTCCCAGTCCCTCACTTTGCCTTCTTCCCATTGTGTGGTGTGGCTATAGCATTTGCTGGTGAAGACTGAGGCAAAAAGTTGTTGAGCACATCAGACTTCCCCATATCCTGGGTGACCAGGTCTCCTATTTTATTCTGGAGAGGGCTCACTGTGCTTATGGGAAGAGTGTCACTCGCTTAAAATACTCTATTAATATGTTTTAAAAACTTGTACTATATAGTATTGTATATCTAAAGGACGCATTCTATGGTCATGCCACCGTCCAACAGAAGCAACTGGGAATTCAAATTTAGGATAAAGAATTTGGGGTTTCATTCTCTTTTTCTTTTCTTATCTCATAAGGTATCACACACAATACATTTGACAGATAATTTTTATTTTTGTTAAAAATCTCATCATGGTGCAGAAAAAGCAGTACGTAAAATGAAGATCATGGTTCTACAGTCTCCAGAGGCTCACACTGTTTAGTCAAATCTGTGGTCAATTTAATGATCACTGAAAGTTGACACAAAATTTAACTTCAGCTACCTGAAGCTTGTATTAAATTAACCTGCTTATCAGTGATGCTCTACCTCTGCTAATTACCTAAGAGAATATGGTTTTCTAGATGCAAAATGATTTACTACTTTAAAATTAATTATATCTCCTTACAAGTTAAAACAAGGAACCTTCCTGTTAGTTTCACACTGGCCATTAGACAGCCAGAAGGAAGGTATATTTAATCCGATCAAAACCTGTCTCTACCAGGCATTCAGGCAAACATAGTACTCAACAAACTTTGGAATCAGTATCAGAACTCAACATTGACAAGTACTTCTGTGCTACTGACTCACTGAACTGGATGAACCCAAAAGCCCAAAAGGCTTGAGAACTACAGCGACGACCAATTTAATTAAAGATCTGTCCAGAACTGAAGTGTTTCCTTGAGCTAGCAAGATTAAGGTTAACCAGCTTCCTAACTAGGACCCACTTATAGATGGATAAGGTGAAACAAATCTTAAAAACTTGCTCTAAGATATCTTATATGCTCCACTATTTAATGCTTTGCCTAAGAGCTGAGCTCTTACACCAAAGATTTTGCTATCTAGATAGATAAGATAGACAAAGGATATTGAAGTTATGCAAGAGAGAGTTGACTTGCCCCATGATGATATGCTGTAAGATACACTGAGGAGAAATCTTCACCAACACTACCCATAGCTTATTTCACAGTCAATGATGACTGGTCTCATTTTGAAAGGACAGTGACTGGCACCTCAGCCATGCCAATTATTAAAAAAAAAAACTTCAAAGCAGTCGATAAGAACTCAATATTTGGAAGCACAGTCATGTCAGTACCAACAGCGGGGCTTTTACTCTGAATTATGTTTTTAAATGATCTTTTATCACAGGCAAAAAAGCTGAATACCAGCGAATATCTCTAAGAAGCAGGAATGCTAATCATAGTGAAATTAATTCTGTCTTCATCAGAGCAAGTAAAATGCCACTTTTACTTTAACAAGACTGCACAAACAAATTAATTCTAAATGAGGCAGCATCGTCCTGCCAGTTCTCTCACAGGGCTCAGTTCTACCTTCTGCTGCTTTTTTTTTATTCTGTTTGGAAATTTCCTTTCAGGAGGGAAGATTTCCACTGTGTGAAAACACCACACAGTAAAACACATATAAAATGAGATTAAAACCACATTGGACTGAATACATCTTATTTAGTTATAGAGAAGTAACTCAGGCACCCAGGTTTGACACTTATTTCCCCTAGACTTTTGCTAGAAGATTTTCAAAAGAAAGTAAAATGGGCATTTCTAAAGCGTGAATTAGATCTAGAGGTAGAGTTGAGAAGGGGCCTGGGTTTCCAAGGTACACAGATACTTCTATGCAAAGGTCTGGAGTTAGTTGAGGTGAGGTTAGGCCCTCCTGCCTAAAACACAGACCTGAAGTGTTGGGGATGAGACAGAATGAGAATATGCCATAGGTTAACATCAAGACCTGTAAGATGCTTTGCACCATCAGAGTGGGAAGGCCAGTAAGTTGTAACGATTCATATTTTACTATTAATTAGTATTAATTTAACTATTATAGCAAAGTGAACCTGAAACCACAATGTGATGTGGAGCCAGTGTTTATTAAGAAGCTTTTGTAGTCTAAACTGAGAAGCCAGAAATGAGAGGCAGTATCCCTATTTTAGAGGAATGAAAATGGAACAGGAGATCAAATAGTTAGCCTTAAGCGACCCAGAAAAACAGCTGGTGAGTAGAGAATACCAGGCAGACCTCCTGAATCTCAGTCAGACACCTCAAGTACATAACTCCTATTTCTCAAATTGTTCAATCACCTGACCACACCCAACAAGCTGGAGATGATTGAACAAGGTGAAGAAAAGGAGTGGAGGGCAAGGGAAGAGATTTTCTCCCTTTCTGCCTCTTGCTTTCACATGACTAAAGAAAGAGAAAAAGCTTTTCCAATCTTTGATTTTCAAATCATAGTCTATGACTTTTCTTTTTTCCAAGAACATCTTTCTTTTTTTACCTCCCTCTCATCTTAATCTTTCCCTTCTCCCTTTCTCTATATGGCTCATTCACAGTTGCGTAGCAACAGCACATTCCTTAAAAAAGAGACTTGCCAGATATAAAAGATTGAATGAGAAGACAGAATTGTACAAGGTCTTAGCAAGACCATAAAACATCCATATTTTCTGACTGGTTCTTTCCAAAGAAGTAACTAGGGAGGTGTGTGGGCTGAGGGGACGTAGGAGTCAAAAATCATGAACATTTTTGACAAACATATCCAGCTGTCTTTTTCTAGGCCCTTAGGCCTGGTCCTCTGTAGCTTCCTGTATTTGGAAAGACCAAAGAAGAGTGTATGATCAAAAAAGGAATGAGAGATTCAGGCCAAAACCACCAATGAGAAACCTGTACCAAGGAAACAAGGGGAAGGCAATAAACCTGGTATTTTTTCTCACAGCCATGCTTAACTGCAAAATCCCTAACTGTACCATGAGCTCTGTAACTCTGAAGGATTGTTTCCCAAAGCAAACTGATTAGTTTAAGGAAGCATCTGAGCAAAAGTTAGTCTTAAACTCAAAAGTTATTGATTCTCCTCAAAATATAAAATGGTTACTGGAGATCCCACTGTGATAGCTTACCTACTATGATATTTAAGATCAATATTATATAGAAGGCAAAGATCAAAATATAAGTTATATAGAAGGTAAGGATCAAAATAGTCTTCTCCAACTTTAAAAACTTCTTGTTCCAAGGCTAAAACCTAGTGCCATGACACATCACGTCAATTGGTTGCAAATAACAGAACCTTATTATACAGAAACTGACATAGTTCAATCTATAAGCAATTCTTTGCTTGCTACTCCTCAGTATATGAAGTGTTTTCCCTTCTATTTAGATCCACCACTTCATTCCCTTTCTCAGTCTAGAGGAAAAAGAGAAGCTGTAGTAATAGCACAAGAAAAGCCAGATTTCTCAGTAGGATGATACCTTTTGGTCGATCTGATTCTTCTACAAGGTGATCATGTGTCAACACCCTGGTGACCCACAAAAAACAGGAGTCTATTTCACTTTCCACCCTCCAGCATCACAGCCATAAAGAGATATGAAGATTTAACAGCTATAAACAACCACAAACAAGGTCTGTAAGGGGAAAAATCTGCTTCAGCAGGGGGATTGGACTAGATGATCTTTCAACGTCCCTTCCAGTCTCTGATATTCTGTGATATTGTGATTCTGTGGAACTGTACCACCAGCACACAGTGGATACAACAAAAAGAAATGATGAGTGCTAGTAGTGTGTGACTCACTGTTAAGGGGCAGTATTAAAGGAGATCATAAAGCCTTGGGGGCACAAGTGAAAAAAATTGGTGCTTAAAATTATCTCTCCCTCCTTCCTGTCAAAGGAAAGAGGGCAGCCAGAAATAATAATATAATACATATCAACCTCTGCCTAAATGGTTGGCACCATTGCAAGGGGTTTGGCTTTTATGACAACAGGATCTTCTTTCATGATTAGACTGATAAGGAGGGATGGAATTCACATATCTATGAGAGGCAAGGGAATATTTGGCAGCAGGCTGGCCAGCGTGGTGAGCTGGGCCTTAAACTGAAGGACTTGAGGGGTGGGGTCCAAAAAAGCAGTGCTCACGCCGTCACATCCAACTATAAGCCAGGCCAAAAAGAGGAGCGATAAATGTTTCTTTGCTGCCTCCCAGGACAAGAAACAGAAGGCCAGCCACCTCAAGGGTGTGTACAGCTATGGTAGATCCTCTTGCACCCCTCCAGGGAAACCTGGATGTTCTATTACCTCTCTGAAATACCTGTACACCAATGCATGGTGTGCATGGGGAATAAACAGGAAGAATTAGAGATCTGTGTGGTCACAGGGCCATGATCTCATTGCAATTACAGAGACCTGTCATGGACAGCTATGTAGTTTTTAGGAAAGATTGGCCAGCAAGGTGAGGTAGCGGAGCTGCTCTCTATGTGGCAGAGCAACTGGAATGTATCAAACTGTGCCCAGGGGTGGGTGAAGAAAAAGTCAAGACCTTATGGGTAAGAATTAAGGGGCAGGCTACTATGGGTGACACTGCTGTGGGTGCTTACTGAAGGCCACCTGATCAGGAAGAAGAAGTTGATGAGGCCTTCTACAGAAAGCTGAAAGCAGCCCCATGGTCACAATGCCTGCCAGTGATGTGACCATCATCCTGGGAGCTCTTTATACTTTTGTATATATTGTATATTATATATTTATATATTATTTTCTTTTTCTTATTAATATTTTCATTAGTTTAATTTCTTTTTAAACTCATTTGTTTTTAAAGTCGTAAGTCTCTTTTCTTGTTTGTCGTTCTCTCAGAAGGGAGATGCCCTCCCTTCTCTCAAGAGAGGGGAATTAAAAAAGAGCACCTGCCATTCGTTTTAGTGGCTAGCCCAGCCCAAACCATGACTGTGTGAGACGATGCAGGCAGGACACAGGAACAACCACAAACCACAGATTAAAGACAAAGCACAAACTTAATCTCAATACCTCATTGATCAGGGAAGCAGCACCCAGACAGAGGCAGGCAAGCAGCGGACACAGGCAACGTGGAGCGTGAGAGGTNTTTCATGATTAGACTGATAAGGAGGGATGGAATTCACATATCTATGAGAGGCAAGGGAATATTTGGCAGCAGGCTGGCCAGCGTGGTGAGCTGGGCCTTAAACTGAAGGACTTGAGGGGTGGGGTCCAAAAAAGCAGTGCTCACGCCGTCACATCCAACTATAAGCCAGGCCAAAAAGAGGAGCGATAAATGTTTCTTTGCTGCCTCCCAGGACAAGAAACAGAAGGCCAGCCACCTCAAGGGTGTGTACAGCTATGGTAGATCCTCTTGCACCCCTCCAGGGAAACCTGGATGTTCTATTACCTCTCTGAAATACCTGTACACCAATGCATGGTGTGCATGGGGAATAAACAGGAAGAATTAGAGATCTGTGTGGTCACAGGGCCATGATCTCATTGCAATTACAGAGACCTGTCATGGACAGCTATGTAGTTTTTAGGAAAGATTGGCCAGCAAGGTGAGGTAGCGGAGCTGCTCTCTATGTGGCAGAGCAACTGGAATGTATCAAACTGTGCCCAGGGGTGGGTGAAGAAAAAGTCAAGACCTTATGGGTAAGAATTAAGGGGCAGGCTACTATGGGTGACACTGCTGTGGGTGCTTACTGAAGGCCACCTGATCAGGAAGAAGAAGTTGATGAGGCCTTCTACAGAAAGCTGAAAGCAGCCCCATGGTCACAATGCCTGCCAGTGATGTGACCATCATCCTGGGAGCTCTTTATACTTTTGTATATATTGTATATTATATATTTATATATTATTTTCTTTTTCTTATTAATATTTTCATTAGTTTAATTTCTTTTTAAACTCATTTGTTTTTAAAGTCGTAAGTCTCTTTTCTTGTTTGTCGTTCTCTCAGAAGGGAGATGCCCTCCCTTCTCTCAAGAGAGGGGAATTAAAAAAGAGCACCTGCCATTCGTTTTAGTGGCTAGCCCAGCCCAAACCATGACTGTGTGAGACGATGCAGGCAGGACACAGGAACAACCACAAACCACAGATTAAAGACAAAGCACAAACTTAATCTCAATACCTCATTGATCAGGGAAGCAGCACCCAGACAGAGGCAGGCAAGCAGCGGACACAGGCAACGTGGAGCGTGAGAGGTCTTATTAGCAAAAGAGTCCTTGTTAGTCAGAGTCCTTGTTGGCCAGAGAGTGGAGGAGAGAGCAAGCAAACCGACTCCCTGCTCTAGCTGGTATTTCAAGGGTTCAAGCAGGCACAGCTCTTTCCCCAGTGCTTTGATCTTCTTCAACAATAGGGCAGGAATCTCACACGGCCAGATAAGGTGTCCCTGAGTCCATCACAGACATATGTTATCTAAGTGCAGATGTTCTACCCACAAGCATACAAACCAAAACAATTTGTGTGATATATGTGCTTCCCGGCATCCCAGGTATGAGTTGCTTGAGCGAGTGTACTTAACAATCCTCCTCACCAATCTTCCGCTACTTTCCCACAATGNAAGAATTAGAGATCTGTGTGGTCACAGGGCCATGATCTCATTGCAATTACAGAGACCTGTCATGGACAGCTATGTAGTTTTTAGGAAAGATTGGCCAGCAAGGTGAGGTAGCGGAGCTGCTCTCTATGTGGCAGAGCAACTGGAATGTATCAAACTGTGCCCAGGGGTGGGTGAAGAAAAAGTCAAGACCTTATGGGTAAGAATTAAGGGGCAGGCTACTATGGGTGACACTGCTGTGGGTGCTTACTGAAGGCCACCTGATCAGGAAGAAGAAGTTGATGAGGCCTTCTACAGAAAGCTGAAAGCAGCCCCATGGTCACAATGCCTGCCAGTGATGTGACCATCATCCTGGGAGCTCTTTATACTTTTGTATATATTGTATATTATATATTTATATATTATTTTCTTTTTCTTATTAATATTTTCATTAGTTTAATTTCTTTTTAAACTCATTTGTTTTTAAAGTCGTAAGTCTCTTTTCTTGTTTGTCGTTCTCTCAGAAGGGAGATGCCCTCCCTTCTCTCAAGAGAGGGGAATTAAAAAAGAGCACCTGCCATTCGTTTTAGTGGCTAGCCCAGCCCAAACCATGACTGTGTGAGACGATGCAGGCAGGACACAGGAACAACCACAAACCACAGATTAAAGACAAAGCACAAACTTAATCTCAATACCTCATTGATCAGGGAAGCAGCACCCAGACAGAGGCAGGCAAGCAGCGGACACAGGCAACGTGGAGCGTGAGAGGTCTTATTAGCAAAAGAGTCCTTGTTAGTCAGAGTCCTTGTTGGCCAGAGAGTGGAGGAGAGAGCAAGCAAACCGACTCCCTGCTCTAGCTGGTATTTCAAGGGTTCAAGCAGGCACAGCTCTTTCCCCAGTGCTTTGATCTTCTTCAACAATAGGGCAGGAATCTCACACGGCCAGATAAGGTGTCCCTGAGTCCATCACAGACATATGTTATCTAAGTGCAGATGTTCTACCCACAAGCATACAAACCAAAACAATTTGTGTGATATATGTGCTTCCCGGCATCCCAGGTATGAGTTGCTTGAGCGAGTGTACTTAACAATCCTCCTCACCAATCTTCCGCTACTTTCCCACAATGACACCCTACCATTCTGTGATTCTGTGATAACACAGTCAGTATCCATGACCTTGATCTACTTGGCCTGGAACACTGCCAAGAAAAGGTTCATTTCTTTGATGAAATAAGTAGCAACATCAACTATGAAAAAACAACCATGTTTAGAGTAATTTTTCCTCAAATGCAGCTACAGAATCATGTTAAGATATGAAGATGTGTATGTCCTGGCCATAAAAGCCAGAACAGAAATAGCTAGATACTGAGAGAGATTAGAAATCTTGGTCAATCTATGTTTTACATCGTGATCTTATCTTGATCTATTAATTTAACTTCTCTGATTAATCCTTTCCTGTAAAGCAGAAATAGTCTAGTTCTATTTCAGGGAAGTTGTGATGAACATTTATAAAAGTCTATAAGGATAAAGGCCAGATTCAAGTACTAAGTATTAAATGAATAGATTGAATAAGATAAGGTCTAGAGAGACCCACATTGCATCCCTCTCTTTCACTATTGGAAAATTTGCCTGCATCTTGACTTTAACTTGGAATGACCAGTAGTCAGATATTAGACTTGAGCTACATACTAGTAATTTTATCCTTTGAAATTTTCTAAAAGATAAAAGCTTTGATGCAATTGAAAAAATAAGATAATGGAACATTTAAAGAATGGAAACACTTTCAATTGCATGCCAGAAGGTTCAAAGAAGGTGGGACTTAGAGTCAGAATGGCCTGAAATGGGTGATGTATGAAAAAGAATAGTGTGGCAAGGGATGAAGAATTCAAAAGCCAAAGGTCCATAGTAAATCTTTCAGTAATCATGATCCCAGATCATTAGAAAGGAATTCAAAAGAGGAGATTAGATATTTTGAGGGAGCTTTAGAAATTAATGAGTTAATAGAAATGCTGATAAATAAGCCTACTACAAGGTAGCTTACTAGAAGTTATTAGGAAAAAGGACCAGTTGCCTGTAACATAATGGAGTCAGCTAAAGTGAAAAGGTTTTTAAGTGCAAGAGACTGAATGTACCTAACAGTGCCTGTTCCTGAAAACAGAGTACTGGTCCTATCCAACGTTTGCCTAGGACAACACCTGGTAATTCCAACTGTACAGACACGGAAGTAAAGAATTATAGCTGAATATTGATCACTGAAAACACACAAACTAATATGCTGCTTTAGGTCCAGACATTTTGCTGATCTGATACACGAAAACTGTAAAAAAGATTGGTAAGGAAGTTCTCATAGCCATAGGAAGCATAGATATTTGATGAAGACAAGAAGAGAAATGTATCGAGGCAGGACAACTGCAGTAGTCGAGTGTGGCAAGTTTCAGTAGACTGAGACTGCAAATAGCTGGAGTATTCTTTTGCATGTGGATGGAAATCAATTTTAGTGTTTCATAAGAAATTAAGACAAAGAAATAATATCAACAGATCTCCAATTTAAAATATCTGAACTTACCAGAAAGTTTCTGAAAATGTTTAAAGTTAAGACAAGATAGTACAGGCAGTCAATTAAAGATGCTCATAAGCAGGCTAAACCATATCTCACTATGACTGATGCTGGCGATACAGTGCTCAAAATGTAGATACTTTACTGCATCTCCCACCTAAACATCTTTATCCCCTTCACCTCCTGTCTAAAAATACCTCCACAATGGATTTTAGCAATTGAATCTAGATATATGTGGAATTTATGAAGTGCACATTCTTCTCTGAGAAGCAATTCATGCACTTTTACATATGATGAGCATTGCCCTTGTTTGCCAACTTCAAGTACTTACTCTGTTAAATAAAGTCCTTCAAATATTGTTTTGTGGGTAAATGTGATACTGGTACATGGGAAATTAAAACACTAATAAACTAATCTCTCTTGCTAACATGAACAGTGAGTAAACTATCTATGCTACCCTGTCAAGAACTGCATAAAAGACTGCACGTTTCTTTTAAGAGCAAGAGGAACTAATCTGTCCAGATCCTTATCTTCTACCAGTAGTGAAATATTACATTTGTTCACTTTGCCCTGCCTTTTTATCTAATCTAAGGCTGTCAGCAAATGGTGTTAGCCGGTGTGTGAATATAGAATACTGCTTGAACTCACATGAAAACACTAAATATATACTAGTTGACTATCGAGTAACTATAAGATAGGAAAACTAATTTCAGGGTGGCGTTCACCTCCTGAGCCAAAATTTTCCCATTCTCAGTATCTATGACGGGCGAGATGAATTGCTGTCTCAAGATGACTAGTGCTCTTCATTGGCTGCAGAGAAAGTCTACAAAGCTAACTTAAACTATATACTGAAACTGTCGCTGGCTTAAGTACATCTGTAATGACTTCCTTTTCAGTCTGTGATTTCACGATCCTTACTTCTTCATCCCAACCCTAGCTGTGTGAGACACTTAATCTTTTAACATTATGAATGTTTTGGCATGACTTATTTGCCATATTCAGTATGATACTAGGAAAAAAGTCCAGCACTCAACGTTAAGATTGCTCGTGAATAGCTATAAAGTGAATTTTTTATAAATTCAGTGGCATTGTGTGTTTTCTATTTCCTGATGTGTAAGAATGCACATTTTCTGTAATGGATCATCTTATAACATTTAGTTTGGTGTTTGATTCATTCTCAGAGACAAATTCTCCAGATGAGCTCTGGAGAGTCTTCTGTGACAGCTTAACACATAAAAGCCTTCAGTTCTCAGTGCATCCGTCTATTGGCGTTCATCATGCTCTTAATGTAGTTTAAGAGAACACATGCCAGTGTATGTGGTGCTGCATTTAAATGTTCAGTACTTGAAATTATAATCACAGTGAAAATTAATTTGCACTGATGTGGTGGTTTGTCAAGCAAACTGGCATATAAGCATTTGTCTATAAACAAAAAATTGTATTTGATACAGATAAACACATTAGGGCATCACACATAGTGTGATCTATTCCTTCCCACCAGTTCAAAGCTTCCTTTAGGGCCAGGAGAATGTGAAGAAACAACTAGAACAGCTAACACAAAGCAGAGAAATCAGATCTGATGAACTTCAGGGCATACATGACAACAGGACTAATCAGAGATAACAACCATCTCTAGTACTGCAGAGGATTTTACTTAAGAAAATGAGCTGATGTTGTAACAAATTAGCATAGTCAGGAAAATTACAAAATATGTAACACATAGAAGCATTAGTGATGCACATGATGTGTGCACTTGAGGCTTAGTTAGTGATTGGCTCTAGGCCTGAATGTGAAAAAAACCCCAAAACAACATGAACTATCGACTGGGTAGGCTACTAAAACTGTGGATCCCAGTGCTGAGAGAGGTAGGCTGGAGGTGGACAGTTAGTAATTTCTTGCAGGCTGCAAAACTATCTACTTATGTCTTCAGTGTGCCTAGCCAACTTTTGTCTGTCCAGCCATCAGTAAAGTCATTGCAGCATATATGAGAGCATTTGCTCTCTCTCTTGGTGTTGACAGTAGCAATGAAATTTCTTTCAAGCTCATTTTTGAATACTGACTAGGGCAAGTAATCAGATCTGGGCAGTACCGTGCAATTGCAATTGGATTGCTACTGCTAGGTGGGATGAGGCTAGTTGGTGAACACCCACACACATTAAAGTACACACATACTCCCAGGTGATACTGAATAGGAAAGAATTCATCTCTATTTGAAGGCTGTGCAAACCACAAGGTCAAGGGAGGAATAGAGACTAAATTATGTCTCAGAGGATGAAAAATAAAAGATGCCCTCTACTCAGAGCTTTTCATGGAAGTACTATTCTAATCTGTAATAATCCTCATGTGAAGTTAAATCAATCTACTCTGACACCTGATTCCTTTGGAATAATCATTAGAAAAACAAGTGGAGAGGATAGAATGGAATGGAACCAAAGAGTCATTTCTGTTTCAAGCAACTGCCAAAATACCTATTTACCACTGAGACCAGAACAACTCTGAAGCAGCTGTTGTGCTCTTCTGGGTAAATAATATGTGTTAAAAAATGTATAAACATTTATACATGTTTACCTTCGAGACATCAGCTTCTCTGAAGCAGACATTTCCCTTGCTACATACATAATACATGCTTTGTTTGAAAAACTGCCTAAATTCATAAAGGGAGAAAAACCTGTAGGGCACTGCATAGTGCTGTTATCTCTTGTAAATACAGAGGTACCAGAGCCTTAGCATATAGTACAGCCTTATATTCTGTGTTCAAAGTTTTCTGCAAGATGCTTAAAGCATTCCTGTAAGTTTGGCAAATACTGTTATCTATCCATTTCTGAGAAAGGACAGGATTTTGAGAACTATTCACTGAACTGCAGGTGTTCTTTTTTGCCTAAGTCCAGCTGTGAGCCACAGCAAAGAGAAAGTGAAAACGTCTTCAATCAGTGGTGCTTCATAAGGCTTCATCTCTTTGACCATCTAGTCTTAGCATCAAGCATTATGCATCTAGTCTTAGCTAATGGCTGAGGCCCTCTCTCCACAGTCCACGAAGAGTGAGAGATATGCTGTGTGCAAATCTAATATAGTAATAATCATAAATATTATCACAAGTGACTAGCCCATCTACCAGTGGAAAATTTTGCTCACCCAATGTATCTGTCCAGACATGAGTTCAATTCTGTTGCTGACCACTTAGCACTGCTCCAGTCAATCAAGCTATAAAAGGGCATCTGATCCTCCAGACATCAACTTGCTCCTTGAGAACAGAAACTTTCACGGCATTACCTACTTCAGTCAGGTGAGACATATTGGCTCAGAAGTATCTTTGTGTTTCATTACAATCCTTCTTAAGATCCACAAGTGTAAACAACTACTATATAAAACTTACACGGAGAGATGTAATTCAGTTTTCCTCTATATCCTCTTACACACTCTCCAAACTCTGATTAGTAAACATCAATAAAATTAGTCATGTTTGCTAGAGGAGTCTATCAGTTGCCTTAGTGGAAGTTAACAGTGGTTCATACAAAGCAACATTGCCTCTGATGAATTAGATTAACTTGATAATATGGAATGTGGGATGCTATCCCTGGAAAGAAAATCTATCTATCTATCTGTCCATCCATCCATCCATCCATCCATCCATCCATCCATCCATCCATCCTTCCATCCATCCATCTATCTATGCCTCTATCTAGACACCAATCTGCCTTTTTGTTGCTATCTGTTGTCAATAATATTCCCAAAATTGGTATTTAGATATAACCCTATTTAATAAAATTAAATTAATTTGCCTACACTAAAAAATCTCCCAGTCATCAGTTGCTATTTGATATTCAAATCTGCAATAACATTAAATTGTAAATATTGGGTCCATAGAAAGGGAGTTAAAAAATAGGGCATAGAAAAAAAAAAGTGCCAAGTGGTTTTTAATCAAAAACCTCCTTTCTAATGAAACCCACATCTTTTATTCTTATTAATTCAAGCTCAAGGTGCAAAGGCTAGGTGACAGTTTACAAGATGAGTCCCTTGCAATTATCATGTGTTGTTTTCTTGTTATAATCCACGTTCACAATTTCAACAACTCCATAAAACATTATTGCATCATTCCAATCTAGCATCCCTCTCATTGCCAACACTTTGCAGAAGGACCTAATTGAGTCCCTGGTTTACATTTAATGGAACTCTAATTATTAATTGACATTAATTGATATATTATTGATAAAATCATTGTAAGAGGTCATGGCCTTTGTACCAATAATAGAGGGGAATCCTATGGTGCATTTTTATATATCTTTATCTGGGATATCTTTTTCTTTTATAATATATATTGGATTAGTCAAGGGATACTCATAATAAATTAGCATTATTCCAAGTGCATGATAACACGACTATAAAACTAAATTATCTATGTACCTAGAAGTGCAAGGGTATGGAAATAAAAAATAAAAGAATTTCTTATATATTAATGATGCTGACATCAAATTCATTTGGCGCTTTTTCTGTGGATAGATCTTACCTTACTTTACACCAAAAAAAGGTTTTATAAAATCTATCTATCACTCTTCACAGACCTTTAATGATTTCTGTGTACATGGAAATCTACTTCTGCGTGAGAGTAATACTATTAAATAAAACCTGATTTTCAGAACAGAACATGGACAACTCCCACTGGAAATCAGTTGAAACTGATTCTCATCACAGAAACACAGAATATCAGGGGTTGGAAGGGACCTTGAAAGATCATCTAGTCCAATTCCCCTGCTAGATCAGGAACACCTAGATCAGGTCACACAGGAACACGTCCAGGCAGGTTTTGAATATCTCCAGAGAAAGAGACTCCACAGCCTCTCCAGGCAGCCTGTTCCAGTGTTTCATCACCCTCACTGTGAAGAAGTTTTTTTCTCATATGACCTCCACAAATCACTGAGTGAGTGCTGGTTTGCTTGTTTCTAAGTTCAGGTTCTGCAGAACTGTTTTCCCCTTAGAAAGAAAGCTCTGAAGACTTGAGTCCTATAGTGGAATCGCTGGGTATAGCTCTGTTCTCTATTATAGAAAGGCCATTCTTGATGATCTATCATCTTCTTTGGCCTTAGTGACTGCACTTCCGCAACAGCCTTTAACAATAGGTGGCGATATCACAAAATTTTACATGGTAGGCAGTCAAGAATACCAAGAATCCATTCAAATTGAGGGATATGACTGTGTCTGACAGGATACTACAGCTCAGAATGCAGCGCACCAGAATAGCTACAGAAAATGCTCACATACTTGTTAACTTGGTACAAAATATATTATACAAAGCGAAATCCGTTTTTGGGTAAGGAATCAGCTGATAACAGTTCTGGTTACCAGTTGCTTTGCCTATGTATTTCTAGTGTATTTTAAATAAGTATTGCTATACAGCTCAAGATGCATGTACATTTCCCTATGTCCTAATTATGACAAGGAAAAAAACAACAGGCCAATACATTGGACGTTGATGGCAGTGATGTTCAGAAGACAAATAGGTTTGAATATGATGCATCAATTGAAAACAAGATGATAAAAATATTAAAGAATGTTGAAAGAAAACTTAAAAAAAATAAAGCTTTATTATTGCTCCAAAACCTAAATCTATTTCCAAAGAATGTTGGTAATAGCCTAGTTCTGAAATCTTTAACAGAAAGATTCATTTCAATAATCAAAAATAATTGAAAATATACAAAAGATCTAGAACATAAAATTAAAAATTAAGTAGCTGTCAAAATCAGAATTTGGCTTTAATATAGAGCTAAAGCAGCTAAAGAAAAAAAAAAATTCTCTTTGAAGAGATAGTCAATCCATTTTCCAGGGAGTTAATAAGAAATAACCAAATCATTCCAGTACTGAAATGGGTTCAGTGGATTGCTAACACATGCATTTTATGGCTAAGATACTAGATTATTTTTGAAGTTGGTATAAAAATTTCATGTTACGCCAAAGTTTTGGACCATTCTAGGATTTAATTGTTTTTTTCCTTTGGCAGCTGATGTGGTTCTTGTACGTTTTATTTGTGTTCAACAATTTTGTTGTTCTTTCCTTTGCAGTACCTGAAATTTATTTTCTGTGTTAGAGGAGACCATGACGGCAGCAGGCACATCCTGACTCTGGTCAGGGGTGTAATGGGAACCCTCCATGCTGCTGAGATTCTGTTTCCAGTGGTCAAAGACATTAGCTGCACGTGGTGGGAGATGAAGGAAATTATTCACTCCAGAATTATGGAAAGGAAGACTTTCCTGACTATAAAAACTGACAACTAATCTCATTCTATTCCAGGCCTTTTCCTCAGTGTTCTTTGCTAACAATCCTTACTTAAATCTCTCTGTCATGTTCAGGAGCTGACATAAGACTGACTTTTTGTGGTAGCTCATCTCTGATAGGGCACAGGAGCCATAGAGATGCATTTAAATTCAAACTTGGCATTGTGTTTGAAAGACAGAATATTAATAGGATATCTAGGCTAAAGGGAATGCAAATAACCATTCACATCAAGTATTCTCTTATTATAGTCACATTTAATATTTCCCTAGTGCCAAAGCCAAGCTCATGAGAGAAGAGGCAGGAGAAGAGAAGGTACGATAGGAAGAGCTGAAAATTAGCCTGGTACCGTGCTAAACTTTCTGGAGAAGCTGGGGAATATATAAAGTCACATTTTCTTGAAGGAGCTCCTTGCATTTTAGAAAGCTGACTTTCACCTCCAAAATAAACTTGCATCTTAAGAGAGTAATTCTAATCCCTGAAGACAAAATCCCTTCACTCATAATGATGTAGCATGATTACACCAACCCTATCATGGACTAGGTAATTGTTGAGTTTACACAGAACATCTGCTAAACATGCTGAGAAATAGCCACAAACAATGAATGAGTTATCATATAGTTATTGCAAGAAGTAGGCATGCTCTCCGAATGAAGTCTGTGCCCATCTTCCATAAATAATACATAATATCTTAATCTGCTTGCATATATTATATTTCTTTTAGAGACAAGAACTTGATTGGATATACATCATTTAGCTAGAGGCAATAAGGAGTCTTTCATAAGAAGCAAATATTAGTTCTTCCACCGGTTTTATTCTGTGGGTCTTTAGCACTGGAACTGCACTCTTGTGTTAATTTAGGAAATAATTGAAAATTCATTTAATAAGATTCATTACCCTTAAGCAGTACATTAGTTGTTATCACTAATAAATAATCTAAAAAGAAAAAAGAACTCAAAGAAATTATCCAGTTTTATATCTAACCTCTTTCCTTAAATGAAAATTTTATTAGTATAATTGAAGATAGCAGAAAGTACATGAAAGTACAAGACAGCTCTAAATATACAGATTTGGACATTTTACAAGCTTGGCTCGACTTCAAAATGCCCACTTGAACATTGCAAGCGAAAATTGCAGCCCTTACAATTTAAAATCTGAGTTACACTGGTGGAGCTGAGTAGTTCTGCAGTTCATACTGGATGTATTTCAGCTTTGGGGAGAGGTCACATTATGGCTGGAGCCGTGATATTGCTTCTGCCCTGCCCTTTTGGAGAGTAGGAGTGAAAAAGATATCTGTATGGTATTGGGTGCTATTTTCATACCTATTATTTTAGGTACAAAATAATCTCAGCAGCTGATGATGAGACACTCTCTGGCTTCCAAGAACATAAAAAGCATCCATCTCTGACAAACCTAAAAGAGGCAACAAATCTCTGTAGCATATGTGAAAGTGTAATTTTCCCTCTCCTCAACAGAAAGATAAGCATCCTCAGTTTCATTGTTTTGCATATAGGATTCATATTATTTCCTGATTGCCTAACTTCTTTACAAGTTAAAGTTCTTCTTCCATCACTTCTGTGTTAATCTCCTCTTTCATTATTTCTTCATAGCCTTTTGTTTTCTAATTAGTTTCTTCTTTATAAATTTTTTTTTCTTTTTTTTTTTTCTCCCCTTTTCAGGATTTTATGTCCCTCAGCAATCTGTCCCCTGAGGGCTGTTAAGCAGGAATCATAAGCTCAGCATAAGGTCATTTTTTATGCAAGGAGCACAAAAACTTTTTTCCTGTGAGATTCACCTAGCAAGTTAAGCACAGAATCAGTATTCTGAATGCACTATCAGATGAGAGACCCTTTTGACAAATTACTGCAGGAGCTGCAAAGGTGACAGCAAAGCATAAAAAGGAAATAAGTGGGGGGGCAGGGGAAAGTAGACTAATTAGAAGATGTTTGCCAGAAACATTATAATGTCCAATGGCTCCATTTATTTCTAAGAGTTATTTGTAATGGAGACTTGTACTTGGGTGTCCCATCTAATCCACACGTGCCTTCACCATAAAATACTAATTTTATACAAAGGTTTTCTTCCTTTACAATTAATTTTAAGTTATTTCCCAAATGAGTGGAACAAATTAATTGGAAAGGAAAGAGATTTTTCCTTCCACTGCTGCCAATGAATGTACTTGAAAGAGTTCAAATGACTCCCAGTGGGAGGACTCAGACCAAGAACACCTCTAGTTTTGGTGTGTGTCTTACTGAGAGAAAGGGATTCATATCTAATTCTGTTCCCTCCCATAGCTGTCTTTTTGATGTATGACCCATATCTGCACAGCATCCACAGGATATGTCTAAAGCGTTTACTTGTAGTAAGTTCAAGCTGTGGTGCCTAGATATCACTGATATCTTCATTGAAGAAACCACAAAAATACTCTCCCACCACAGCTGAGAACCATAAATTTGGGCTATCACTATTATACTGTTTTACAGAGTATGATTATTTGCTCCAATGCTACAACAGCAGAGGCCTAATAAGTTCTAAAGAAAATAAAGGTCCAAAGCTCAGGATACTGTGAGAAGAACCCAAGTTTATGAGCATAAGGTTTAACTGCACTTTGGAAATATAACAACTGTGAAATAAACTACCTCTTATACCTTATAGACACAGCAAATGCATATGTATTTATAACAAGAATTGTGAGCCCCCCAAAGTTTATCAGTTACAGTGTCCCCATTTACATTGGCAACCAATAAAGATGGAAGCCTGCATTTAACAAGCAGGCATGTGAAAAACAAGCTTCATGTGTGATAACATTGTGCAGCTGTTGATGGTTTATTGTTGGCACTGGTTATTGATACAGATACCAGAGGTGAAAAATAAGGTGCAGTTTCAAAGACATGAATAAATTCTGGTTGTGAATTATTCCACTGAGATGCACAGAGGAAATATCCATGTGAGGATGATGTTATCTGAAACTCCCTCAAACTGGTTTTATTGCGACAAATAAACATATCTATATATTTTTTTGTGATTGGAACAATTTTTGCAATTGTTCCATTTCTCCACTTTTAATTATGCAATGCTCCAATTAAATTACAAATGCATTGTTTCAGGTAAAATAAAAGAAAAAATGCTGAGTTCCAAAATGTAATTAATTTAAATGAGAAATTTTTATCTTTTCCTAGAGCTACAGGACATTTTTTCAGAAGAATTGTTCATCAAGTCTTCTGTACATAAATCTTTAAACTAACAAGGTCAAGAAAAAAAAAAAATCCTTCCTTCCCTTCCATATTAGGAAAATAACTCACACTCATTCCTCCCTATCACCGCCTATGAGACACTGAGTGTTGAAAGCATAAAGAACATATTTATGCAAACAACAAAACACAGAAACTGAATTATAGCAAAATAGAGGAACTTTAGGAAGCTAGAAAAACTGCAAGAACTGATATTGTGAATATTCCAAATTGATACCAGCAGGAAAATAATGCATTTGGACTTTCACACCAGTTTCTCAAAAGACAGAAAAAAGGATCTTCCCCATTACCACATATAGCTGGGTTTTGTTTCAGTACTGGGATTTGCAGGTGCTTGGTAAAAACCAAGGAGGTATGCATCTTTGTAACAAACAAACAAATGGTTTAGCAAATCAATCTTTCTGTATGTCAAACATTTATAATAGAACTTTTCTTCTCTGGAGGAAATCTCTACCCTCTTTTTGCTCCAAAAGAGACAAAACCAACAGTTACAAAATTTACAAAGGAAATACACTTCAATTCCCCGGAGCAGCGCAAAGTTACGCCTACACACTAAAAGCTAAGGGAAATTATATAAAATAAAATTTCTTATATAAAACAAGAATAGAAATTAATATCTTCAGAGAGCAGGTATATTTTGTATCATTTTTTCTTGCGGAAATTCCCAAGAAGCAGAACAGGAATATTAATAAACCAGGGCAGAACCAAACATATGAAAACTTAGGAACGAGTCTGTAGAAAACACTTAAACAAAATATAGAGGCAAAGGTAAAACACTCTATTTAAATCCCCAACATGCTACTGTAACACCATGCAGGAGAAGATTTTATATCATCTACGGCTTCAGAACTGTTTCGTTTTATGCATAAAATTCTGAATGTAACGCATCTCTAATTTCAATGGCTGACATTTTGTATGCTGTTCTAAATTCAAATGCATGTTGTTCTATTTACTTCAGAGGATAACAGGTTTTTTTTAACAGTTATATCTCGTCATTAAAAGAAAAAGGCCAAGTAATTTAATTTGCAAATGAATTAGTGGCTAGTACCATTCACTGATCATGTTAACTGACACACTCATGAAGTAAATGGAGAAATATTTTTTCCACCATGCTAAAATGCATCTCATCTCTTTAGATCAACAGGCTGAAACATTTTCAAATGAGTCACACCTGTCTTCATTGACATATCTTCTCATCCAGTCCATAGGATTAAATCTGAATTGAATTCTGGACTTGGATTAGGTTGGATCAGTTCTCCTGATACTTTTATGTGCAGCTCCTTCAGACTGGGAGAAGGCCTGGGGGGACGACATCCCTCTTTGCTTTTCCCTCTTGTCACCATTATAAGTTACTTATTTTCTCTTTACCGCAGTACAAAATATGAATGTAGCACTCTGTTCTTTTGAAGAAATGCCTTTGCAGTCAACACAACTAGGAGCTCTGACAAAGAGCACCAGCAGATTTCTAAGATTTTTAAGCCAAAAGAAGAGATCCTTTTGTTCCAGTATTTTTTTTTTTTTTTACACTGGATCATTATGGTTGCCAAGAATCTGAATCTAGGCATGGCTTTTCAATACGGCATAGTCGTTACATACTTTTGTATGTGCCATTCTCTCTTTTTCACTCTTTGCTGAGGACTACTTCTGATACAACTGCTAAAAAATGAAACAACATTTTCAGCAAATACAAGATGTGCATCAGAGCTGTTAATGTAAGGACCACAACCTTCTATGAAGAGATTAGGAATTTCACATCTTGCAACTACCAGCTTTAGTTTTTGGATGATATGTGAAGCTGACATCCGTGGAAGTACAGACAGGTCGGTACCTATGGAGAAGTAATCAGCTATAATAATGTATATTCATCTTTTCTGAAAAGAAAAAGAAAGAAAAAGTTGTTGCTGCCTACTGCCAAGGCCTGTCAGGTAGCTTTGTAGACATTAATGATATTAGCAACTGTTTCCTGGGGTACATCATTTGTGTATTTTTGTCTGCTCATCTTCCCTCCCATGCTATATTCTTCACAGTTGTTACATAGGTTTGAACCATCCTAATCAAACCCTAAAAACTTCTGTACTCATGCTATGCCCTTTTTGGTACTCTCGCCCCTCTTCAGGATTTTGGAATGCAGCTATTCTGAAGTCTCAGAGGATTAAAAATACTTTCACTCCATAATCTCAATGTCCAGAAACTCAGTTTGTGTTTACTTCTGTGGTAATTGGTTTATTCAAATTTCATCCCTTTGACTCCTTCCTCTTTGGCAGCAATAAATACATTTGATTTATTTTGAATAAATAATGAATTAAAAATAAAAAAAATTATTTCTATTGATTGACAGAGTATCATTATTTTCAAGTCAGTATTAACATATAGCTACTTGGGCATCTTCCTCAAATGTCTGTTCTTTTACATGAGTAGCTGCTTAACAAAGATTTAACATAAGAATATTATCTGTTATCAAAGATTAAAAGAAAGCACCATTTCTGATCAGAGTGATCTGAAACTAAAAGTAAAGACCATTTGTTGAATATGAATCCAATAAAGCCAGAGATACTTCAATTTGTTTTGGTGTTATGAAACTAGCCAAGTACAAAAAGAGTAGGTCTTTTGCAAGTCCACATGACTTTCTGAGCAGCCTGTAATGTACTATTGTTTTATTTCTCTCTAACTTCTTGATATGAATACAACAGAGTATTTTTTTTTTGTCTCCAGACAGGCTTTCTTCCATTGGGACACATATATACCAAGCAACGATGCATCCCTTGTCATTACCGCTGGATAACATGCACAATACATTATTTTGTGCCAAAGCAGATGTAGCAATACTTCTTTAATTATGTTAAAGGACTTTGCTACTTGCTTTCCAAAATCTGGTCCTTTTGTTCATTGTGACACTCTTGCATTCACAAATTTTGGTGGATTTTTTCTGAAACTGCAGAAAAGTGGTGGTTCACCAGAACTTCCTACTTCTCAATACTGAACAGCACACATTCTGTCTGCTCCTTTCACAGTAGTAGTCTAATTCAGAGCAAGGCCAGCTTGTTGAAAATATCTTAAAATTCATCATGCTCAGTTTTATTTCTGTCATAAACCAACATATCTTTTTCATCGCAAAGGATGCCAGGCAACTCTGAAACCATCTGAGATTTCTTTTTCAGAAATTTTCTGTTGCTAGAGTGATGCTGACTGGGAGCCAGCTGACACAGTACCCTCCAAATACAATGATGAATACAGTTAATGCTTAGATTCTTTCATGAAAAAGCCAGGGAGGACAAAGGCCAAAAACACTTTCAAAGTGTATAACTTCAAGAATATTTGTTTCATGGTAAACAAGCAAATATAAGAAGAGTGTTTTTTTTCTCACATATGTCTGCTAATTTTCTGCTAAGCTTTGGGACTTCAATTGCATATGAGAGCTTAAGAACTTTTATATGTGAAATACCTCTCATATCTTCCATTCTCCTTTACTCTTTCCTTACTTTCTCTAGCAAGAAGATACAGAGATCAGAGACTGTTGTTAGAATTTCTGATGTCGCAAGTTTAATTTCATATTCTCTTGACAACTCTTCTATTCCCACAAAGACATGTGGCTACATCTCTTCCGTAATTTTCCTTTTTGCTACTGATGCATCTTTGACCTTGTTTTGCTAGCCACTTAGTCAGAAAGCATCAATCTTTGCATCATATTTTTCCAAGAACTGTATTTTATTCCAGTTCATCTAGATACTGACCACAACCATCCTATGTTGCATCCCATGCAACTGCTTCTGTTTATATTTTCATTTGCCTTTACAGATATCCATTATTAGATTATCTGTAAATTATCAAATTATTATAACCATTTTTTGGATTAAGAATTTTAGAATTTTAAGTTCATGCAGGTTTTTTTCTGTTACAATAGAAATAAGAACTCCCTGCTATCTAAAGCTAAAATTCTTCAGATAATTTTTATTATTCGGAGAAACTGGCATGTTTCTGTACAATGCTCTGCCTTGTGATGTGAACTACTTCGTCTTTCTTCTGCTAAACACAGTTGTCAGCTGTAGTCTCTGCTTTACTGTATCTTTCACAGATTTTCCATCTCCCTGCCCTACTGAAATCTTTTGGTCTTTCAAGTCTTAGTGTAGTAAATTCAATAGAACTCTTTCCTTATTTGTGTTTTCATTCTTTATTCAATCAATATTGTCTCAGATTATCTCCCTTTCTGCTACTGAAAAAAAAAAAAAAAAAGGGAGTCATATTGCTACTTTTTTATGGTTTTGTGCTGGGGCTTCTATCAGAGGGAAATCTGAAACTGTGCTAATGGATCAGTGAATCTGATACTAGCAACTATCCTCTTCCTTACTAGGTCTCCTTTTACTGTTTCATATTTGCAATGTCCAGTTTAACTGACCAGGGTAATAAAAGCTGCTTCCTCTTGGAGCTGGTACTTCCTTTTACATTTAACCCTCTCATATATATTATAATTTCTTCCTTTGAAATGAGCATCAAAAGCTTACTTTTGTTGGAATTTGTTTCTGCCTCTGGAAGTTTCAGACCATATAGCTTATTACTGTAAGAACAATTCTGAGAATCTACTATTTTGAGCTGTTCCCTCTTAAAATAAACCTTCGATTCTGTTTGAATCCAGCAAAGCCAGATGTCTGAAATATCAAAATCAAATTGCTCCAAGAGCCATTTTCCATCTCTGTTCTGAAATGACACCTTTGTTAACAAAATGTTCATGGAACTTTCCCCTCAAGTTTTCCTTTGCTTTATATTCTCATGTTTCTGTTTTTTTTTTAAGAGTCTATTGTTTATTTTGTGGATGATCCATTTCTTGGATGATATGAGACAAAACGCACAGTCATTGACTTGCCCTTCATGAGCTCCCTAGCTTTCATTTCTTCCACATATAATACAATCTAGCTTTTCTTTTTTCTGTTTTTTTTTTCATATTTTTTCCTTTTACTTTTTTCTCCATAATTTCTTGTTCTCCTTGATTTTTAGATACCACTAACTTTAAAAAAAAAATAAAAATCTTGAGATTGAAAGTCACCATCTCTTTCCAGGATGACATATATTAAATCCATTGACTGTAAAGATACTAGGTCATCAGGTAAAGAAAAGAACTCCCTGGAAACCAACAGAAGCACCTATCTCACTTTACCAACCACACAGACACCCTGTGCTGCTGATTTCAGATTACTGTTTTTTTTCCTGTGTCCTCTGTTAAGAAACTAACGTTTAATCACATCCATACCTACCTTA
>VXBJ01006512.1:62224-83332 GCA_013400055.1 Nycticryphes semicollaris | reverse complement strand
AGCTTTTCTTTTTTCTGTTTTTTTTTTCATATTTTTTCCTTTTACTTTTTTCTCCATAATTTCTTGTTCTCCTTGATTTTTAGATACCACTAACTTTAAAAAAAAAAATAAAAATCTTGAGATTGAAAGTCACCATCTCTTTCCAGGATGACATATATTAAATCCATTGACTGTAAAGATACTAGGTCATCAGGTAAAGAAAAGAACTCCCTGGAAACCAACAGAAGCACCTATCTCACTTTACCAACCACACAGACACCCTGTGCTGCTGATTTCAGATTACTGGTTTTCTTCCTGTGTCCTCTGTTAAGAAACTAACGTTTAATCACATCCATACCTACCTTAGGTTCCTAAAGTAAACACCTTGGAATAGAGCCTGTTTATTTATATATACATTTAGTGTCTGCAAGGGATATAGTTTCAAAAAGTATCTAACTGATTTAGAGACTGGTTTAACTTCAAGGAGAAACGAACACTTCAAATGTTTTTGGCAGGAGAATGAGCATGCTAAAAACAAACCTTAGGCCACACCCTAACTAGAATACTACTTTGATCTCTTAGTTAATTTTATATTTTAGATTATATCATTAATTTTAGATATTTTTAAATTTATACTTAAAAAGCATATAGCTCAGTCATAAATATCAAATTGATATTATAAATGTGTAAAGTTCACTTTAACATAAAGACAGATTTATTTTTTTTTATACATATACATCTTTCCACCCTATATGTCAGCAGAAAGAAAGAAATGTCCAAGATATACTGCCTTTTGTCTGCAATAGTGTATTGTTCCACATTATTTTTTATCAATGTGAGGTTTCATGGGTTTAATTGCATGTTTGTAGACACAACAAAGTTTTTGGCTTTTTCTCTATGTTGGTCAGTCTTTTTCCTTTCCTTTTCCTTCGCTTCCCCTCTCCTGCTTTAGAACGTGATTTTTCTAGTTCTTGGATCATTAGAACTTAAGTTCTTAAGTATGATGATGTGAAAATTCACCCTTTTCGCTTCAAATATCTTTAAGTATTCTTGGCTCTTTGCACAATGTGGCAATTTCTCTATTGGCAAATGTACCCACAAAGGCCACCCCATCTGCATGGGGATTTTACTATCTCTTTTTTTTTAATTCTCCCCCCCCATCCCTAGTTTTCCACATAATCAATCTGTACATATGCAGCTCAAATGCTTTGTATGTACAACACAGTGTGTTGGTCTCACAGTCATGTATTACACCAGAAATATTTGGATTGAATCCCTATTTTGCTGGCTGTAATTTAGGGGTTTGCTATCAGGATCTCATTTCACGACTCTAATTAGAAATGGTCTGGAAAAATAAAGTACTTGTTCTGCTGCTGATAATGCCCTAATTCACCTACTCCTTTGATGTTTAAAATGTTAACTTGTTACGCTTGTTATTTTTTTTTTTATTTTTACTGTACTATAAAATTATATCTTCCTCAGTATTTTATGTGTTTATTTATATTTTATGGCAGCAAATAATGCTTGTAAAGCATTACAGGAAGCAGATTTCTATTTACCAGGCGGGCAAGTGTGTTGCATATGCAGTAACAACCACAAAGCATTTCAGAGAAAAGAGGTGTAAAGTTTGTGAAGCTCAAAGACATTTTTGGTACCATCCATGACAAGAAAGAAAAAAAAAATTTAAAAAATTCAGCAGCTCTTTTGGCTCTTGGTGGTGACATCTCAGCCTATGTAAAAGCAGCATAAAAACCCACCATCCCTTATTAACATCAAGTCAGTGAAAATAGCATGTCATTTTTTCACCCTCCTCCCAGCCCTAATCTATATGTCTAACACTGAGCAAAAGCAAGTGGAATTGGGTGCCTAAATATCATTAAAAAACTGAGTCCCAGACACTGTTGTAATGATTATGATATAAAACTGGACAGAATGGAATAGACGGGTCCCACCTAGAGTCATGAAGCTCATTGATTAATTTTTATACCTGAAATCATTTTAGGTGATACACAGTTGTGTGTAGATACACCTAATGTACTGTTCTTTTACAGTGCATTATGCTCCTAGCTCCTGATTCTCTTTGGGGCTTCAGGTTGTGGCTGTAATAATTATAGTTGTGGGACAGTCACTGTTGACTTTAGACAATTATGCCTTCATTTGAAAAACCTAATAAAAAGTAGTAATTTGTATTTTATCCCATTAGTTTATGAAGTTCCAAGTGAAATAACCTAAAGGTTATGATCTGATGCTTAGACATTTTCCCTATCTATTTTTTGGGGGACAAACATATGGCTGAAAAAGAATTGTTTCTACAATTTCGTAATCATGAGGGAAAAAAAATTATTACTTGAAGCACATTTTTTAATTTAAAAAAAAATCAAAATGAAATTTGAAATTAAATTTTTAAAGGAAATACTAAACATTGCTTAATACAACAATTTAGGCATCCCATTTATAACTCATAGTTTTCTAAATTACTGGAATTCAAACCCAAAGTCCAAAGCAACATAAGACATTTCCAAAACTGATTTCAAATTTTCCATCAAAAGTTCTTGTATAAATACTTTTGATCTCCTTATTGGTTTTGATGAACGTATCGTCAAAATCAAAAACAAAGGTCACAAATCAGGACAAGGAATTACTTTTATCATCTCATTTACCCCGTGGTAGAGTGTCTATTTGCAAAATCGCGACCATAAACAAATGCAATGTTTGCTTCTCACACCACATCATTCCAGCAAACACTTGCTTACCACAGTTTAAAATCCTAAGAAACACATGGTTTAGTCCTAAGGCCCCTTCTAGTAGTGTCTCATAATTTGGATGAATTACTTCTATCCATCTTTATCTGGAACTAAAGGATCTGTCCTACAGTATTGTAGAAAATTATTTAAAACAAAAAAGCATTCATTTGGGATAAAATGGCTTCACACAATGGCAAAACTAAATTTTGAATCCATTTACATATTCAGTATAAGAAAAATCAGTCTTTAGCTGTAACTGTATTTTTTCTTCATATAGATCATGTAAAAAGAAAAGTTTATTCTTAAATGCAGTTGTATGGCCGCAGGAGCTGGCAAATCTGATGAGTTAAATCCTGCAAGTTACATGAGGACACTGAATTTGCCACTGTAAGAGCTCAGCTAACTTTAGGAACAGAGCTGTTGCCATTAGCAACAGGCCAGTCATTTATAGAGAGAGTGATGTTTATCACTCAGTGCTGCTCTGAATTTTTAGTGCTTTGCTCAGAGTTTAAAAAAAGGATGCTGCTGTGTTTGTGTTAGCTCTGGTCTTGTGCGGGTTGGGAACTAATTTACTGTCTAGTGCAAAGTGCAGTTTTCACAGAACCACACACTTGTATTTGCTATTGAATGTATTTACTTTGCTAGTGTTTTATTTCAGAGGCAGGAGAGGAAGAGTTTAGTTTGATTTTGTACTGTCTTGCACAGGCTCTTATACTCTTTCTTCCCATAAAGTCTCAGGAAAACCATTTCTTAATTCCTCATATACAGATATAGAAAATTTTAAGTGAAAAATATTCTAAATTTCTATCTTATTTTGATAATACACACTCGTCTTCCTGCTTCTTTTGATATTACTGCCTATACAATGATGTTTAATCTAGTTCTGTCAGCATAGATAACACAATAGATAACAGAATAGGATTGTACACCCTCTATTTTTTCTCCTGATTTTGGTATTTAGAGGTTTTTGGCTATGGCTCCCTTTTACTTCATGGAAATTGACTTTTTGAATTTGCTAAGTCAACTGAAATATTATTCTACCTCTCCTGCTTTTGTATCCTTCCCTTATGTCATCAAAGTAATTTTGATCATTGTTATGGTTGTTATTATCCCCTTATAATCTCTTAACATTTTCTGCTTCTCAACCAGTTTATTAGCAGCTCTTATCTTGATTATTGCAACATTTTCCTCCTCTTGTTACTGGACATCACAGATCAGTCAATTGAGACAAACGTAGACAAGAACAGCTAGGAAGATCATGAAATCTATAACCAGAATTTGCTTTTGTCACTTTAGTAAACACAGCTTTTGTGTAAGATTTGGTTTACAAAATCACAAACTTTAACAAATTTGTAAAGAAGTTAAAAAGTGTTGGCACAGAAATTAGTAAATTGACCGTGACTGCATTCACTTTGAAACAAAAATCTTTCTAGTAATTGAAGCTATGAGTTTCCAGAAAAGTCGCACAGCAGAAGTATTTGATTTATAAATGTAAATATTTTAAAAGAAAGCTTCATGTACTTATTAATGAGATTATGTAATAACTTTATATGCAAATGGAGAAAGAGACACAGGAAGTTTGTTTCAAGACATTCATCATGCAATGATTCCTCTCTAGTAATGTCTGTGTGATAATCTTATGCCTGAGGACTAAACTCCATATGAGTCTCTTGTACATTGTTCCCTTGTCATTTGCTTGTCTGTCTTACAACTCAGTGCTGTAAAATTAGTCAACTGCATAGCTGCCGATGCAAGAAAATTTGAACACACCATTCTTTCTGTAACTGAGATATGCAGTTCCTTGGTCCATGGTCCAGAAGAAATGGATTAGTATTGAAATCTTTAGGGAAGTATAAATGACAGTGGGAATTGTTAATGCAGAGAGAACAATTAAGTTCTGAATACTGGTAAATTCTGTTTTGTTTGAAATGTTATAATTATAAAACATTGCTCTCAGCTATTGGGTGGGCAGGGGTTAGAGTATGGTACAGAGCTCAAACAGAAAGAGAGCTCCAGTCAGCAAGGCACAGCACAAAAGCAGACTCAAATTAATCCAGTTTTTTTAAGCAGGTGGAGACAGAGAAC
Organism: Nycticryphes semicollaris; assembly: GCA_013400055.1. Taxonomy (NCBI): domain Eukaryota; kingdom Metazoa; phylum Chordata; class Aves; order Charadriiformes; family Rostratulidae; genus Nycticryphes; species Nycticryphes semicollaris. Next base: position 78,524 of record VXBJ01006512.1, on the reverse strand, counting down.
AAGGAAGGCATATAGTAGAAATAAGTACAATGGAAGCTTAACAGATGAGAAGTTTAATTGCCAGAGCTCTGCAACTGAAATAATGAGCTTAACACAGTAACTGAGAAGGAGCTGTATATTAGACTAACAAGGTGGATGTCTGTAATGCATCAAAGAACTTGTGAAGGTATTAATAAGATTTACAGGGTACTGGAGAGAAAAGATATATGCGACATTCAATAGGAAAGGATGCACAAACTGGAAAATGCCCAACTATGTCACTAAAATATAAAAAAAAGCATGAACTGTATAGGTGTGAATATTACATCTGGGAATTTGTGTGCCTGGTGATTATATAGGCAGACTAATTAATCGCTGAAAAGAAGATGAAGATGAAAACCATTGGAAGATGCGTGATGCATTGCATAAGGGAGAGATTAAAACATATTAAAAGAAAGAGTCATGGCCTTAATTTAGCTTCAAACTGGTAGACAACTTTTCCTATTCTTTTCTGTTTGACCAGTGATGCACAATGACTACGTCTGTAATACAAAATTTAAAATCCTTGTGACTGTTCTTTGTTTATTCAGAGCACCAGTCATGATAGGGTTCCTGTCTGTGCCAGTGAACCCTTCAGACTCAAAAACAAATTGGCTGCATCCCAACTGCCTCTTGAAAGTGATCTCTGACCGCTTCTAATAACAAATCAATACTGGAAATCATTTGGAAGAATACTCACTGGCCAAAGCCAAAAGTATATCTGAGAATTTTACAATACGAACAGTCCAGCTTTGTGAGTAAATGAGTAGGTGAACAAATAAAATACTGCAGTGTTAATCAGAGAGCTGGGATACTTAAAGAACTGCTAGTCTCTGAAGTATCAGCCAGAGACACCAGTAGTCCAGGGACCTTTTTTAGCTTATAGCCTGAGGTCCATTAGAGTCCTTAAAGTTGATCGACTGACATAAGGCGCAATCCAAGTGGCCTTTCCTCCTTGAGATTCTGCAGAGTCAGCCTCAAATATAAAGCCTTAGTGCCAGGACACTGGTTGCTGCCCCTTTACAGAGGATAAAATACATTTCTATCATTTCACATGGTCAGGTACAAAGTAGAGAAAAGCTTTTGGGAGAGATAGCGATCAGGGAAAAGCTGATGCAGTCTGAGCCACCTGGTTTCCTCAGTCTGAGAAACATTCAGAAAAGAGGGCAACTGAGAGTGTGTTGAGTAATCAGCTCTACTTAGCAGCAGTGTCCCTTGTTTGTTAACATTCCTGGAAACTCCTCTTCCTCCTAGCTCTTGATGGTTAGTTTAGACCAGAAAGAATGAGGATGAGGCTTTTGTACACTTGCAATATCTATTTGCTGACAGCTAAAACAGTTACTTACTTTTCTAGGACATTGCTAATCTTCTGGCCTTAATAATAAAGTCTGGAAGTCTGTTCCTCAGAAATTTACTTTTTTTGTGGCTTTACGTTTATTTACTCATTTGAACTATTTTAAAGCAGAAATAAAGAAAAAACATAGGAAAAGATATGGAAGAATTTCTCTCCTTAACCTTTTCAACCGTAGAAATTACTCACTTTCTCCTCCACTTTTTGACTGACAGTCTGAAAATGCCAATCTTTAAAACATTAATGCAGTAACAAGTAACACTTAAGGCTAAGTATTTAACTTATATTTAATAGAAATCTTTCTAAATACATTTCTCTCTGTTAGCTTGGGTTAAGAACAGCTCCAGCATGTCTGTATTTAGTAAGTTTTTGATATAGAGGCTAAACAATTTCCATGTGTTTTCTGTATGTGTTCATGTTTACGTAAATGTGTTAATCGTGTGCTGTCCCATCTGAAAGACACTGGCATTACTGAGAGAAGTATATGCATATTGATTAACTTCATGTCATCAAGGGTTCATAATTCTGATAAAAAACTGTCAAAATATTCTCTAAATTAATTGCATTAAAAAGCAAAGACAAAAGCAGCAGTGTCCTGGTTCCGTCAGGGGTAGGGTTAATTTTCACAAGCAGCTGGGACGGGACACAGCCAGGATGGCTGACCCAAACTAGTCAAAGGGGTATTTGATACCATGTGATACCTTGGGAGCAGTCTGGGCACTTCAGGCTCCGGTCAGTGAGCAGTTAAAATTAATTCATCTTTTTTGTATATTCCGTTATCAGTAGTATTGTTATTGTTTTTCTCTTCCTTTGCCATTCTGCTAAACTGCCTTTATCCCAGCCCATGAGTGTTGCCTTCTTCTTCTGATTCGCCCCCTCATCCTGATGTGGGGAGTGGGGAGTGAGAGAGCGGCTGCGTGGCCCTTTGTTGCCAACTAAGGCTAAACCAGGACAAGCAGGCTCCTTAGTTTGTTTCTTTTTTGTTGACTTCTTCAGTCTTATCGGAGTAGTACAGCTGGGAAACAGGCAGACTTCTGACATGCAGATGAGCTCCATAATAGATGATGCACTTGTCTGGGGATAGTGGTGATCTGTCTCTTTTTCTGAAGTTTCTTCAGACATTGGTCAGTCTCAGAACCAATATATACTGTAGCTTTAATGACTTAGGGTATGTAGCAAGGGAATATTTAAAACAGAATATAGGTTGTCTATAGCTGATTGCTTGCTTTCTCTGACACCACAGAAATTCAGACCCTGTACGAACACTACACCTTACACTTAGTTTGAAAGATCTTGGGTGAAAAGGGAGATAAAAAGTGAGGTCAAATATTTCTACATTAGTAACTAAAACAGGTCAGTGTCTTTTCTACCTGTTCTCTGGCCCTAATGGAAAGAGTTAAGGCATTCACATAGCTGAGCACTCTTTGCCTCCATAACAGGTTGCTTCAGCTACGGTAACTACTTGAGAGCAGGACTGTGCTACCCACCTGTAATGTCCTGGTTTGAGGTAAAACAGAGCTGATTCTCTGTTCTGTAATTTTAGTTTGCAGCTAAGCCTCTGCTAACTAACTGATAATTAACAGCATATTTTTTCAGTCACTGTCTACTTCCAGAGCCTGATCTGATTGTTTCTAATTTATGCCAAGGAATGGTACACCACCACCACACTGTGATCACATGCAGTTTAGAAGACTGAGAATGAACCAAAGCTATGACAGAGAGAGCATTAGTAATTAGGCAGTTTGTACAACATGTCAATATTTAAGACCACATACTGGCTACTTTAGACACTAGTATAGACAGAGCTTTTAAATATTTGTGAGATATTACTTTCATCTATTTGCCTCTAAATATTTATTTGCATATGCACGAGAGCCCTTTACAAAATTATGGGTGTGGAATTAATTGAATTAAATGAGAACTCTACTCGTGAACATTAACAAAATAGACTGATAGTTAGAAGTGTTGATCATCAGTCAACAGGAATACCTGTTTTCTGCAAATTTGGAATGAGGAATCTAAGTTTCAGTATGGTGTGTGATATTGTTTAAAGATGAAACCATCACAATTTAGGCATCTTCATTTCAGTGTCTACATGTGAAATACTTGTCTGTGCTCACAGAGGAGATGTAATGGAAGTGACTCTAAGGATGTAGTACCTTAACTCCATTTGACTGCAATGGGAATTTAGGTGTCCAACTCACATGCAGACACGTAAATGTAGACACCTGATGCACATGTCTTTATCTACAGACTGAATCCAATCCAAATAAACTTCCTGTGAATAACTGGATGAACTGGAGAAAAAGAGGAATTGGTAAGGCTAGATTTAACTTAAGATTTTCCAATAAATTTCTTCTTTCAATTCCAAAAATATTTGTCCACAGAAGTTGGAAATTTTTTCCAATGAAATCTGACAAAACTAATGTACGGTCTATAGCACATACATGTTGTTTTTGATCAAATCCACATAGAAAGTGTAGGGCTTCTTATACACGGACATATGTACTATGTACTTGTACATATGTCCATGTACTTCTGTCCATGCCATACCATTGGTCTGCTGGTCCTCAAAGTCTGAATTAGTTTCTTGCAATTGCAGCAGTCTTTTCTGAAATAGGTATTGAATGGTTCTTTTTCTACACACAGATGCACTGGCTGCTTAGCAGAGGATGTGATGTAGCCACAGTTTGATAATGTATTTCTATTCATGTTAAAGGTATTTCTAATGACAATATTTCCAAAAACAGTAATTGATACCATTTCTTCCTTCAGTGAATAAAATTTCTTTGCTGTGCCTTCTTTGGATCCCACAAGCTGAAGTAGGAAGACAGACACACTGTGATCACAGAGCAATAGTCAATGCCAAGGTTGTAAATGGTTTATTTATATTTTAAAGTTTTGACTAAGGAAAAAAAAAAATTACAGCACAGACTTTTATAATATCCATATCTTAGATGCCTTGGACTGAGAACTGGTAGCAACAGAATGGGAATTATTAGATCTGTACTTTGACACTTCTTCCACTAGATTCCACACATTTTCCAGTGTTTTCATATAAAGATATTTATAAGCCTGAAGGAGACTAGATTTGTAAAATTTTAACCTCATAGAAAGGGCTTAAATACTTTTTTTTTTTTTTGGGGGGGGACATATTAAGAAGGAAAAATCAGATTTTCTTTCTTCTGTTTTGCATCTCCATTAAAGAAGCCTTTTGCTGGATTAGCAAAGCCTGATTTCATCCACATGGCATTAATTATGATTTGCTCCATCTCCGGAGGGTAATTTTGTTGATGTTCTTTTTTCAAAGATAAAGCAAAGTAATATTTTAGTAAAACATGGCCTTAAAAAATTGAATAGAGATTAAATGCCATGCATAACATTTTTCCTCAGCCACCCCATTCAAAAATTTAACTACATGTGCTTCAATTGCTAACCTGCTTACCAAATAGAGGAAGACAGCCTAAGAGATAAGGTTTACAATTTTAAAAGATGCACAGAGTCAATTAAGTCCCAGTAAGTAAAATTGTTTGATTAATTTTTATAAGGACCATTTCCATTTCCATTTTGTTTGAATTTCAGGTGTACCTTGTTTCTGAGCACTTAATGTACTTAGAAATGATTATAAAACATTTTTTACAACAATCAGCTTTATCAGCAACAGCTACCCTTAACAGTAAATGGTCACAGGGCATATCAGTATCACATGGTAACGTGGACTGGACCAGCAATCAGGCCAGTTCTAAAACTGTAAGAAGTATATTAATGTTAGTCTTTGCAGAGATGCTTTATCCTTTTATTTACTCTCAATGTCACTATCTTATGATAAGGAACACATCTTTTACATCCCAACCTGTTGACTATGGAAATTACTTTTCTTGCACATTATAACATATCCAAAGTCAATATTACAGAACTCAATGGGGGCTTAATTTTTTATCTGTAGGGCAAGACTCCAGAGCTTATTTGATCCCACTGTATCATTTGTAGTAAAAAGCTAATTATAACCAGTAGAAATTAATTCACCAAAAATCATCCAACAATCCAAATGAAAACTATGTATATTAATGTACATTAATCAAGTAAATACCACATTTAATCAGCATATACAAAGTAACATATGATCTTCATAATATTATTTTAACATGGGCTTTCCTTCTATGCTTTTATTTATGTGATACAATTCCATGTCTGAATGGGAGCAGAAGGATTAATTACATCTGTACATGCCTACTTGTGTCTATCAGCATAAAAAGAGGCTAAGAGTATGCTGTGCAAATGAATCATCAACTCAGACTCTATTGGACTATTGACTTCTTATTCAAGTCATACATTAAGTGGTTATCTCTTTGTCTTTTGTGTACCCAGTACGTAAGACAATAAACTCACATGTAATACGAAATCTATGCATAAGAAATTTATTTAAAATTGATACCCTGAAAATAAAGTGTATTTTTTCATATTTAGGACACATTCCCAGTACAGAAATCTTCAAAGCTCTTTTATTATTCATGTGAGTTTGTCTGGAAAATAACACAAAAACTAATAATATACTGGATGCTACAGAAGTTCATACAATGAGCTCTCCACCAATAGAGCTAATTGCAATTCTTGCTGCTTAGTCTGAAACTTTTTCAACCTTACATCTATGAAGGCAATTATGTGAAGAATTAGTTAATCCCCCAGAAATCAGCTTTACCTGCATTATTTTAAGAACCATAGTTAGAGCACAGTACATAAAACCTGCATAGAGATGGAAAACACTAGGCACACAGGTAAACATGTACATGATCAAATACTATTTTGGGGTAGCACCTAAAAGAAGTTGTACACTTCCTAAAACAGACAGACAAAACTTGTTTCTGAAATCTGTGTAATCTTTCAGAGGAAGATTAATTGATCTTACAAGATATCACTTACACGGTATCTTTTTAGCAGCCTATCACAGCCATCTGATAATTGAAACATTATCTGCAAGCTGAAGAAAAAGTTTTGCTGCTGTAAAACTTGTCCCATAGCTATTACTTGGTGAAACTTGAAAACAACAGCCCACTAAGTCTTAGGGAATGAAGGCATTCAGCTGAAAAAAGGGGATATAGCATCTGAGAAGGGACATGCTGATGACAGAAGGCCCTCTTGGATGTTGCTGCTGTGGATTTGCAGGGACAGGAAGCAGCAGCCAGTAAGAATGGGAGATTCAGTAATTAGATGCATAGATAGCTGCTGGCATATGAGAGGACTGTATAGCAACTTACCTGCTGTTGGATGGAAAAGACGGAAACTTAGACCTGACAAGGTAAGTTGTACAGATACACAATGTGGAAGTCAGTGTCTGAGCTCTGTGTTGGCACCAGTACCAAAACAGTAGACAAGGGTAGTTCTGGAAGCTATATTCAAACTGCTACTACCTCCATGCTAGCATTCTCCAAAATACTATCAAAAAATGAAGCCTCAAAGGCAGGCAGAGATCCACAGTATCAATGCAGCAATGAGATGGTGGTGTAGAGAAGAGAGATTTAAATTTATTATGAACTAGGGAACTTTCTAGGATTTGAAGAACCTGTACTCAGAGGGTTATGTTATAGTATCATAGAATTGTTAAGAGTTGGAAGGGATCTTAAAGATCATCGAGTTCTAACCCCCTGCCATGAGCAGGGACACCTTCCACTAGGCCAGGTTTCTCAAAGCCCCATCCAGCCTGGTCTTGAACGCTGCCAGGGATGGGGCTTCAGAAACATCTTTGGGAAACCTGTTCCAGTGCCTCACCACCCTCACAGGAAAGAATTTCTTTCTAGTATCTAATCTAAATTTACCCTCCTTCAATTTTAAACCATTATCCCTTGTCCTATTGCTATATTTCTTGACAAAGAGTCCCTCTCCAGCTCTCCTGTAGCCTCCCTTCATATACCGGAAGGCTGTAGTAAGGTCTCCATGGAGTCTTTTCTTCTCCAGGTTCAACAACCCCATCTCTCTCAGACTGTCTTCACAGGAGAGGTGGTCCAGCCCTCTGATCATCTTCATGTCCCTGCTCTGGACTCATTTCAACAGGTCCACATCCTTCCTGTGCTGAGGACTGCAGAGCTGGACACAGTACTTCAAGTGGGGTCTCACAAGAGCAGAGTAGAGGTGTAGAATCACCTCCCATGACCTGCTGGCTATGCTTCTTTTGATGCAGCCCAGGATGCAGTTGGCTTTCTGGGCTGTCAGTGTGCACTGCTGGCTTATGTTGAGCTTCTCCTCCACCATCACTCCCAAGTCCTTCTCCTCAAGGCTGCCTGTGCAATCCAAATGCGCACATGCAAGGTCAGAGAAAAAGTCCTTAAACAACGAATCACAGAATCACAGGATGATATGGGGTTGGAAGGGGCCGTTTGCCCTTGTTCTCAAGGGAGACTTCAACTGCCTGGATGTCTGCTGAAAATACAACAGAGCAGAGAGGGAACAGTCCTGGAGGGTCTGGAGTGTGTGGAAGACAACTTTCTAACACAGCTGGTGAGAGAGCCAACNCTTCTTTTGATGCAGCCCAGGATGCAGTTGGCTTTCTGGGCTGTCAGTGTGCACTGCTGGCTTATGTTGAGCTTCTCCTCCACCATCACTCCCAAGTCCTTCTCCTCAAGGCTGCCTGTGCAATCCAAATGCGCACATGCAAGGTCAGAGAAAAAGTCCTTAAACAACGAATCACAGAATCACAGGATGATATGGGGTTGGAAGGGGCCGTTTGCCCTTGTTCTCAAGGGAGACTTCAACTGCCTGGATGTCTGCTGAAAATACAACAGAGCAGAGAGGGAACAGTCCTGGAGGGTCTGGAGTGTGTGGAAGACAACTTTCTAACACAGCTGGTGAGAGAGCCAACCAGGGAAAGCACCCTACTTGAGCTTCTGCTTATTCACAGAGAAGGTCTTGTGGGGGATGTAAAGGTTGGAGGTCATCTTGGGCAGAGCAATTATGAATTCATAGTTTTCAGTGCTTGGAGAAGCAAGGTGTGGAGCCAGAAGAACTGCCACCTCAGACTTTTGAAGGGCAGACTTTGGCCTGTTTAGGAACATGGTTGAGAGTGTCCATTGGGAGACCTGAAGGGCATAGGTGCCCAGGAAAACATACTTCAAGGAGGAACTCTTGAAAGCACAGAAGGCGGCCATCTCCAGGTTCCATAAAAGGAGTTGATGGGGAAGAAGACCAGCCTGGCTAAAGAGAGAGCTTTGGTTAGAACTCAGGAATAAAAGGAAAGTTTATGATCTCTGTAAAAGGGGGTTGGTAACTTATGAGGAGTACCAAGATGTACTGAAGCTATGCAGGGGGAAAATCAGGAGGGCCAAAGCTCGAGCAGAGCTTAACTTGGCTGCTAGAGTTAAAGATAACAAGAAGAAATTCTTTCAGTATATCAATAGAAAAAGGAAGACTAGGGAAAATGTAGGCCCACTGATGAATGAGGTGGGCACCTTAGTGGTGGAAGACACAGAGACAGTGGAGCTACTGAATGCCTTCTTTGCTTTGGTCTTCTCTGCTAAAGCTATCCCTTGTGAATCCCACACCCTGGAGACAAGGGAGGAGATCTGGAGAGAGGAAGATTTTCCCTCTGCAGAGGAGGACTGGGTCAGAGACCACTTGGCCAAACTAGACATCCGTAAGTCCATGGGCCCTGATGGGATGCACTCATGAGTGCTGAGCGAACTGGCAGATGTTATTGCTGGGCCACTCACCATCATCTTTGAAAGGTCCTGCAGAACAGGAGAGGTGCGTGAAGACTGGAGGAAAGAAAATATCACCCCAGACTATAAGAAGGGCAAGAAGGAGGACACAAGGAACTACAGGCTGATTAGTCTCACCTCCATTCCTGGGAAGGTAATGGAGCGACTTGTTTGAGATGTCATCTCCAAACATCTTAAAGAACAGGAAGTTATTGGAAGTGGTCCACACAGATTTACCAAGGGTAAATCATGCTTGACCAATGTGATAGCTTTCTATGATATTATAACGGGATGGCTGGATAAGGGGAGAGCAGCAGATGTCATCCACCTTGACTTTAGCAAGGTTTCTGACAGTGTCTCCCATAACATCTTCATATAGGAAACCGAGGAAGTGTGGGCTAGATGAGGGGGCATTGAAGTGCTTCAAGAGCTGGCTGTGTGAGAAGACTCAAGGAGTTGCAATTAATGGAGCAGGGTCAAGTTGGTGGGCTGTAACCACTGGTGTCCTCCACGAGTCAATACTCAGTCCTGTCTTGTTCAACATATTCATCAATGACCTGGACAAGGGGACTGAGTGTATCCTCAGCAAGTTCGCTGAGGATACCAAACTGGGAGGGCTGGATGAGACTCTAGAGGGCTGCGCTGCCATCCAGCATGTCCTGGACAAGCTGGAGAGCTGGGAGGAGAAGAACCTAATGAGGTTCAACAAGGGCAAGTGTAGGGTCCTGCACCTGGGGAGGAAGAATTCCAGGCACCGATATATGTTGGGGGCGGACCTGCTGGAAAGCACTTCTGAGGAGAAGAATCTAGGTGTCCTGGTAGATAGTAAACTATCAATGAGCCAGCAATGTGCCCTTGTTGCCAAGAGGGCCAATGGAATACTGGGCTGCATAAAAAAGAGTGTGGTCAGTAGGATGAGGGAGGTCATTCTCCCCCTCTACTATGCACTGGTGAGGCCACAACTGGAGTACTGCATCCAGTTCTGGGGTCCCCAGTTCAAGAGAGACAGGGAACTACTGGAGAGAGTCCAGTGTATGTCAACAAAGACTTTTAAGGGATTGGAGCATCTCCCTTATGAGGAGGAATCACGCAGGTCTTCTGTTTCCTTTTCATGACTTTTTTTTTCTTAGGGATGCACCAATCCTCAGCTTGGAGAAGGAGATATTTGAAAATTGTCCAGCTCTCTTGAGCTCCCCTACCTTCCAGAGCCCTAACCCATGAGATTTCTCCAAGCATTTTCTTGAAGATGCCAAAATTTGTCCTCCTGAAATCCAAGGTTTCAGTCCTACTTGTTGTATTGCACATAATACCCACAATCCTGTACTATCTTCTCACAGTCACTGCAGCCAAGGCTGCCCCCAACTTTAATGTCCTTCACCAGTCCCTCTGTTTGTCAAACATGGAGAAAGCCAAAAGGTATACAAGGTGTCCCACAGCAAACAGTGCCTAAGTTAGTTTTGTTCAACTAAATAAATTCGTTGATTGAGAGAAATGTATAGGAAATTAAATATTTATATCTGCAGATGCTTCTAATCTCTTTCTGGTAACCAAGAGCCAGACTGAGGGTTAGGAACTATAAAAAGACCTCATAAAACTGAGTGAATGATGAAAATAGGTTCAGAAGAGCTTTTACATACTAAGTAGTAAAGTAATACAGAACAATAATGTAAATATTTTATACATGGTGCCAAACTTTGAACTGAAGTTTTCTAAAACAAGTGGACTGGTGTGCAAAGGCAGTGTATTATCAAGAACAGTACTAAAAAAATAAGCAGAGGTGTCATTTCTTTCAAGACTCAAAAAAGCAGAAATTTATTCATCTTCCTGTTTTGAAAGTTATCTAAAGTTTAGAAACTTCTCTTTTTGCTGTAAAGCATAAGTAAAGTAGCCAAGATCTTCCAATATACTTTATCTGGATTGACTGTTGCCTGTGTGAATAGATAAAGTTGGGGATAAAAGCAGCTCAAAACATGGAGAGAAGACTGAAAGACGCACCCTGGTTTCCCTAATGAAAGAACTCATCCCTAGTTTACCAGCATTTCTTAGTCTTTTCTTACTATGGTTCTGTTGCCTGATTCCTCAAGGCATGACAACGTAATGTGTCCATCAACCTGCAGGAACAGCCTGCTTAAAAGCTTCTCAAAACATCATTAGCTTAAGAATGTTTGTTTTTTAAATAATACATGAAGTGGACCAAGAACTTTGGAAATGTTAATCAAATAAACCTTTTGTGCCTGACTGTGAACTAAGTCCGGTATGGAATTACTCTAGGGGTGTTGAAAGCTATCAGTTCAGTTTACGGAAACAAAACATTACAGAATACTTTTTCTAAATAATAAATGTATGGATAGAGCTATGATGTGAGTTTGAAGCCTTATCTTAGAATTTCCTAGGTTGGATTCCAGTTCACACTTAAAGACTAGTTAGTGTCACAGTTTGCCTGGCACTGACACTGTGTCTGATGTTGACAGTTAAAAATATAATATACTGTAGGAGCAATACTATGTTGGCAGGTGTTTGAAAGCCAAAATATTGAAATATTTCCAACTCTAGCTATTAAATTTAAGCATTGTTTCTAGAGCTTATCCCTTTAAAAATAAAAAGAATACATCCATCTTTTATGATTTGCAGGGCATAAGAGCTAGCCCAAAAGCTGAGCTCTAAGTTTCTGGTTGGGTTAGGAGTTGTAAAGTGTATGAAAGTTAAGCATTGATTTAAAAGCAGAATTCATAACATTGAGTAAGGTACCTGAAGTTTTTACCTTTAGATTCTAAATCTGTTATTTAATTTTGGCCCAACATTTCAAAGAATATGTCTAACATGCTCAGAGAAACCCCTGCAGTCAAAAGCAGAGATATCCAATCCAGGTCCTAACAAGTAGCTCATACGTAAGTGACAATGTGGGTATTATTCGGTGGTCAGTCTCCATTGAGCCATCCTGGACTTAGAAGTGCTTTGTAAACTGAACTAAAAACTGTGCTTCTGTAACCAAATGGATAAATTTAACCTACCCAGGTATCATCGAGCTCAGGTGTTTCATTCCTTCACGGCCAACACTTCTGTGGGTTGTGGCTTTTGTTGGCATTTTGTTGACTGAAGTGGTCATCAGCACTAGCTATTGTGCTCAGCCAGAAGCTGGAAAGATAAAGCATGTTATAGACCACAACTTAAATCTTGAGTAATATATACTGCAAGAAGTAGATGGCATTAAGAATGTCATTCCATGCAACATGGTGAGCCAGTGTAGTAACTTTGTCACCACAACTGGAAGTTCCTTTCTATCTATCCCTTTCCCCCATCCTCTCCTCCTCCCACCAAGTACTGGTACACATAGACCCCTTCTGTGAGCAGCTTTATGCCACTAATTTAGCAGAAACTAAATCCAGGTTGAAAAGAAACAAACCAACAAACCAAACCAACCAACCAAAAAAACCCAGCCGGATTGTTCTCTTGCATGCTAGGGACTTAATGGAAGGACCCAACAAGCACTGGAGTTAAAGCAAGTCAGGAGACAAAGCCACCTATGAAATTGTATCCCAGGACTCAAAGCTATATAAACCACAGTGACCCAAGATTTGCTACACCTCCATTTCAAACATTCATGCTTCAGGTACGATCCTTCATTGGAGCGGCTGAGGTTGGTAGCTGTCTACCTGCGAACACAGAGAACCAACCTGACAGTGTGCATCAGAGCACTGTCACAGCACCACAGATGATTGCTCAGTGTTGTCTTTGGATTAGGTGTCAGACAATTAGCAGTCACAGCTCTGCATGGAATAGGCATCACTATAGTCAAGTGCTGGAAGTAGGTCTTGACGCAGCAGGTAACATCAGGGGAATCTAAGTTGCTGCAATTTGCACTTCATCCAGGCCCTGTTAAAACAGAAGTTATACCAACTTGTCCTCCCTTAGGCTACTCATGAAATAAAGATCTCTCTCTATGTGCCTCTATCAATCTGCTAACACTATTTTCAATGTATAGCTCTGTTCCTTCTCAGATATTTTGTTAGACTGAATTTTTAAAGGCTGCATGAAGACTGACAGATGAGGTTTGTTAAATTGGGATGATCCTCTGAACCACAAAAAAAATCTGAAAACTAAACACAGAATCTTAAACAAAGGGTCTTGTACCCCATTAGGAGGAAAGGCTTGTCAAAACAAGAGTGTACTGGTTTTCACTGGAAAAGAGTTAATTTTCCTCATAAGTAGCTTGTACTCTGACTACAAAATACCTTGCTAAGTATATTTGACATTTCCTGACTGAAAATTGATTCCTATGTTTCATCACTTACCCTCACCTCCTCAAATAAATTAATTTGATGGGGACCTGGTCTTGTTCTGACAGGTTTTGGAAGGGACTCCCATAACAGTGTTCAGCCAAAGAGCAAAACCCATTGCAGTCAGGTTTTTAATTTTTTATTTTTTTTTTTTTTAATGCTGCTGTGGAAAGGAATACATTCTGTTCTTGGTTACCATATTTTCTGTCAATTATGTGTAAACCTCTAGCAAATCTGCCTAGCAAAAGTCAGGCTGCTCAAGTAGCTGTAAATTGCAGGTTAAGCACTCATAGCTGCTGTAGAGGTGATCCAGTTGAACTGTGAGTTCCCATGTCCAGATAGAGGTGACCAAGAAAATATACCAAAAATGACTGCAAAGTATGATTGGTGTCTACATTGCAAACAGCTGAGGGCCAGTAACAATCACAAGTTGGGCTCAGTTAGTGGAGGAAAAATATTTAATCCACTTACCATCTGGTCCTGAAATGAGGTGGGCAGGAGAATCTCTTTTACAGGGACTATTGCTGATTTCCACACCACTTCAAAGCACAAATACTGTAACAGATTGTATCATTTAACATGTGACTTTATTACCAAAGTCTACAGGTTATGTCAAATTATCTCTATACCTTTTATAAATGAGGTAAGTTACAGTTAAGCGAGTTTTAATTAGATCTAATGTATCTCCATCAGAGAGTTTGGGTTCTGGTGGTCCTTGTGTATTTGCGCTGTTCTTCCTCATGTTAGGCTGAAAACTATTTTCAGTCTTTTCTTCCCCCACTCTCCAGCTTGTGAGTCACCCTTTATAAGGCCCTGCTAGTGAAAAGTATTTTTTATGCCTTTCCAGGGACTTCACATATCTCTCAGACAGTCAATAACCTCTATTTGCAATAAACACTTTATGCTATTGGTAAATCAGGTTCAAATATGTTCTCTAAGTTCAGCTGCTGATTAGCTCCTTTCTTGTAATTGTATCTGACCAGGTTTCTTGGGGAGGTTGTGAATGCTTCCTGAGTGGTAATGCTTCCACCTGATTTTGTACAGGTATTTTGATGTAGGAAGTTTTATCAACACCTATATCCTACAGCCTATACCTATACCTAGACTGAAGAAATTAAAAGATATTAAGACCTGTAAATCAGGACTCAACAATCATGCTGACCCACATCACTGATGCCCTCAAACAGGAAAACAAGGAAAATACACTAAGGAAAAATATTAGTAACCAGTTAAGAAAAATATACTTGCTATGTATTTCATTTTATTATGGCTTTCTTGTTTTGACTGATTTGCTTTTATAATATTTATATTCATCGATTGAGGTATTTTATAGTCAGGTTTTCGATTGTTTTGGGAATAAGCAGAGGTGACATTAAAAACATTAGCTCATAAACAGTTACAAGCAAAACAGGTGCAGCAGTAAAAATAATAAAACCACGAATTACTATTTTTTTATAAAAACACAGCATGAAATTATATTTAATGCCGTGTTTCTCTGAAATAAATTTTTAGCCTATTGATGCTTCTATTTTCTCTAAGATTCTGACAAAATGTGATTATTTCATATCTCACATAGGGTGGAAAGGAAGAACAGACATTATTAATAGATGGATTCTTAAAATACAGGCAGCGGGAAGACAAAAACCAAAAAAAAAATGGAAAAACCAAATAAGACTCTTTAAATGGAAAACTTCTTTTAAAGGTCCCATACAAGGCTTTCTCTACACCACTGATATTTAAACCCATTCAAAGCTGAAAAAAAAATTAAAATTTTATTTTAAATTTAGTTAACAAAAGAAGCCCAAAACATTATTTCTCATCGGCTTTTCACAGTGCCTGAAGTTAAGGCCAAAGTAATATTTGATCTATAAAGTCTACTTCCTTTTTTTTTTTTTTTTTGTTTTAAAACCCACCACTGACACTGTATTAAAGTTGAAAAGCTAATTGATAAATCTCACACCAGCCACATGTTTCTTTTCTGAAGTGGTTCCTTAGGTATTACCTGCTAAATGCTTGAAAGAACAAGACAATTTTCTAAAATAACATAACTTTCTCTGAAGACCAGTTAAACATGAAGTTTAACTGGATGCCTTAGTACCTTGAGTGAATGGAGTGAGAAATTCTAAGATGTTACTCAGCACAGATGAAATGGTTAGTTATATTGCTTTCTGGATTTGCTTGTCTTTCCATTCCCTTGACAGGATATCTAGACAGTTACATTAGACAAGACACCTAAATATTCAGATAAAATGAATCACCCCCTAGTCTGCACCCTTAGCTGCTGTTACACTAAGCTATGACAAAAAAACCCATCTCTTAGATCCTTCTCCTTTGATTATGTAGGGGAGGACAGGGCTGGGAAATTTTCTGACCAATCTAGAAAAGGAAATTTTTTCATCAGAACAATTTGTACCATGGACTTCATGTCATTTCAGATCTGCAAATTCAGGGAAAACAAGTGTCAACAAAATGCATATTTGAAGCAACAATTAACCATTATATTCCTAATTAAGGTAATTGTATGTTCATTCCCTTCAAGGATAAGAGGTTGGAATGGGCACATGAAAATTAATCAAGTCATTAGAGTCTCCTTACAGCACATACCAAAATTTATTTAAGAATCAGTCCAAAAGGTGCTCTAAGTCTCAGGCAGCAGAGAACAAATGATCCCTGACCCTATGTAATTTATCTTACTCCTAAAAATTGTATCTATTCATTATTTTTTTCCCTTTTATCAAAAAGCAAAAATAAACCACAAGTGGGGTAGGAAGCCATCCTTTCTTACTGATTTCAGCTGGAAAATCATGAGATAAATCCTAAAAAAATAAGTAAATAATTTTATACAAACTATTTATAATCTGTATGCAACTCTGCATTTAGCCAACGGTTGTGGATGAATACCTGTAGCAGCTCAAGTGTATGATGAATCAAGCTGTATAATGTGGCTGGAATATATTATAATATAT
>VXBJ01006512.1:31675-62170 GCA_013400055.1 Nycticryphes semicollaris | reverse complement strand
TGGTCTGGAATATATTATATGAATATAATATTTTTACAGTTGCACCAATCAAAAGTGAAGGGTATTAGGCACACAATGTAACACAAACGCTTGAGCTATAAATGAAGTGCCGCATTCAAAGGATCTGACTCCTGCGCTCTGAAGACCAAGACTTCACCTCAATACTCATCCATAAGAAATTTGTCTGGGTGCCTTTAAATAGGTATTTTACTTGCCTGTCTCTTTGGAAGGTTGATCCAGTGTACACTTTTGGTGGTATCTTGTTTCATTACCAGATCAGTTTTTATTCAGAAAGTTATGGAGTTTCTCCTTTTATGGAGAATCTAAACAATCATCCTAAACAAGATTTTTAAATGCGATACAGAGACTCCCACCCTCACTGTCTCAAGTGCCCTGCTGTTTGTACACAGGGAAAAGCAATCTACTTCTTTCAGACGTTTTGTGCTCTCAGCATGATGTAGAGAATACAAAAAAAGAGAGCGCAACGTCCTATTCATTATAGGTGTAGCTACCCCATTACTTTACAGGATAATGTGCTTCAGTTTCAGTTCATAAAAATTCACTCCTTTGCCATAAAGAACTCAATGTATTATAGCTCATATAAAAGGGGGATTTTGAAGTGAGCATCTGATTTATTCATCATAAAATACTAAATAACATAGTGACCTCTAACTGATCTATGGTGCACCAATCATTCCTGAGGAATTTCAATCTTCCTTCAGTCTACACAAACCATGTTCATATGCACATTACAAGAAGACTAATGCAAACTGCCCAGTTGTGCAAATAATATATGCAAGATGCCAATGGCATATGTTATTTATTTTGAGGTTTCTATGATTTTACTTAGCATAATCCCACTTAGCTGAACAACAGAAATTCAAGTATTCTCTGACAGTTTAAAATAGTAACTTCAAGGGGAAAAAAATAAAAAAAAAATGAAAAAGTTTGCAAGACCAAAAAGGAATAAATATTAATATATGGATTAAAGGTTAGAGCAAAACAATTTTCTAAGTGAAAATACCTTTTTCCCCCCCTCCTTCTTTTACACCCAAAGCAACTCCTTTGTTCAATATGAATGCAACAAAGTCCTTGTATGTTCAGCCATTAAATATGGATTTCTGAATTCTGGTCCTTGAAATGGCATGCAGAACAGGATGACTGCAAACATTGTAATTGAAATTACTAATTTTTAGTCCTGACTTAAACAAACAACTATAGTATAAATCTAAAGGAGAAGCTGAGGGGGGTTGTACTGGGTCAAAACAAATGTCCTCATATTATCGGGATTTCAGATTCATGCCTGGTGCACAAGAGCCAATAGGCACACAGAGTTGAGATCCATCTTCTAACCTTTAGAGCAGAAACAGTGCAGAAATGGGTGCCAGGCAATAGTTCACAAGCTAGCACAGCCCTTAAGAGGAGTTGTAGGCTTTTGTGCAGTGTACAAGAACAAAAAACTTACACAGTATTTGTTTGCTGACAACCTTTCAATTATATAAGTAAAACCTTTCTGCACACCCTCCAATTAGTGGCCAGGTCATTATACAAAGGTAGGTGGTGTGATATTAGCAAGTAAGGCCTTCTCCAGGGGGTGTGATTTTTACTATACTAGTTAGTGCAGTCTTGGGTTACCTTAGGTTACCCTTGGGCAACCCTGCTTCACCCTGACCCCATCCCCCTTGGAGGTAATTCATCCTTGCTGGCATTAGCACATTTTTGTGTTATCTTGTTATGTTTCTTTACATTGAGGACCACAACATTCAGTACAAAAGTCTAGGGACAGATATAGGGTACACACAGAGAGATCTCTTTGTATAGCTTCCCAGATTTTGCTTTTAAACTAAGGTTTTAATAACAAGGTTTAATTTTGCTTTGTATTTCTATTACTATTCAATTACGGTTCTAAAGAGAGATTACCAATGATAAATTGCTTAAATTCAGAACATAATTGTGTGCTCACTTGGATGAATATTGAGATATACATAGATACATATACAAACATTGCTATTTTTGCTTCATCCTTCCTTCTGGGCCTGCATGGCCTCTAGTACCTCTGTACCGTGATGTATAGGAATTCAGTGAAACCATATAAAGCCAGATGCCTGAAGGCAACAAATGGGCTGCCTGGTTACCACAATGTATTGAACAAAGCAAACTGCTCAGCTTTCTGCTTTAGAGCTTGTGGGGCATTTTACAACAAAGATGTTATGGCTGGACTTCACATTTCTTTACTTGCTTACTAAAGGATCTTTTGGCAGGTTCTGTGGAAGATGGATGAAGGCTTTTATAATTCTGTAGGCTCCTGAAATGCAAAGAGAAACTGAATCCCTCCCTCTCATCTCCTGACATATGGTGTCCACAAACAACTGTGAGTTCTTGCTGAACAGTAAATACCTTATTCACACTTACTTCACATTCACTGTAGCTTCCAGTGCAAGATGACCGAGTCTAAAGCAGGTGACAGTCTAAAGCATTTTATCAAGTCAGAATAATAGTACCTGCCTTTTTAGTATATCCATTTCGCCGCCCCCCCCCCCCCCCGACCCCCCCCCCCCTGCACCTTGCTGCAATTGAAGACTGGGGGGTTTTACTATTGATTTCAGTGAGAGCAAACCACAATTTAAGTTACTGCACAGACCATGTTTAAGAACCATGATCTTGTCTTTGTGACTTCAGCTTCTTGTAACCATTTTCCTAGTGGTTAGGTGCTTTCTTCCCCCATCAAGTCTCTCTTTGTATTGCTATCCATGTTTAAATGGTGCAGTGAGATGTTCAGTTCAGGGACTAGCAGTTAATCATTATTTTTCTGTCTATGTTTGGGATGCCTCTATGTGCTGCATAAATGGAATCAGGACTAATGCAAACCTGTCAAGGCTTTTCATAAAAGAAGGCTGGTATCAGTCATATAGCCATTGTTGCTCAGGACAGAAGACTATTTAAAAGACAGTTCAGTTCTAAGAAATTTCTATGCGCTTGGTCTTTCAGAAAAAGAAAAGGCACATTGCAAAGCTTTAGAAACTGAAAATTATGCAATGATTAGGGACAGGATTGTACTATGTTGAAGAGCTAGCTCAGCTGAAAAGAGTTACATCTCCCCAAGAATGTTAATATTAGGTTGTCCATCGTGGGAGGAGATGGGCAGAGGGGAAAGTTTTGGTAGAAAAAATTGCTGATTGGGGAAGAAAAAAAGAAATTTTTCTTCTTAATATAACTGAACAGTGATCTTTGCACTGTTCATTCCATTCACACCAAAACCTAGGAAAAGTACAGTTGTGTTTTCTGCTTGATTGCACACCAATCTGGCCACTACATAGTGTACCCAAACAGCATTATGTCGTTGCATGTTATAGAATTGCACCTGCTTTACTGGCTATCAACCATAGCCTGCAGTGAGAAATTTCTATGACCTGAACTACTGATGTGAAGGCAGAACAAAATACAAGCAAAGTAAGACAACTTATAACATTTTAACCAAGCTGAAGAGCTATGCCCTAATGAGGAAATCTCAGATACAAAGCAAAGAGGAAAAAAGGATAAAAAAATAAAAGCAAAATGGAGAAGAATGTGATAGGGCTTGGGGGAAAGGCTGCTCTTTTACAGGGCCCTTCTATTGTGCAACTCCTTTCAACAGAGAGCCAGTTAACAATAGGACCCTGTTGTCAGATTGATTGTACTTTATTGCTCTGAAGCATACAACTGATTGCCATTCTTGCTTTCATCATATAAGTGCTCTCTGTATTTACATCCCCCACTCTATTAGCTGCAGCTGCAAGTCATCTCTGCTGCTAGAATCAGATTTTTCCATTGCCAATTCATGGATGTTTTATAACTGAGTGCACTTGAAGTATCTACTGTATGCATCACTGATATTTAGAACTTCACAAAACTTCTTGTTGTTTCAATTCTTTTAAAATTCCTGTTTCCTGAAATTTTATTGTGTGGATTCTCTGGAATTTCACTGGCTTTTCCTGGTTACTGTGCTCTACTATGGACAGAAGCAGAACAATGTGTTTTATATTTGTTGAGACTGCAACTTCTAATAACATAGGTTCTTTGATATCTGTATTTACCCGCAAGGAAAGCAGACCATTGCACATTTTGCTTTTAACCCACTGGAACTGTGGCTCTTCTCTGGTTACAGGGTGGTCCTCCTTGACTCTGAATACAATGCAGCGTCCCCTGGCACTATCAGGGAATGCAAGATGATCTGGGCATTTCAAGAGAAGAAGGTGCCCAACGCTCAGTGTTAAGCAATCGTATCCCACTCAAATTGGCTGAATGGTTAATGTGGTGGAACAAAGACAGCTGAGCTCAGTGCAACAACTGAAGAGTACAACCAGGCAGCCAGAGCTCTCAGTATTAGGTCTGGTAGCAAGGGTGAGAAAAGTCCCCAAAGGGCCATTAGGATAAATTCTCAGCTGGTATAAATTGGCTTGGCTCCAGCAGAGCTCCAAGGATGGCAGAGGGCAACACTAAAAGAAGTACTATGTATTAAGGTGAGGGCTGAAAGGGAAGGGCAGACACTGAGCTTAGAAAATTGGGAAAGGGATGACCCAAAACCCTAATGACAGAAAATAATGACTATTTTAAGTAATAAAACTACTAGCATCTAATTTTCCTGCAGGGATATATCAACAGGTTACTTCAATATGTATTTGGAATTTGACTGTCTATTGCATTGCATCTTTTTTTTTGCCATTATTAAAAGTATTACAAACTACTGCTGGTTGATTTGTTTTCATCTTGCACATGTGAAGAATGCTACAAAAGACACAATGCAATGACAAATCTGACTTTTTATAAACAACACAGAAGAATACCTCCTGTCTTTCCAACATTATAATTTTTCACTAACAAAGTTACTCAATTCCTAATAGTGAGTCTGACATAAAATTGAGATTAGACTGATGTGAGCAGATAGATTGATCTCCAGGCAAATACACTGATTGCAGCAGCCATTTGAATAGCAAATTTATCCCACTTTAAACAGGCAGTATATATTAATTTTGCCCATAAACAAGTCACTAACATTTTAACTTCACTGTGAGATAACTTTTTAAAAGAAGAGGAAGATATCATATGTGTCTTGGAATATTTCTCCCTCGGAAATGTTATAAAAAAATCTATTTGGTTTATAGATTCATTTAATACTGACAAAGAAACAGACGTGAATTCACTAGAACTAGATTCTCAGACACTGCAAAAATGATCCAGGAATAGTAATTCAACAATGAAGGCAATGCCTTGATAATTGTTCTTTGGTCTTGTAACTAAACTAGATTTTCTTTTGAAGTAAGGAAATAAAAGGTAAAGAAGTATACTCTATATAACAAGGAACTGCTCAAGAAACATTCATTAGTGAGAACTACAGATAAACTTAGAAGAAAATTAAATTTTATCTGTTGCCAAAAGACAAGAGTCAGGAGCTCCCAACCCCAGCCACAATTGTGTTCTACATCATAGAAATGATGCTTGTTTTCTGAAAAGCTGTTTTGCAGGCATTTATGCGCTTTCTTAAATAAATGGTTGCAACTTCTACACTCTGCATTAAACTTTACTTTCCCAATTCTTATGCAGGACAGGATTCTCTGATTGTACTNTAATAACAACAACAACAACCAAAAGTAAAACCCAACCAACTACAATATAATTCTTTCCCTTACTTTGGGAAGGAAAAGATCAAGTCTACACTTGTGTGTTGAGTTTTTTTGGGAATCACAAGAATTCCAGTACCATGATAGTCCACACAGAGACAACAGAGAAGTTCTCTTCTTGACTGCATAACTGCAATTTGTTCTAAAATAAATTAAACTGCCTTGTAATATGGTGGGTAATCTGGTTTTGCACAGTATCAAAACAAACAAAGTACCCCCTCAAGAACCAGAAATGAAGGACTCAATGTTTATTACTACTCTGTAGTAGTAAACAAAGAAAGTGGCAAGACAAATTATACAATACACCTTGCTGAAATTAAGATGACAAAATGGAAATTGATAATGGACACACTTCTTTGGCCAGTGTATGCTTTGATCTCATTTCAGCTACCAGTTTTGCAGCTCAGTAAGCCTTTGAGATGATACAGGTCAAAAGACCTAACCTTATATTGAAGCAAGAGCAAGTTGCACTGAGACGAAATGTAATTCTCCTTGTCTATATCAATTGTGGAAATCAAGGGTTTATTCTCCTCTCCTGCATGTTGACAGTTAAAGGAAGGGAGTAGGCAAAAAAAAAAAAGAGGGAGAACTGTTTAATAGCTACATGCATTACCAATATTTTTAGAACAATTAGCGTGACACAAAATCCTAAATATGGCTCCATGAAAGGAAAAATTTCCCACAGTTTATGTGAAAAGCCATTTTTAGTTTTCCATTAAAAGCAGGTTTTGCTAACCTGTTGCCAAAAGCAATTTGCTATCTAACACTCATTAAACTTAACAAGAGAATGGTGCTGCATGTACTGGAGTCCTTATTGGGATCTTATGAAGAATCAGAAATCTGAAGACAACAGTGTTATGCTAATGGAACATTACAGTGGTGGGAGCAATCTAAGTGTCAACACGTCTGAGGGCAACAAAGAACCACGTGGCAGCTGCTCTCACTCGAGCCCATCCACGGCTGGAAGGGCGAAATCGGAAGAAAAAGGCAAAACTCATGGGTTGGGACAAAGGCAGTTTAACAGAACAACAGAACAGTACCACGTATAAAGAAGTATAAAAAAACCACGATTATGATACCAAGCGCTCACCGACCGCACTCCTGACTGCTCCGGACCACACGCCGCCACCCCCCATGTCCTGTCCCCCTCCCCTTCCTGGACAGCTCCCGGCTACCCCCGGGGCATGGCTCACGTGGGATGGAATACCTGTGCCCCTGCTAGAGCCAGGGGACAATTAACCCTGTCCCTTCTGAAACCAAGACACTACACCATGCAGAATATGAAAATGAAAGAGATGACGGAGATGTCTTAAAGTCAGAAGGTCGCAAAAATTATGAAAAGTAAACCGATTGAAGTTTGTTCTTTGCATTTCTGTGTTCCAGGGAGTTTGCAGTAACAGTTTCAGCACCATAAATGTGGCAATGGATCTGAATTTTCCTGACCAGATTCACCTCAGGCCCCTAAGCCTACCCTTTGCCCATGGGCTCAAGAGCCCCATTTAAGCTCTGTTCTGGGCCTTCAGTTCTTGTCTGATCTATACTGTAGGCTTAACCAGTACTATTTCTGTTTCTTGGATGGACATTGGCTGTATCTTCTTAAATGTCTCTATCTCCTATCATGTCTCTGGCACTGCCTCCTAGATGGACCAGTCAGACCTATGTTGGGGCCCATTCTCTGGTTCACCTGTGTTCGGGTGCTGTGGGACTGCACCTTGGTTGGTGAAGGCACTGCCTGAGTTGTGGTCACTCTTCGCTTGTCCTCTCTCATGCAGCGTTCCTGCTTGTGCTGTGCCTGACACTGATGATACTATAATCTATAGGTAGACATTATCATAGCTGTATCTCCTTTAAGCATATTTGCTTAAAGGTGAGGGTGAAAAAAAAAAAAAAAAGGATAGTTCAGTAGTCTCTTTCTCCTATTATCACTGAGATAGTCAGATCTTACTACACTGCATAGGTATCTAACTAATGCATTTCTGATCTTACTGATTTTGTTAAACTCTTCTTTTTTTCACTCCTCTAAAAATGACCCTGACTAGCACAGATAACTAGTTCATTGAAATGCACAGGTATTGACCGCGGTTGAGAGCTTTGCTCATGCCGACCCAGCTTAATTTTTCCAACTCTGCAGACATGCATATACAATGTACCACAGAAGCCACATTTGCATTGTTGTTCTGTTTACTGCTCATGACTGCAGGACACCAGCAGTAAGGAGGGGAAGCCGATGTTTTGCAGGCAGAGCAATAGACAGTATGGGTGTATTTACACACAGCATTAAAAAGTTAAATTTTAAGCATTCATTGCCATGCAGTCAGGGCTTAATACTTTGTAACAGAGACCAGAGAGAAGTACTAGATACCCTAAGTTTGTAGAAAAGAGGATGTTGTTGCTAATGGTAGATGTAGTGATGAAGATAAATAAATGGGCAAGCACTTCACGCAGACAGACGTGTTACAGAAAAACATGAAGTTATTACTGAGGTAATGATGTTGCACACCAAACACCTTTCAAGGAAGATCACTGAGAACAGGTCCTGGCAGTCTGAAATGAGCAAGTGTTAATGGAAGGCAGTTCTGGCATCATGGTTGTGATTAAATTTGATCAGGCAACATGAACAGGAGCATACCTCATGAAATATTTTCCTCTTCATGGAGGACAGGCAGAAATGTAGGGAAGCATGACATAGGTAGGTTTTCAAAGTCCAGTGCAACACCACAACAAGCAGTACCACAATGCAGTGCAGTGATGCTGACTTGTGAATTACGTCATCATAGCTGGATGACTTTTGGATACGTAGCAGCATATAAGCAAGATGGTTTCTGGTTATTTAAATGTAAGGAAAGTCACTTGAGTAAAAAAGACTGGTTAAAGACAGAAATTTTCCAAGATGGAAATTTCACAGAATAGCAGCTGGGGATTGCTGTTTATTGCAAGTGCAGTACAAACAGAGTTCTTATACATAGCACACACTGTATTTCCCACACTCTTTATACATAAGAAGAATTTGATGGAGATGCAGATCACTTCCAAATAGATTTGATCCTAGCAAGTACAAGGCTTTTGGCAGACAAGTCTTAAATGTTATTTTACTATTCCCATCTAAACCATTCAAGTGAAATTCACATCAGTCAAGAAAACGGAGTGGTTTCTGGTAGAAATAGTTTTGCTGAAACATCAGTTCATTTCTGTGGTATTCCCAATGATACATCCAAATCTTACCAGAATATTTCTGCCACGTAAAAGTTAATAAGGATTTAAGATAGTCTGCCTAGTTCAGTAACTTGTCTCTTGTCATTGGTCGAAAATGGTTTCCTAATTAGCATCACTCTGAGAAAAGATACCAATTTGTTATGTGCTGTCAGATGCCAACTGCTTCTAGCTCAGAGACTTCCTGAGTCAGAATCGGTTTCTATGCATTAGTAAATCCAACCCATCTGTCTAATCTAATATTCTAAACCAGCTTTGTAACTATGGTAGAGAAAGACAGACATCTCCAGAGAATGATTTATCTGCTCTGAATATGGGTGTACAGGGTAGATAAGATGAATTATGCTTGGATTCCACTTTTCCTCCATTTAGATGCTCTTTAGCTTTTATTTAAACTCCATTTTAGTGTCATATTACATCTTAAAGGGCAGCAAATTCATTGAGGGTAGCAAGAAATTCATAGGCAGAAATTATTTTGAAAACAAAGAGATATAAAATCTAGTAGTAGCATACTCACCACAATTTGCCATTTTAATCAATATATCTCATTTGAAAACTATGCCCATTGTTGGGTCAATTTAGCTCAAGATAGCCACATGAAACAAATATCCTTCACATTCTTACAGCTAGGTCAGGTGAATTGTGAAAATTACTAAATGAGGTTTAGACTGAGAAATAGGACCTGAACTTTTTCTATCCAAACCATTGCTCTGAACATCAGCATTTGCCTGTTGCCATCTTCCAAATTGTATCTTCAGTTTTGAGAGCTTGTACAAGCAAAGCAGGGGAGGGGAGCGAAAAACTGGCAAAATCTAATAGTTACCATTCAGCGGTCAGGTAGGAGCAAGTAGAAGCAAATACTATAGTTATATATGTTTGTTTTGATTAAATATACTATGTAAATATAATATGTACATTCTGTGCAGGCTTTAGGCTCCTGCCAAATTGCTAATGCAGTCCTCAGTATTGTGAGGTTTGGGTTTCCCCACTGTTAAGAAGTTTACTTGATAGATCTATAAATATGGAACTTCAATCTGATGAATGTGATAATTTGCTATTGCAGAAATGTGTATAAATGCAAATTGATTCCACTATTCTTTTGCATGAGGTTGTGTGAGCAGAGAGGAGAAAAATGAGAGAGATAGTGTCTTTGCCTGGGTACTGAAAATTCGGTATTTGAATGTTGGGTTCTTTATAAGTATAAACAAAGCAGAGATAAAATCTGGAGCCAGGTTCAGACAGGGGAGCTAGTCCTAGTTGTAGTCTTGATGCATGACACACCAGTCACTGCTTCTTTGCAGACTCACTGAATTTGCACAGCTTCACCCATTATTCAAGCAGTAGTGGAGGAGAATGTATTGCAAAATTAGTACAGCAAAAAGACATTTGTTTGTCCTCTGCTGGGCTGGAATGTGTCATTTTTGCCAGTCATCTCAGTGAAATCAGTGTCCCTATGTCCTGGTCTGAGGTAAAACAGAACCAATTTTCTTTTCAGTAATTTTATTTTTCAGTTAAACACCTTCTAACTCTCTGAAATTAACAACATATTTTTTCAGCAGTGTCCGATCTCAGAGCGATAAGACCTGACTGTTGATAATTTATGCCAACAAATGGTATACTTATTTCTGTAACAACTAAGGTCAGCTTTGTTATTGCCCCCTTGGAGAGCTGGAAGCTGAAAAGTGTAGAGGGGTCCCACCTGTGGGGAGGAGCAGACAGAACAGGTGACCCAAAACTGACAGGGTCTTCCATCCCATCTGCATCATGCACATTAAAATATAAAAGCTGACGCATCAAAGGGTCACCCCTTTTTCTTCAATGGCCACAGTCTGAGGAGTCTGTTTCTCTGCCTTTGATTCTGATCCATGCATTCCCAAAACAAGTTCTGGAATCCAGTTCTCATCCATTATTGAGTCCAGTGTGAGACTTTCCCAGTGCCTGACAGTGATGTGATCGTCATCCTGGGAGCTTGATACATTTTTTTTTAAAAATTGTGTATATAGCTCATTGGTTTTATCTTTTTATTACCATTTTCATTAAAGCAGTTCAGTTTCTTTTTTAAACTCTTTAAATAATTGTCTTGCTCTCTCTTCCTCCCCCCCTTCAGGAAGATGGGGGAGAGCATTTGTCTTTTGTTTCAGTGGCCAGCCTGACCCAAACCACAACACAAGAATGTGGTGTTAGCTCCAAACAAACACAATTTTTTTAAGGAATTTTTTCTATCTGAAGAAACAGTAGGGTAGCTACCTGTGAAGAACAATTATACATATAAAATTCAACACAGAACATCTTTTTTGTAAGCCATTAATATAAGATCCTTGATAGGGAAACAGTGATTTATGGCAATGATAATTAATCCTTTCTATGTCAGTCATGCTTTAATTTTTAGTTCAGAGCACAATGAGAGAACTCTTTACCTCCATGAGATATTTGGGTAAGAGAAGCATTAGAGAATACAATGGTTGAAGCATCAAGCTACAAATTCCAACGTTAGTTGGGAGGCGAGGTGAGGCAAGGCCTTCAGAGATGGTAGCAGCTGATCAGACAATTTTCTGGCAGGCATTACGTATGCTATTTCTGGCCATATAGCTCTTCTTGCTGAGTGATAAAACATCAGAAAGGGGAGCAAAGTATTTCCTTTCTCATGAGAGTTTCTATAGTTCAGTAGATAGAAAAGTGTGTCTGCAGAGGAGAGGAAGAGGGTCTAATGGCCAAGTGCTTAGCCAGCAGTATATTTGCTGGAACAGTGTTGTTAAACCTTACCCAACTACAGTGAATTCTGAAAACTGGCAAGGGGAGAAAGGTAATTGACTGTGTTTCCTGTGTTTAACTGACAGTTGTGCTAACTGACTGTGCTTCCAGAATGATGGAGAATTCAGAGACCCTCAAGAAGAATAACTGAAGAACTAGAAAACATGACCTAGGGAAGCTTTTATGGAATCCCTAATGAAAAGAAGACTTTCAGGTCACATAATACTGATTTTCAAATACAATAAACATGCAAACAAGAGCTGCAAAAATGAAAGGAATACATTTCTTTCCATATCCACTGTGGATAGAACAAGATGTCATAGACTTTTCATCTTTACTGTAGAGTGAAGCACTGGTCCAATAGAGCTGTGGCATAGAACCTCTGTTCTTTGATCCTTTCAGGATTTAGACATATACCAGAACCAGTGTAAGCAGTATGGATGCTGACTTGGCTAGGATAGTTCTGATGTTCTTGCAATCTTGCAGTCTTGTTTTCTCCTATTCTTGGAGAATATTCAACAATCAATGTGTAACGTGAGGATATAAAGGTGTTTAACAGAGGGCATCCAACAAGGTTTTTGAATGCATGTTGTAAAATATTAAGTGCATACCACAGCTTGATACCAAGACAAAAATAAATTAAATCAGTTAAATATATAACAATTATTTCCAAGCAACTAAACCATCTGCAGCTTGGGAGACCTTTTCTGCATTTTCAGCGCTATGCTAAGAGATGTACATTAAATCTTTTCCTTACTCAAAGAACTTCTCTTATTTTTGTTCAGGGCTAAAACGGGACAAAAAAACACTCAAAAAAAAAACAAAACAAAGAAAAAAAAGAAAAGCACTAATTGATTTTTTTTTAATGTGAGAATAAAAAAAATAAATAAACAAAAATCCTTGCACTATATTTTTCCATCATGTATTTTAAATAGCAAGACGTCTATATAAAGATACAGACAGGAAGGGAAAGGGCATGATTCTTCCTTCTTTTGTCTTAGTGGAAATCAAGAGTAACTTCACTGACATTTATGGAATTACAGTGATGTAAAACTGGTGCATGTGAGGAGGAAAAAAGCCATCCAAAAGGGTATACTTCACTGGTTTCAATAAATTCTCTCCCTTTTTAACACCAGCTGTATAAAAACCTCCAATAAAATTTTATGTGCTAGGTCTGGTGCTGAAATGACCAGACTCATTCCAATAACATAAAAGTGCAGTAAACAATTAGAATATTTCTGATTAAATATGTTGTTCCAGTTGGTTCAGTATTATCCCAGAGTAACTCTCCCACATCATCCACGATCTCCAGTATTATCAGCATGATTTTCTCCAATATATAGAGGAATATGATATTGAAACTTGCATTTATATCTACATCTTTCTGAATATGTATTTCCACAGATGTTATATTCCAAAGTATTTCTCCTGAAGTTTTGCTGTTGCCTTGTTAGCAATTACATTCAAACTGCTTATGTTTTGTACTACTTTATTCCCATCATGAGAGTATCAAACCATCTCCAGCACAAATAGTATGCAATCATGGAGACTTACAGATTTAAGTATTAAAGTGCACATTATTTAGTATTGCAGTCTGGTATGAGTTCACTTATTTTTTAACTTACCATCACATTTTGCATTTGGGTAGCAGCATATGAAATTTTTACTATGAAAGACCAGACTTCCAAATAATTTGGCCAGGATTTAGATGAACTTGAAAGTTCTTTAAATGTATGTCACTGCTATTAAATCCCCACATTTCCCCCTTCAGTTAATGAATCCATATATTTTAGTGAAATTGTGTAAATGTGAAATCTATGGTCACCCGCTTACAGGTTGTGTTATTCCTTCTGTTACTGTGAGTAATCCATTAAAAAGGTCAGGACTGACTTTCTTGCTAAAACTACCATGGATATTATATTGAGCAGAAACAAGTATTTGAAATGTTTCAGTATTGATTAGCACAAGCAGATAAGTCAAGTTTTAGACCGTGAGTCAGAATTTTAAAGGTCTGTGACATGCAAACCTGTAACAATCACTACCAGGTGATGATCTAGTTACAACACAGCAGAGAGGTAAAAATTTCAATGATGAACTGCAGAAATAGTCCTCCATGGTGAAAAAATCAGATTAGAGAGTGTGGATGTGGACTCATTATACACTTTGCTGACTAAATATATTTAAAAGAAATAATGGCTGTAGAACCAAAAGATCATTTATATACTTAGCCTAACTAATAAAAGTTCTTACATGCTATCAGACAAATGAAATATCTTTTTTAGCTCCTGCCATCAAATGCACACTCATAAATAGTTTGTTTTTCCCCACCTTTTAAAATATAATTACATGTTAAAATAAAATCTCCCTTTTCAAACCACATTAAAGTATTTCATTGAGAAAAATGTCACATTTGCAATATCCACACTGTTTGCATTAACTTGAGCATCCCTAAGCAGTCTTTGCTACACAGACATTTTGATGCAGGAGACTGTAAACCTCCAAGACCGCTGATCCTGATTTTGTGGTTCACTAACTCTCTTTCTCTGTTCAATCCTGTGTCCATGGAAGAGTTGGCTTACTTTAAGAGCAGTAAAGCAGACAATTTTCATCCATTAGAATGAGAATATTTTACATGCAGGTATAATGTTAGTTCTACACCAAAGTGGAACCAAAATATTGTTGGAGAAAAATATCCAAGTTCGAATCGAAACACTGTAAGCTATTAGCACTGGAGCCTTTTTCCAGTGCTAATTCTTCAAGGTGAAGAATTTTTTTCCTCCTTATCAAACAGGAATTTCCTTATTCCAGCATGTGTTTTACAACACAAAGCCACTCAGGTTAAAGATAACAAGAAGAAGTTCTTTCAGTATATCAATAGAAAAAGGAAGACTAGGGAAAATGTAGGCCCACTGATGAATGAGGTGGGCACCTTAGTGGTGGAAGACACAGAGAAGATGGAGCTACTAAATGACTTCTTTGCTTTGGTCTTCACTACTAAAGCTATCCCTCGTGAATTATCTAGATGATCTCTAGAGGTCCCTTCCAACTCTGACAATTCCGTGATGCCATGTGCTTCAAAAATACCCAGCAACAGGCATTTAGTCAGTGAATTCCAGCACTTGTTCTGCAATTCATGATTTGCACAGAAGTGCATGTACATTTGTACATATAAATATATATTCTATTTACTTTTGTAAATATCAGATGCATACATGCATACAGTATAATCAACATCCATTTTATAGAGGAATATTTAGACACAGAATAGTTAAATTGACTAAGGAAATTGCAGAAGTCTATATGACAAATATGAGCTGAATTAAAACTCCTGAACCCTTATTTAAACTAGTGCTGCATTCTGCCAATTGAAGAAGTTAATTTCTGGCAAAAATTTACTCACTTTAACAACCTCAAAAACACCTTCAGCTCTTTTTTCTGCTTGTTATTGTTTCAACTCAGATTAAAACATCTCTCTCTAAAAGTGTCTCTGCAGATCCTAAAGGTTTCAAAAGAAACGTGAATATGTAAGTGTCTCTGAAAACATCAATTAATGTCACCCAAATCCTCTTCCCAAGTGAAAGTTAAAATGCAAAGAAAAATCATACTTAATACGTGGAGTGGATCCAAAACACTAATTATAATTACAGGAGAGTTTGTGGTTAGACCACTAAAATGCATACATAGTTCATTGTTTTACTGTTTCACCAGACAACAAGATATTAATAATTACAGTAAGCTTGATTTTAAACAACATATAACCTCATATTTCAGATGTGTATATGGTGTGCCTCCAGATACAAAGTTTGCCAGAATGCTTTGTAATCTTTACTGTTTCTACTTAGTGAAGTTTTCTCCTGATATACGTGATGTTCAACTTTGGCCATTCAGTTATCTTTCCGTTGTCTGCTTTCTCATCACTATTCTCGTAGTTTTCTATTTCTTGGGTGGAACCTTACCTAATAATATTTGTTCTTTTGATTTATTATTAAAATGGCTAGTTTTCATTTTCATAGTTCTGAAATAGTTTCAGTTTCATATTTTCATATCTTCACACATCTTGGTAAATAATCAGTAACTGATTTTTAACACTCCCATGTGTTATTGTTATCTTAGCTACGTAGAAAGATGAACGAAGATGCAAACAGGTCAGATGAATTTGTCTGAGGCTATACAACGAGTAATCACTGACAGAAAGGCTCAGAACAATATTAAGTTTCTGTTCTGTTCAGTTCAGTTCCATGATTAGACAAAGGAACAAGGCTGCCTCTCATTTTACTTCTAATTAAAGTAGTTCATTAGCAGTAAGGGATATAATTTCTTGCTGTGCCTGTTGTTTACATTTCTGAGATATTACAATCCATGTCTGTACGTGGGGTGAAAAGGACGCATCAGCTCACCAAGGTGGTCAAATTAGTAATACTGAATAAATGAGTCTATAAAATCTGGTGAGATACAGTTTCAAGATACAGGGAACCAAACAGCAGTGTCTATCTGGATACATATAATCTTTATCATAATAAGGAAAATATGCTGCTAGCCTTCCAGTTAAGTGAAAAGTATCCATGGACTTTCTACAAGTCAGTCAAAGTGAAAACACCAACAAATAAAAAAATTTAATATAAAGTAGAGATATATGACATAAAGGAAAAGTGCAGAAATCTCTAAGTATGCCAAAGAGATTTTTGTTGTCTAATAGTTCTGGAGACCATCATGGAAGCCAGTCCTGACTTTATCCTCTATCGTATGCAAACACATGTTAAAACACAATTAAATTACTAAATAAAATTGATTGAAATCAATGTCATACAGTTTTACTTCTTTCAAGGAATAAAGTTTCAAACAATGAATAGTGTTACAGTAAATTACAATGAAGGAATTTCTTCAAAACATCAGGAAATAAACAAACCATAAGAGATAACAAAAAATAAGTAGTTAATTACCTTGTTATTACCCAAAGCCACAGTATCAGTGTACTGTCCTGACACATATCCAGTGCTGATTTTTCCAAGCATTGATTTAGCATGTTGGCATTTACTTATTCTATGTCGATCAGTAATTTCATCCTCTTTAGAATCCCATACCTACGTTCAGCTTAATCAGTTGTGTTCACGCAACATGTAACGGAATACTAAAACATAACCATCTAATATCTCTCCTCTTTTAATAATGGCCAGCTTAAGGTCAGACAGGTCTACTTGCCTGCCTTGTCTGGTAAAAGACCGTAACACTTCTGTTTCAGCTGCACTCCTGGCTGCACTTCTTTTGTTAATGGTTTAGCTTGTTTGAAGTTATCATATTTGAAATTAGAGTATGGACGTATTGGGAGTTTTAGGCTCTGTGACTGGAGTTAAATCTTCAAGGCTGAACTTGGATGTCAAATCTTTGTAGGGATGGTTTGTGAACTGAATTTTTGTTTGTATATCCAAAGGCAGCTTTTATATTTGATATCTATAATCTAGAAAATATCAGGGCCCTGGTATATCTAGCTTTGTGCACTCTTTATATTCCTCTGCAATCTTTTGAATACTTCAGTTATCAATGTGGCATCTGAGTGACTTCTGTGTCTTAGCACTGTGGTTAGCATAAATTCTGTGTTGCTTAGACGTGACACTGAATATTTTACAATGATCTTCCTGAGAGCTGCCTCAGGAGAGAAATGGGAGACATAGAAAGAAGTCAGTGCACTAGGAAGATGTTCTGAGGGTAGTGCTAGTGCTTTTGCTGATCACAACTACCAGAACAAGACTGACATCATTCTTCCAGTTTCATACCTCCTCAGAACTGTGCTAGGAGGAGCACTGTGTTACACGCATACGCACGGATACATAGGTGATTAACTAAGTACAAATTAGGCTGAAGAGGAGGAGACATTCTGCATATAAATATTTCATATAGCTATAGAGATACGAATTGTATGCCATGTATCTTTGTGACAGTGAAGTTAATGAGGGCATCTCATATGAGAAACAGAAAGTAACAAGGCTTGTAGCAATTTTTAAACTGTAATATCAAATCCTATTCTTTTTGATTTACAGTCAAATAGATTTTGTTAGAAATCATGTTCTCTGAGCTAATTCTTAACCCCATATTAAAGAGGGTGATTACTAACTTCTATTTTTTCTTCTGTTCATGCAAAAGTAGAAGTGGTGGGAAGCTCTCTATAAATAATTCTATCAAGGAGGCACTTAGAGTTATAATACTTACAGAAAAGGAATATTCCATCCAATTTATGCATTTGTCTAAATGGCTCCTCTTGATGATGTGTGTAGGAATTAATACTTGAGAGACAGATGTCCAGAGAAGCACTGCTCAACTGCTTCTCCAAATGAGTATCATAGTTCTAAATCTTACTGCTTTCAAATATATATCTATATATTACAGTAAACATCAAAGGTCTTGCTCATATGTGAATTTCCATCAAAAGCATTTCCAAATCAGTGACTTCAGTTAGTCATTCTTAATTTTAATTTTGATTTATAATACTAGGTAAATGTAAATAAAAGCAATCTTGCTTCTCATGCAAACCACAGAAGACATTTTAGACTAGAGATGTTTCTAAAAACCAAGCTATAATCCCTTCATTATCAAATATGTGGATGACTTTAAAATATTAGCAGATATTTATGCTTTATACATACAAGGTGAAGTTGCTGTGGTGCAGTAACAATTTTGAGCTAGAAATTATAGAGCACACAACAGATGAAAATTTCTAAGTGCAGTTAGTGAAAAGGATGAACCCATCAAGTTTAAAAACATGAAAAGACTGTAAACGTTATGAAAAGAAATCGGTCAGTCAAGCAGACCCTTCAGAAATCTAATGAATCTTGGTTAAACAGAAGGCAGGAACTGCATGAAGAAGCTATTACTGATCAAAGAAATTACCTTGAATTTATAAGGAAGCAGTGTGATGCAAAGTACTTACATGGAAGCATATTCTGAAGAAAATGGAAGGATTTCATGGACAATTAATATCTATACAGCAGAACAGGTGAGAGCATAACTTCGCTTAATGTAAACACGATTATGATCCTGATTCTGCATGAAATTCAAGTTCATGCTCATCTATTTTGGGTCTCTTGGAGAGTTTAAAGTTCAACACATTCTTAAGCAGTTTGCCGAACTGTAGAAATGTGTCTCTGTGTGATGCATACTAACAGGAATATGTGATGAAATAAATATTCAAATACATTTAAAATATCTCATATCAGAATTAAGTTTTTAATACCTTAGTTTCTTACAAAAGGAAGTTCTGTGGAGAATGGCAAAGAATCAGAGCATGAAGTTTAATTATGCAAAAGGAACCAACAAGAGACGAGCATGTTTAATTTACCAATTTATAACCACAAATGGATGGAATGTATTCTGTATCAAAGTATTTGGAATAGGCATGCAGACAGTGTTAGTAGTTCTTGTGTCTCCAGGGGTACATAGGCCGTAGGAAATAATTTTATAATTTATTTCAATTGCTTACATGTTACAAACACCTATGCTTCCCCCTTCTGCCTGTATTAAACTCAGTTAAGAAACATTGCTTGGGTGTGTCTAAAATACATACTTGAATATAATGGAATTTGAATATAAAGATTGTCAGGATATAGGGAATCTGCAGTTTAACCTTGTAGCTTGTTCCAAGGATTAAATTTCTTCACTTTCAGACATAATGATAGAAAAGTAATAAAGGTGATTAATATACCAAAAATATTTATAACCAAAGCCAATTTACCAATGGAATAACATTTTTCACAATAGGAAAAACTATCATCAACAGGCTTTTTCTTGAAAAGAGTCTTAATTATAAATGTAGTGCAAGGTTTCTAGTCCTGCTGATGTTGCTGTATGTAACAAGGCAAAGAATTGGAACTTCATATTACCTACTGACTTCAGTAGTCATTGAGGTTTTTGTTCACTCCCTATGTTGGCCACAAGACTTTGTGCAAAGAAAATTGGGTTATTGCATACCTTCTTCTGTTGTTCCTATAAAATCAATGTCTTTCCTACCTCTGGAACTATTTAAGGAAAACTGTAAAGTTTTTTCCGTATTAATAGGCATTGAAAATTCAGAACATTTTCAGTTCCCCATATCACTCATGCAGTAGCTTCTCATATTGCTAAAATAAGTAAGTATGAAATGAGATGGGACTGCTGGCTCTTTTTTGTTTGTTTGTTTAGGGGTTTTATTTAGGTTTTTTTGCTTTCTCTTTTCACCTTTTTTAGAGGTTGCACAGAGAAGTTGCTGCTGGTACAGTCAAGCTTTTTTCAGCACCGTGCACAGCAAAGCAACCACAAAGAGACTGAGGACACTGAGTATTCACCAGTTTTCAGCATCCACAGTAAGATCTGGAGAGCAAGAATAGGTCATGAAAAATTGGAATTCTCCCAAGGAACTCTCCCTGGAGCACTGCTGCATTTTATAGGAGACTTTGGACTAAGTATCGAGAAAGGAATATACGTTCAACCATACTTCATTGAGCAGAATTCAGTGCCACAGCCCACTTGAATTTGATGATAGCACTTGCGTTTCAACCAGTTGAGAATCAAAACAAAAGCCACCACAATTTAAAAGGAAAAGCAGTGTGCTACTTTACCATCACTGATATTTTTCCATCATTCATGGGGTAAATGCAAAGAATATCTTGATCTACTTCCATTCTATGTGTTGCTTGCTCTTCACGTGTTACTTGCAGTCTCCAGTGAATCTGCAGAATGATAAAGATTTCTGAACAAGTAGATAAAGTGGTGCTATATACACTAATGTTGCATATAAAAAGGGAGAGGAATTTGAATGGGGTAGAATTGCCTTCTAAATATTGACCAAGAAGGTTTTAGGCAGGGAAGTGAAAAAGCACATTAATTCCTCCATCCAACAGACTCTCTAAGCGGGATTGTTTTGGACCTGTATTATAAGTATAAACCACAACTTAGAGCAAAAAAAAATTATCTCGTGAAGGCTTGTCTTGCACTCCTAGTAAAATGCCATATATCATGCAAGAAGGCAGTTACGAAAGGAAGACCCATGCATTCAGAAGATGCACTATTCATGTCAAGTGAAATGTTAAGTATTGAAAGGCATTTCTACACTCCACAACAGAGTAATTTGCAACCTGCTAAAAGCTCAAACTGGTAATTTGACCAAGTACATAGCTTCAAGAGGCAACTTAATTCTGGCATCTATTAGCCACACTAACAGGGTATTGTATCTGGTACTTAGTCTCCCCTCTTTTTCTGTCTGGTGGAATGCTGCAAATACAGAGGTTTCACAGGTAGCCACATTATGCCCACTGATGCCACCCAGTCTTGCTTTAACATACGATCAAGGATTTGAATGTCTTTGCTCCCATTGTATAGAGTAAGCTTCCTCAATGTGGCTGTAATAGTCCATCAGGAAGGAACTTTTTTTAGGAATGAAGAACTTGGGAAATAGGCTCCAGGCCACAGAGAAGCCCATTCTTGGCTAAATTCCACAGTAATCAAATCATCCAGTATGTGAGTAGAAAGAGAAGAGCCTTATATTCTACAGTTCAGTTAAGGCTTCTTCTGAGACTAAAGCAATCATTGAGGCTTAACCAGATATACCTTCCATAGCCTTGGGCCAGCGCTAGTTAACCTACACTGATCGCTGCCATTGTAACTACTGACAGACAAAACCCAAGAGGAGATGTGTTCACATAAGAAGACAGTTTTAGTTTTCTCTTTCCATCTATATACTGCTTGCTGTTATTTGTCTCTCTGAACAACCCACAAAAGATAAAGCCAACAAAAATGGGGACTATATGCCTGTGATGTATCATCTACCTGGGAGTAACACAATTGCCTCAAACATTTTGGCTAGAAATGTTTTCACAGACTCTGAAGGCAGCTGCTGTGTTGTCACTGTGACCAAAAATTCCCAACAGAAACTCTGACAACTCAGAAACAGAAGGCAAAGAGGGCTCTGACAATGGCAACTCTGAAGAACAACATGCAGATTGACCCCTGAGGAATACTTCACAAACTGTTTCTGTTCAGTTGAGCGTAGGCAATAGAATCCAAACCAATAGCTATCATAAAGAACAGACAGAAAAAGGAGCAGTAAAACAGAAAGAAAAAGAAGAAGAAATTTCTGAAATAGTAAATTATGTTAGCAAGTCAGGTCGGGATATCCTCAATGAGAAGTACAGACATAAACAGCTCTGGGTATCCAAGGATCTTCTTATGTCAGAGAATCATAGAATCTGGATGACCTGTGGTGGGAGGATCAGAGTAGGCAGTTTTCATGGGTATCCAGAGTATTGATCTGGATATTAATTAAGTTGTATGGAGAAATATTTTTTTAATAATGGAGAATGTGATCTTTGTTGTACGGCTGAGAGAAAAGGAGGAACAGATTTGCTCTGACATGCACTCAGTTTGCCTCCTGCAGGAGTAGCAAAACCGAGTGTAGACTGGATCTACAATGACCTGCTTTTAGCCAGTTTCTACCTTCTCTACAGAAAGAACACAGGTAGTTCAAAATCCTACAGTACTTCCAGTTCAGCTAACCTTTCATATGGAACATTTGGAGATTCTCTCCTCCTTTTGGGTTGATTGCTACATATGTTAAATCAATGATTTCCAGAGTTCCTGCACTCCGAGCACAGTGTCTGATGACATTATTGTGCAGACATTGTACAAAACCCTTAAACTGTGCCTTGGACAAAACTGGGGAGGAAAACCAGAATATATCTAAGGAAATACTAAATAAGAGTAAATGTGAGATGTAAACCTGTGCATAAAGATTTAATATGACTCTCAGGATTAAATAAATCGTATAAAACCAGAAAGAATATATTTTACATAATCTCTTTACTCCAGAGTCTTCCTTTTCATACTAGACATTTGGGTGGTGTTAACCTCTGACCATTTTGAATATTTGTTTTTATCAATGTTTTCAGGCTTCATCTATTCGTTTTGTTCCAGGAAGTGGAAGAACCCTTATCACCAAATAATTCTTTTTGCCAATATACTACAGTATGCCAATACGATAATATAACCAGTTAGACACCTGTGTAAGGAAAACTCCCATGAGTATATTTGTGATGACATTCAGATAAAAACAGAATAAAAGTATGTTTATTGTTGTATATGGCTCTAGTGTGTAAGTACATTACCCTGTGCTACATAACATGGTTTGAATTACTTTCAGTATATGCAGAACACCCCAGTGAGTGGGAAGAGAGAGAGGAGTTGGGTTTTTTACTATGAACGAATGCTACCAGACTTTGACAACCTCATTTTCACCAGCCATTAATTAGGGATTATGATACTTATTTCCTACACAAAGTATAGAAATGTCTCTTAATGAATTTATTATGCAAATATGAAATGTCACTGTATCATAGGCCAGTTTTGCCACTGGTGTGAATGAAATGCTACCTGTTTGCTGGGGATACAGAAATTTTTGAATATATTCTGCAAGAAAGCAAAGACCATATAGAAAGCTTAAAAATTGCAGAAGTAGTAAGGAAGGAAACTAGCTATTTGACAGATGTAGAAACTTGTAACATGGTCACATTAAGTAGTGATTAAATTTTGCACTTCAACATAGTCCCACAGGCTACACTGTCTGCAGTAATAGAAAAATGAGGCAAGGGTCAAATCGGTTCTCCCCTAGAAGATACCCTTACAGCTATGTGTACGCTATCATGGGGGAAATTTACTCACCATTTCATTCATGAATTCTGGTCTCTTGATCACTTGGGTGGTCTATGTGGCAATTTTCTTGGGAAACCAGATGGTTTTCTTTAAGAGTAAACCTAGACAGAGCAATTTTCTACTCATTTGGTTGCAGGCAGAGTGTATATATAGATTATTCCAGGTTAAGTTGTCTCCAAAATCTACCCAACCATTGTTGTGTCTGAAAAGTCCCCTGGTGCCCTCAGGCTACATGGTAGTCTTGAAGTCACACATGAAAGCACTGTGTTGATGAATTGCAACACACTCTTTGTACTATCTTAGGCACTGAGAATTAAAAATTCTTGTGAAAATAATCATCATATCTTTAGGTCCATGGGGCACTACACGCGAGAAAATGAAAAGCAGTAATGGATTGAAAGAATCAGCCAGTCCTTTCTACAGAAGCTGACCCTGAGCAATACGAATACAAAATACTCTCTTCCACTCGGCCTGAGGGCCAGTGATTATTTCTAGGGGCACACGGCAGGTGACAGGTTAAATGAGCCCATGATATAGTCAGCAGTTGTAGTTGTACTCATCAGCTGTTGGTGCTTTCTGCTACTAGCAGGTGTGAATTGTCAGTACTGTCATCCTAAAGACCTCAATGCCAGTGCAGATGGTATCCAGAGATGTCAGTGCTAGTGATACAACAAAAAACATTGTTTTAAGTTTGCTTTGGCAGCACAAATTCACCCTGTTTAATCATAAGGAATAGCCCTAACATGCTGATAGTTACAATATGTTAATGTACCTGTATATCTATTGGCAGAAAACTATGCCTGCTAGGTCAATTCAGAATATAGGAAATTTCTGACTTCATTTATATACAGTGTTCAGTACAATTTAGCATTAATGTTACACCTGTATTTGGGCTGGAAAGTTCACAAAGATGTACCTCATGGTCATAGGAGCATCTGATGTTCCATAAATGTATGTACCTAATTCTCTTCCTCTAGCTGTGATACTGCTCTCATTGCTTCATTAATATTTTAATCTAAACCCATTCAACTGTTGGTCACTATTTTCATGAGTTGTACTTTGATTAACTTTTTAGCAAAGGCTTTCTAGAAGTAAATATACTAATCAAAACGCCAGCCAGGCCTAAGGCAACAACAAGCAACCTAAATAAAACTGTTATGCAACTCGTTTTCCAGCATGTGACTTCAGAGTTTTCTAAGCTGTACAGGAGTACAAATACAGTGATAAAACATAAGCACACACATGCATATCAATATGATGTGAAGATTCTTGTCCATATAGCCAGTCATTTCGTCACAGAAAGAGATCAGGTTAGCTAAATCTGAGCTGTCCTTGGAAAAATGTGTTCACTGTTTTCAATTTTCTGCTTCGCTTCCATGCTTCTTTCCTGACTTTTTAAATGGAATGAGTGCAACATTAACTTTTTTTTTTTTTCCTTCTCTGTCTGCTATGGATTTTCACAAATGAAGGACAGCTTTATCCCAATCCCACTGGCCCACTTTGTCAGCATCCCAGGCATGTTCAGTTAGTCCCTAATCTGTTCTCTTACTGCTGGCTGTCCCTTTCGTTTTCCAGATCTTGTTTGTATGCAGAGATATCTTGGAGCAGGTTTTGCCAGTAATAACCAAGCAAAAATCAAGTATTTAATTTCTGTTTTTTCCCCATTGTGAATCACAAAATTGTCTCTCGCACGAAGGGACCCGTATTTTCCCTGAACTGTTACTGTGTGTGAACCGTTACTTTGAGTCTTCATCTCATCCACCTGCAGTCTCAGAAACAAGACTGGACAAGAGAGACAGCACTTCTTCATAAGTGAAAGCAGAGGAGGAACTCTGGCTGGGCAGTCCACATTCTTATTCTTGTCCTGTTTCAACTGGTAGAGTCGCCTGGGAACACCGCCAAAGAATGAAATAAAATTTCTGCTCAGTGCCTGCCACTGGACAGACTCTGGCAGCATTGCGCTACCTAACATAATATTACAGCAGCTCTGCCACGTGGTAAGAAGGCAGCTTCTGTACTGTGCAGAAAGTAGAGCTACTTCTCTGTGTACATAAAATCAACGGTTGTCTGCAGAAGGGGATGTTGTTTTCATAAGAAGTGGAAATACTAGCACAGTGGGGAACAGGATAACAATTGAATAGCACTACAGACACGGCTTAAAGATGAGAAGGGGAAAGAGGAAGATGAGAAAATAGGGAGAAGAAAGACAATATCCAAGGCTAATACAATGAAAAGAGCATAGGGAGAAAATACAGCAGTGCATGCGAAGAATAGGCAATCAGAAAGCAGAGAGATGAGAGGCTGAAGATAAAACAGATCAAGAGCTCTAACAAAATCTCATTGTGCCAAACAGGGAAAAACACTGACTCACCAAACTCATTTAGTGGATGAAAACAGTAAGGTAATGAGAAAACATGACTCATAAAGCAAAATAAAAGTCAATCTATTAATCCAAACTATATTTTAGAGTTGGATTTTGTGATATTCACAAATGTCTCTGAAACGGTCATGATTGTCTCTTCCAGTCAATGTCCACGTAGTCTTTTAAAGAAAAATTAGTTGTGAGTTGCATAGGAGACAGAAAAAGGAATATGTTCTCCTTGGTCCCTTATGCTGAGTGTAGAGATAATAATGTACTGACATAGCAAATGTTATGTGATTCTGTTTTCTGCTCTTTTAGGAATTTGCAATGATCTAGGCTGCTCTGATTGAATCACTGTTATCTCAAAACCACAGAGTGTGTTCCAAGACTGCTGAACACACTGTACTTGTTCTCGGTAAGGAGGGATTTCTCTTCCTTTCCTCGGAAGCTCTGCTCTTTCCTAACCTGTCTGCCATGGCTTAATGCAAAAAAGAATTGTATGTAACTACGAACACAGTAAATACATTCCATCCAATGTAGAGGGGACTTTTTCTATTTGAATATTGAAATCCACTTCTTAAGAATGAAGGTCTCTAATAAAGTCCCCTACAGAGACTGCATCTTACTAAAGAATAACTGCACATTATTGTTGACTCCTGAGCACTGATTAACACTGCTATACAGAGTAATATGCCGTTTTCATAATTAATATAAAGATTTTTAACTGTGTATATACAAAGTTATAATTTATAAAAAATTAGGTTTTGTTGAGTGGGAGAAATACATTTAAGTTGATATATTTATGTATTCTGTAGACCATAATGATTCCATTTCCAGATAGTATACTTTGCTCTTTTATTCAATTATTCATAGTTAAACTGACATCAGAGACCATCTTTCATTCAGAGACTAAGAAGGAAAAGATGATTTTTATAAGTGCCATTTATGAACACAAATTCCTTCCTTCTAATCAACCTGGTAATTAAACTCTCAAGAAAAAGTGCTACCAAATAAGGAAAAAGAAAGCAAAGTATCCTGCTACAGTCCTTCTTCTTATCACAAAGCTTCTTTTCACTCGTTTCATAAGTAAAGCTGCCTTCATCTAACACCACTTAGTGTTTTCAATACTTTTTTTTCTAAAGTGTCCCTATTTTCTTTCTCTTTTCCTGTTCTTAAGGCTTGATTGTACTGATGAAAAATACCAAGGTTTCTGCAAAATGTTATAATTAATATCACTTCCAGAAACCTGTGGTGGATGTATTTACTTACATTACAGAATTGTTTGAAGGACTGTCTGAGATAGGTGAGGTACAAATACTTCTAGAAACATAGTCCTACTCTAATGTTTTTGTAATACAAAAAGGAAAGGGATAAGGATTTGATTGATGTGAGGATTATTACTTCCATTTGCGAATGGATACTTGAAGCACAGATAAATGAAGTGTCATTCTGAGAACTGTGAAGGAGAACTGTGTAGAAATATATCAGGTCCCCTGAGTCCCCACCCTGGGTTTCACCCATGAAACAATTTACCTTTCCATATGCTTTCACCCTCTGCTGTCTTCCAAGGGGCTTGTATATTTTGAAGTTCTCAATCATATTCCAAATTACTGGAATACATTATGGGTAAAACAAAGTTACAAAAGCAACCTTACCAACCTGACAAGGCATCTGTCAGAACTTACTATGCAAAAAAACCTAAATCCCATAAAAAAATGACTGGTTTCTTTCCACTGGCAGTGTTCTGTATTCAACCAGACAATTGGTGTTAACTTTATACTCCTTGTTCCACATAGCTGTGTTGTTCCCACCATTACTAATACTGAGTATTCCTTCCAGAGCCAAGTGGGTCCAGGATCATGCCCAAAACATGGTATTAAGTTCCTGGGAAATGAATTGAACTGATTTTTCCATTTAAATCCATCTAGCAGACTTGAGGCACACCAAAAGAAGAATGTAAGTTAAGTTCTTGGCTATTATGTGTCCTAATTAAACATTCTTAGATCTATATGAACAAATAATGATAATAGTGCTTCCCATCTCTAATAAATTAACTCCCAGTTCTAATAAATTAAGAGTTTTGTAAAGGTCATGGTGAGCCTTTTAGCTTGCAGTAAAATGAGGTAAAATGACATGGACGTCTCCCAAAGGTTCCTTACATACAGTGATGACAGGAGAATCCAAGTCTCCCATGCACTACCCTTTTACCTACTCGCTCTTTGCATTATGCTTTAAAATCAGCTTCATTTTAATCTGTTAATGCACAGAAAGTGCCTCTGGCTTGATTTTGTGGCTATTAGAAAGACTGTGGTGCCTGCTGGACTGTTCCTTTCATTAGGTAGGACATTTCTCATGGCATTTATGCATTACCTTTCTGTAGTCCTTATGAGGTTGTGTTTCATATGTTGTAGATCTCAGCCCAACATTTATCATTAAGCAATCATAGTTATAATATATATTTTATATATGTGAGATATATATATAATGATAAATCTGCAGGTAAGACTATCCTTTAACGTAAACACTTGTTCATGGCCAGTCAGATGTCACAGAAAATAAATGTGAAATTGTAATCTAATCCAAATAGTTTTACTCTCAGGTTGGAATCCCAATATATCTCATAAATAAGAATTTAGAAGATTTCTGTTCCAAATGTACTAAGGTTCTAAAGAATATTTTTAAAACCAAAGCTTTTAACTGTAATATTATTAATACACATTCTCAATATCAAATTTGT
The DNA here is from genome assembly GCA_013400055.1 of Nycticryphes semicollaris. Classification (NCBI taxonomy): domain Eukaryota; kingdom Metazoa; phylum Chordata; class Aves; order Charadriiformes; family Rostratulidae; genus Nycticryphes; species Nycticryphes semicollaris. The sequence goes on along the minus strand of VXBJ01006512.1, from coordinate 33,783 downwards.
TTTAATAGAGGTTTTCTTTACTTACTTGTTTGGGAAACCTCCCAAATATTGTAGCAAGTTGACTTTGCTTGGGGTGACAGTAAGATTACAGTTTGTAGAGCCAAGGGTAAACAATATTATAAAAATGAAATATTACTGTTTGAGCTAAATGTTTAAGACCTCAAAATGGTAGCTACTGGATACTCACGAATTTCGCAGTAGCCACTAAACAAGCAAGAGGCCGATCAACCTTTTCTATCATAACTTTTTGTCGTGGGTCCAGCAGGGATAAGGTTAATTCTCCTCAGCATCTATCAGGGGCACAGGTATTCCATCCAGGGTGAGCCACGCTCAGGGGCTAGCAGGAAAGGGGAGGAGGAGGAACAAGTCACCATGGGGGAGCAGGCTGGCGTGTCCAGGTCTGGTTAACCAGTGGTGCTGGTGTAAATCGTGGTTGTATATTCCTCTTTCAGTGTTATTGTTGTTGTTTTCTTGTTCCCTTTGCTGTTCTGTTAAGCTGCCTTTGTCTCAACCACGCGTTTTGCCTTTTTTTCTTCCAGTTCTTTCCTCACCGCTGGGGGGCTTGGGAGATCACGGCTGCCACATGGTTCTTTGTTGCCTTCTGAGGCCAAACCATAACAACTTTGAAGCTGAAAAATTACACCTAAACTGTTAAATTCTCTATAGGAGTGTTCTTACAAGGAACTTGACACCATTCACTGAATTTAAAGCCAGAAGAGGCCATTAGATAAATGGATGTAGTTTTCTGTGTAATAAAGATGAAATATTTGTATCTGATTTCCCTTGCAAAGATCTTAATAACCTGTATTTATCTACCTTCTCAGAAGCCTTCGTGACATGAATATATGAGCATGAACCAGGTAAGAGCTGTAGAGTTGCTTTGCTACAAACAGCTGTCATTGCAGAGAATTCAGGAGACTTCATAACCAAGAACTTCATTATAGATGATCAGATTAAAAAAAACATGGAGTTTTGAAGAGTTCATATACACTAAATTAAGTTGTCCTCCTGTATAATTATAGACAGCTTTGAGAAATTAATCATCTGCTATTTATGTATTTTTAAGAAGGAAGAGCACAATAATAACATAGTAATTTGGATTAAAGACACATATTTCCCCACTGCTTGAAAAGAACAGAAGAAAAGTAGGAAAATACAAAATGCCATACAAAACTGATATAAGAACTAGAAGATCTTAAGACATAAGGTGAGAGAGTAAGGAAGATAAATTTATGGAGTCTGGAAGAGCAAAAGCTCAGGGGCAGCACGATCTTGGTCTATAAATATCTTCAAGGTAAGGATATAAATGAAAGGAGGGAATTATACAGTCTCAAACCATGAGTACTGGAAGAAAAGACCTGGAGCTAAGAAGGAAGAAGTTTAGGTAAAAGTTTTCAGCTGTAGGAGGAGGTAAAACACTGAGCAGACTGAAAAAGGGACATTTGAGATACTGCCCCTGTAATAGGGTGTTCACACCAATAGGTATTAAACAACTTCTGCGTTTTTATCTAACAAATTTCCTGCTCCTAGAGGAACCTGAGCACTCCTCTATAAGATAGAATGGGGAAGGTAGAAGAAACATTTCTATAGTTCTTTCTGTAAGTGCTACATAGATAATCAACTTCTGTGGATGCTGTGAGTGCTCTTTTCCATAGCAACTTCCAAATATCACATCTATCCTTTTTTGGAATGCAGACACTTAATGTAACAAACATTTTGCTCCCTAAACTTTGCATCTTAACCCACTGGAATACCTCCTTAAAAATAACCCTACCTTATTCAAATGGCTTCAGACACCCTTTTTTACTGCTGTTCCTGCTCCTTCTATGAACCTACCTTCAATCTAAGCCCTGATCACAGTCACAGAATCACAGAATCTTAGTGGTTGGAAGGGACCTTTGAGATCATCGAGTCCAACCACATGAAAAAAAAAAAACAAACAAACAAACAAACAAAAAAAACCCCCAAAAAACAAAAACACAACAACAACAAAAAAAAAACCACCCAAAACCAAACAAACAAAACAAAAAAAGCCACCCACCAACTAAACCCCACACCCACAACCCCACGCACAACACCCCACCACAAACCAATAATCTTGGCCACTA
>VXBJ01006512.1:16761-31394 GCA_013400055.1 Nycticryphes semicollaris | reverse complement strand
GCCTGTAGCGCTGCCCGGGGTTGTTGTGACCAAAATGCAGGACCCGGCACTTGGCCTTATTAAACCTCATCCCAAGATGAGTCTTGCAAGAACATCTGAAGACACCTTCACAAATTGCGATTGTTCTAAAGAAGGAACTTTCAAAGCTTTCTCCCCCTGTCCTTCACCTCTTGTAGCATGATTTAAAGTATCAGATAAGGTTTATCTCACCTAAGGAACAATTATTTCCAAAGATGTGTCAGTCCTCTGCAGTTCATATATGACCATACAGTGATAATGTAGCACATCTTTGGGAATTACTATATTCAAATGATGAAAATATTAAGGGGCTGGATGGTGGGCCTATTTCATAAGTGTAATAGAGATTTATGGCACTTCTAAGCCTACCTGCACATTGCTTTTAGTGAATAATGTAGCACTCGTTTCCAAGAAGTTGATGGCAGCATGGTGTAAGCTGTCTTATACTGTAGGGGAAGAAATAAGTTTCAGACCTGCAAGATCATCAACAAATAGTTCTCTGAGAACGTGGATCCTATTTCTTTTCATGATTGTCATAATAGTAGACTACATTCTCCTTTTTCAGGAAGTAAAATTAAATTTAGTTCTTTGAAAATTAGATTTTACCTATGTCCATTGAACACAAACCATATTTATAAGACAAGGGAATCTTTGGCTAATTAAGTCAATTTAAGCACAGTAGTATAATTCAAAAGGCTAATGTTAGCACAGAATATGTTAAAAAATAGGAAGAATCGGAAGCGTATATATTTGTAGATAACAGAATCAAGTCTGCTGACTACCACTAACATTTGAAATATGGAGAGATTCCAAAGAATATCAGAAACACGATTACAGAATTAAGAAGTTGACAAAACATTTATAGTGCAGGGAACTTAACTCTAGCATATAAAAACTGATAACTGCAGAAGTGTAATCTGTATAGTCTTCAACTATGTAAGACTGCTGGAATTAGAAAGAACTAATAGTTTTTCCTTCTTCACAATGGATAGATCAGGTCATAAGAGGCTTATATTTCTTAAATAGAGGTTTAAATTAGACCTCAGGAAAAAAGCTTTCTAAAGCTAAGTATGGTTAAGTACTGGAATAGATTTATTGGGGAGATTATGCAATTGGCACCATTTGAGTCTTTCGAGAACAGTTTAGACAAACTCCAGTTAAGAATGGTTTAGATAGAGTCAATCCTGCCCAGAGGCAAGGGAAACTTGTATTCTGTTCTACAAAGAAGCAGAAGGATGGACCAGACAATCCCTTGAAGTTCCTTTAAAGGCACTTCCTATGATAAGGTTTAATGAATGAAAATTGTAGCTAATTTAATTTAGGTAATAGATAAAATCTATATTTTTAATAGGAAGGATAATTTAATAGCGAACAATTGAAAAACTTGATCAGTGCTAGCATGGATCCTCCATCCATTTTAAACAAACTTTAAAATAAGACTGAAGACAGAAATATACGACAATAACCATTTCAGTTGTAGCTAGTCACCTAGAACCAGGAATTTTTTTCAGGAGAAGTCCTATGGCCTGTGTTATGTAGGATGTCAGATTGGCTCTAACTGGTTTAATAATCCATTAATTTTAATTTGCTTGCTTTTTTCCATTGGTTATGCTTATTTATCAAACTGCTTCCTGGCTGTTGGTCTCTGACAGCATGTAAAATGCTTTAAAAAATTCTAAAGAGACAACAGATTATCCCATATACTTTTTCTAGCAGTTAATGCTTCAACACTTAGTGTCTTACCCATTATGGGTAAGGGAAACAATCCCCTTTTAATGATTGCAGAGTAGGATAAAAATTCCACTAATGTGTTTGAGGTAAACATCCTTACAGTAGTTAGGTTAATGAGTATGTGATTAATGGATATACAGATGAAATGCGTTCTTCACCTCAATGGAAACATCCTTAATTAGGATAGATTTAAGTACTAGGCATTAGATTGCAAATGGAAGCATGAACAACGAAAGTACTCAGAACAGTTTCTGTCCTTTCATGCAGCTTTTTGACATACTTAAAAAATTACTTGATTTACTCTCTAGTTTTCATATTTGGGACTACAAGCCTGGGCAAAACAATAAACCATACATTATACAAAGAATTGTATTCATCTCTAACTGTACCTTTCCTCCCTAAAGGCCTTGATTAGTTTAAGTGCAGTTTAAGGGCAGCTGGTCCACACAAAAAGAGAAGACAGTAAAGCTACAAGTCCAGCTCTAAGGGAATTTGAGTCACTGAGTAATTCAAACAGCAAACTGTACTTATAAAACCTACTCCAGCATTCACTGAAAAAAATGCTGAATTCCCACTAATTTATATGGGTAAGGCACCTTCCAAGAAAAACACTGAGATTAAGTGAATTGTTGTTTTCATTTAAAATCTTTGTGTGGGTATGTAGAAATTTGGGTTCCTGATGCCTGTTAAATAGGTTTTTTTTATCTCTCAAAGTTTCACTTCAATTCCTTACTTCTCTTGGAGATAAACATCCCACATTTTCCTTATTCCTCCTGCTTGCAATCTGCGAAGGCTAGTAATACAGTAATGATGAAAAATATAAGGGATAATAAGACCCAAGAAGGCATGTCAACGGACTGATGTGTACCTGTTTACACAGTTCTTAACTAAGGCAAGAATTATATCTCTGTGCTAGGGCCCAAAACATGATTAATAAATTATTTTAGTCCATCTGTGGTCTTCTTCTAGAGGTTTTAGTCTGTCCAGATCCACTCTGCTGCTTCTCTACAGCATGACTTTCAAACTAAGTGAGATAAATAACGTACAGCAGAAAGATATTTCCTCTACACATGAGCAACAATTTTAGTTAGATCTCAGCATTATTTTTAGGGCCGATTTGATTCAAGATGCAAACAAGAAAGGTTTTATTACTGAATCATTTTGTCTGCAGTGGCAGTTAAAGGAGTGTCTTACAGACAATGGCAGAAAGAGGTGAAAAGATCACTGTTGTTTTTGATACTGTCTATTCATATCACAAGTCCTAGAAAAACAAAGCACAATGAATATTTTAACTGCTTGCAAACACAAATCATGTTGAACAGGGTAAGTGCATCTCCATTTATTATGCAGGGAGCTTAGGAAGGCAGAATATATTTATTGTTAATAGAATATTCAATTCAAGCAATACCAATATGGCTTTTGTTTTGATAAAACTTGTCCTTGGGGAGCCAAAGACAAACTTGAGAACTTTTGCAAGGTTTGATATATAATTTCTGCTTAAGTCTGTATGGGTCTGAGTTGCCAGTTTACTTTTATTCTGAAGGTGATTCTGCATCTTTACAGAGGGAGTGAAACCACAAAAGCTGAGAACAGAAGTCTTCTACTATCTTTTTGCACCTGTATAAAAGATGCATGAAGGTGTAAGACACCATGGAGTTACACACAGTGCCCCTTTTGCCCTTCCTGTAGAAGAATGTAACTTTAAACTTAAAAGTAAATTTCATCACAAGAAGTCCAAACAAATTCAAGCACTGGCAAGCGATGAGTTGCATCGACCAGGAAAACTAAAAATAAATTTCATCACAGAATCCAAATAAATGCATGTACTGGCAAGCAATTGGTCAGCTTCTAAAAATGAGAAATAGTGTAACAGCATTACACCTTTTACTCCATCTTTGAAGGCTGGGGACTTATTTAAATTCTGTGTCTGCAAAGAAATAAAAAAGGCTAAAACCTGAAACAAACAGCTGATAAGTACAAACCATACAACTGAGAGCCTAATTTTGAAAGTACCCTCATTCCAGATTAATGAGGATCCATGCTTTTGGATCTAGATAGCAAAAAGGTCACTTCTGACCGTATANTATATGAAGATACACATTTATATGAAAATATATATTAACATATACATATATATGAATGTATATATGAATATATAAACACATGTATATGTACACCCACATATACATCTTTGTTTCCCTTCTCACATGATTAAACTCATAACATGGCATCACACACATCACACCAGGTAGACTAGATAGAAGAAGATGAAAAAAGGGCAAAAAATTACCATTAGTTTCAGTGAGTAACACAAACTCATTATCAAAACTAAAAAGAAAAGTACAAATTGTTTGCCACATGTCAGTGGTCACAGTGAAATCTAAAGGATAAATCAAGGACATAAAAATTAAAGCATCAGTGATTCTGCTGGAATATGCTTGAGGCTATTTTAATATCTCTTGCAAAATGGGTTGAGGAGGAAAAATTGTGTCATTCTGAAGCAATGTGACTGGATAAACAAATAAAATGACCACCTAGAAACATCTTACATAGCCTTTATTACTGCAATAGCTGCAATAGTACTATTAAATAGTCTTCTATAGATATTCATATATAAAGAGTCAATATCCAGTACTTCTTAGGCTGCTCCATATCCTTTTATTGCCATTCCAGTAAGAGAGGGAAAAAGGATTAAAAACTGACTCATATGATAACCAGTTTCAGATAGTTATGAGCAATGCAAATGCAAAGGTCATTACTAGGAAGCAACTTCGCAGGAAATGAGAGAAAAGGGGAGTTTTTCCCTGTCATCTCTTCACTGGTTCCCTAAATAGGTGATACACAGTTCTTTTCAGGAATACAAAATGAAGACTTTACGTAAGATTTCATAAAACAAACCTGGACATTTAAGACTTGTATGCGGAGGGAACAATGTGAAATAAAGAAATAAATACATTCTGGAAAATAATACACATTGTAAGAAAGTCAAATGGTGCAATATGTTTTTGTCTTCCCAGAGATGAAAGTATGATGTTAGCAATAATAATAGGTGGATTCAAAGCAGAAGTTACAGACAAATCCAGTTTCTGAACTGCACATTCATCAGGAGAGAGAAATAAAAAACTTTAGGATGGGATTGCACAAATCACCATGTTATTTTCAGATAGACCACTTAAGGTTTTGCTAAGCTCACTAATAGTTTTGAATTCTGGACTGAGTGGAGAATCACTGTAATGTCTTCTGAGATCCTGAAGGCAACAGCCCCAAATAAGCAAGACAGTACTTCAAGTGAAATGAAATACAATATACTAAATAAATTGACAGGTGTTCACCTTTCCTTAGTCTGCTGCTACAGACAAAACTGTCTGAATTCTTCTTTCTTCTCCTAATAAGCTGTGCAAGTGGCTTCTCCTTAGTATATCAGAAAGCTAGCAAATAAGTGAAAAGCAATCAAAAATCCTCCAAACACTCTTCTTTGAAGGTATCTTAGCTGATAAAAGAAATACTGTATGAAAACACTGCTTTTTCTAGAAATATAACATCACCAGATAACATTGTAAAAAAATGCAATTTTGAAATGTAAGATTATTTTCTAAGTTATATGCATACACATTTTACTTCTACTAACTGTAAGGAAAGCAGTGTTAGCATGTAAGAAGGTATGTCCATCTACATTAGCTACATAAAATCATTTAGGACAGAAGAGATCTTTAAGATGAGTCCAGCCATTAACCTAACAATTCAAAAACCACCACTAAACCATGTTCTCAAGCACCACATCTACATGTCTTTTAAATACCTCTAGGGATGATGTCCCAACCACTTCCCTGAGCAGTCTGTTCCAGTGCTTAAAAACCCTTTTGGTGAAGAAATTTTGTGGATATCCAATTTAGACCTCCCCTGGCACAAATTGAGACTGCTTCCTCTCATCCAATCATTGTTACTTGGGAGAAGAGACCAACCCCCACCTCACTACAACCTTTTTCAGGTAGTTGTAGAGAGCAGTAAGGTCTCTCCTCAGCCTCTTTTTCGCTAAGCAAAACAATTCCAGCTCCCTCAGCCATTCCTCATAAGACTTGTTCTCTAACTCTCTGCCTAAATCTAACCTGCTTGGAATCTCAAATTCAGCAGGGTGGTTAAGAAGAGGAAGGACTGTGTTTGTTCCTGCAGGCTCAAAAGGAAGGTTACTCCTGCGTGTTCAATTCTTAGTCACAGTCCTGTATCTTAGATTTTTTTAAAAATTCTGATTTTTTTTAATCTAGAGTGAAATCATCTTTTAAGACAATGATGCTGAAAGGTAGCGTTTTCCTGTAATTTCTTGGTTGAAAACATTAACAGCATTAACAGTCTGTTGAGAGGGTTTTGAGTTCAAACGGATTTAAAGTGATTTAGGAATGACATTAAGATCCCTTTGAGGAAACAGTAATCTGTAAACCAGTTATCCCCTTTTCTATTTGGTTTAAAAACACTTGATACATACAGCTGTGAAAACTGCCTTTGTGATGGAGAGTCCTTGAAGGAAATAATCTGCAAATGATTTCTTTCTAGGTTTCTCTGTTGTTGTAAGCAGCCTAGACAAGGAGCAGCAGAGGCTGGGGGACCAGCAGGGGGGACCGGTGTTGTCAGACTTCCTTTGCTTAAGGACTTGATGACTACAGCAAAAGTTGTGGAATTTAAGCTGACAGGTACCTGATGTACAGGCTAGAAGGTTTTCGTGACTGGGGGTATGTTCCCTTGCCTTTCCCTCTTTTTCTTTTCCTTCCCTTCTTTTGTCCCTAGCACAGAACTCAATTCAATTAGCTCCTTATCCCTCTTGGATTTCTCTTTGCTCTTTGTTAATATAATATTAATAATATTTCTTCATTTAAATAAAGGATAATACTGTGATATATCTGAAAAAATGCTGGAAGGTGGCTTTTTCTCTCCTTCCTTCTTGTTTGCTCCATTATTTATAGCTCTGTTCTACAGAGCAGAAACCCAGCATTAAAGCCTGAGTTAAATCTTCAGCCGGTACTGTCCAGATGGGTTTAAAGTAGGAAAAAAAAAAAAGAAAGAAAAAAAAAAGAAAAGAAAACTTATTTTCTATGAAATTAGGCTTTATTTTCTTCATGTCAAGCACTGGAAGATCTAGTAAGAAATGATTAAGAAATGGAAGAAAGAGGTATGTAAAGAGAGACAAAGGAGAAATAAATGTTTACTGAAGGAGTATTACTATAAAAACTTCAATTTTTTTTTTTACCTGAAGCATATAAGAAACAAGAGCATATAAGAAACAAGAAAAAATAATAAATGAGAAAACTTAAAAACCCCACTTTGTGCTTCAAAATGAAACTATTTTCTAAAAAATGTGTGCTTACAGTGAGATATCCACTCTGACGTAAATCTTTAAAGGAGGTAAGACATTTCTTAACCCTGATACATTTAAAGTTAGATCAGGAAAAGTGACAGTGTTAATGTCAGCTAACTAGTGAATGTAATACACATCAATGTCTGGTCTCCTTCAGGAATGTGGAGCATCTTGATATAAAACAAAATTCCTAACCTATTTTGTAGAGACAAGGCTTAAAATGGAGATCTTTTAAGAATCTGTGCTTCTAACCAGAAAGGAGAGTTGAAGCAGCTTTCAGAAGATAGAATCTTTTCCAAATTAAAAGGACATAGAGGTACTTCTCCACAGGAAACAAAAGTTAATAAAAAGTACTCTATCATCCACATTACATACAAAGGAAACAATACCTTGCTTATTAGTTTTAAAAGAATAAGTCACATTCTATGCAACACCCAATGCATATAGCAGTCTGGAAAGGACATTTTTAGCATATCATCACAGATTCTCAGCAATAATGAAGTATACTTAAGACATTTACTTGTACAGGCAATATCCTGGGCAACAGAGAAAACTAACAGCAGACAGGGTAAATCAGACCTAAATTCAAATCTGAAAAATGTGCTTACATTAACATAAACGTATGAGTTTGAAGAACTCCTCTACAGAGTACTAAAAAGAAAACATCAGAAGTATTTCAAAGCAGTATCATTTAAGAAAAAGAGGGGGAGCTCAAAAGAAGGAAAATAGGTAAAACCCAGACTAAAGCTGAAGAAAGGCAGGAAAAGCTTGCCCTCAGAACAAAGTAAAGAAGAACAGATTTTGGAACTGTAAAGATTTAGAAAAACTACAAGAACCTGATTTGATGCTTTAAGACAGAAAAGGCAAACCCTCCGGCAGTTTGTAATAGAGCATTTGATTCCACAATGAAGCTGATCTTTGCCTGAAGTATGGGGTGGATTGTCAAAGCCCGGGAAAAAAAAAGCATAAAAAGATGGAAGAATCTAAGTTCTCTAAGTTTCAGTACACTGCAAAGCAGTACAAATCATTTCCTTGCCACAAAGTCATTCTGTCAGTACCCTCTACTTCTTTGATGTGTATCCCACTACAGTCCAAACCACAGTGTAATATACACTTTTTTGTATGTTCATACTTATTTTATAATTTCATGTAATTGATATGGGGTTATTTAGAGAATAGTATCCTCTAATAAATTAGATCAACAGCAATTAATTGCTATGGAACACAATCCAGAGTGCATGTATCTTCCTGCTGAGATTGTAATAATTCATTTAGCAAACTTTTCTAATCTATTAATTATGTATTAACTGTTCAGAAACTCCTCATAAAACATTACTAAGTATTAGGTAGAAATTCTTTAGGGCAGCAATAGGAACAAAGCACCTCTATGTAGCTACTTCAGAACCTTAAAAAAATCCTAAATCACTGAGTGTCAGTCTCTTTTCACAAGTAACAAATGACAGGACAAGAGGAATAAGCCTCAAGTTGCACCAGGGGATGTTAGATTGGATATTAAGCAAAAAAACATCTTTCTTCACCGAAAGGTTTTTCAAGCATTAGAACAGGTTGCCCAGGAAAGAAGTTGAGTCACCATCATTAACGTTTATAAATATGTAAAGGGTGAGTCATCAGGAGGATGGAGACAAGCTCTTCTCAGTGACAGGCAATGATAGGACAAGGGGTGCAAGGTGGAACATAAAGAGGTTCCACATAAATACAAGGAAAAACTTTTTCACAGTGAGGGTGACAGAACACGGGAACGGGCTGCCCAGAGAGGTTGTGGAGTCTCCTTCTCTGGAGATATTCAAAACCCACCTGGACGCGTTCCTGCGTGACCTGATCTAGGTGTTCCTGCTCTGGCAGGGGGATTGGACTAGATGATCTTTCAAGGTCCCTTCCAATCCCTGATATTCTGTGATTCTGTGATCTCTAGAAGTATTTAAAATATGTGTAAGTGTGGTACTTAAAATCATGGCTTAGTGGTGGATTTGACAGTGTTAAGCTTATGATTAGACACGATGATCTTAAAGGTCTTTTCTAACCTAAATTATTTTATGATTCTATAATTTTCTATTTTAAGTTATGGGGAGGGGAGGTGGGAGTCACTCCTGTGGCAGAGCAGGACAGGGTGAAGTAATGCCAAATATGAAGGATTCATGACAGCACTGGGATCTACAAAATCTATCTTCTAAGGATCTTCCCATTCTCCTCCCAACCCTCCTTCTGTCCCTTCATTTCCTTCTGTCCCTTCATCCCCTTCCCACAGAAATAGGAAAATACTGCTGCTCTGCTGGAGATTTGGAGGATACTTGCACTGATTTTGATAATTTTGTTATCAGTGACTCCAAGATCAGATTCCTCCTTGTCTAGATTCACAAAACCGTTCCCCTCAAAACCACACTCTAAAAAAACTCCAAACAAACACTTAACACTTCTTGAAATATTTGCTAATTCTTTGGGAAATTCTGAAAATTAACAAATGGTAAGGTGGAAACACCTTTTCAAGCAAGATTACCAGACACACTTCTCAACAAAATGAACATAGATTTTTTTCTAGTCAGTAAAATACTATCAAAATGGTCAGTCTCAGTATTTGAACTTGCAATGAATACTAGCCAATCCCACATTTAGAAAGCAAATTCACTGACTTGTGTATAGGCTTTCTTATCCTTTCTTTCTTACATTACTATGTTAAAGTAATGTAATCTACATGACTTAGAAAAAGCAAATCTATTAAGATACAAATAATAAATTTAACTTTGTCACCATTTCTTGTAATACAGAATAGTAATGTTTTCAGAAGAAAATGTAAAGCCATAAAGTACTGTTTCTGACAAAAAAAAATAATCTGAATCTAGTTTCTAATTAGTTTGCTGAGATATGGCAATTTAGTGCTTCAATGTAGTTGAGCTATATAGTACGGTGATTCCATAGTCACTGTTTCACAAAAAAAAAGGAAACTTTTTTTTTTTTTTTTTTTACTATGGAAGAAAGTCACATTGTGAATTCAATATCAGCCCAAGGAAATACGCTGCCAAATTATAAATCGTAACCAGGGACAGAAGACCTAAATGCACAGACACAAAATTCTGTCAAGATTCCTTCATTTTTGTAGAGGAGTGATTTGACTTGCTTTGATAAATTCCTAATGTAGTGTGGAAATGTGTTTACGAGACACACAGTGTATCATCTGGTTACCTGCCAAGGAACGTAAACCTCACTGGGAATCCTATTCAATGTCAATTTTGAAGCCCCAGTGAAACTAAACGCCTGTTAGCTTAAAGGGTCAAATAAGTGAGCAGTGTCAACAGGATTTCAGTTATTTTCATCCCTGTATACACTCACTACTAAATTCTTTTTGTTCTGTGTGTGTGTTCAGGCCTGAACAGAGGGACAGGTATTCATAAATCCCTGCTGATTGTATTACAAACAATCACGTTGATGGAGGGGGATTGCTAGTAGGATAAAAAGCCTTTCACCTCTAGTTATCAGTTCAAAGGATGTCTGGGTCAATAGTAGTTAGAAGTCCTTTATCACCTGTTGGCTGCTAGATGATGTGAATGAAATAACAGTGGGTGAATCCTATTTCTAAAACAGAAATCAAGCTTATCGGGGGAAGAGTAAGGAGGTTTATTTTAATGGGCTATATGGGGTCAACTCCCCAGAGTACAGGGATACTCGGAAAACTTAAAGTTAGCAAAATACGCTTGCATCTGCTGCACTTCTACGAAACACAGTCATGCTCTCTAAATCCATTTACATTGTATGTGGCTCTGCTGTGCTGCTTTCGTACTAAGTTGAAGTGTGTTTAGTAGATGTTAGGCACTGAAGGCCCTTCCTGATCACTTGGGAATAAGTGTGTGTTCTCTCTGGTATGGAGAAGAGGAGAAAAAAGGACATTCAGACAGGGAGAAAGGACTAAAGCTTACCTTCCTCCTTTGCCACAGATTTCTTGTGTACCTCATGGGCAGTCTCATAGGGTTAGATTCCTTTACATCTGTTGCATGTATTAACATCTATGTTTAAGGAATTTGCTTCCAAATGAAAGAGGTAATTGAGCCAGCAGAATTCAGAGCCATAACTAAAAAATTTTGTGAGAAGAATTGGTGTCCTCAGATATAAGAATAAAAATATTCTACCAGTTGCAAGAAGTCTGCTAGAAATATCGAATATCAATTTTGAGCACAGTGGGGCCCTTTTTGGCTTTCAGGTATCTCAGTGATGACTACCAGGACAGGTCTTCCTTATAGAAAAGTGTGCTGTGATTGTGTATAAAGCTGTATATACCGATATCTCACAGGGCCTAAGTGCCATCTCACTTAGAAATATAGTGAACCTTGTCAACTAACTGCTCAGGCTTCTTTGGAAACAAACAGAAAACCTTTATTTGTTATTTGCATTTTCAGCCTAGAAAATAGTGAACGTGTTTGAAGCGAAACAGCCAACACACCCAGTTTGCAGGTCTGGACTTTCTGTTACAGCACTTCAGAGTTCACCCATGGCTGTTGCAATCCTCAGTCAGTTTACTACAAAAAAGGTGTAAGAACTTCTCTCTACATCCCTGGGATGTTGTGTGAATGACCTCTTGTGCAAAGGTCTAAATAAGAAATATTATATAGAGTACAAGAAACTAATTTGCATGTGCTTACAGTCATGCTACATAGTATTTTAAAATAGAAAACTGATTTATTTAATGAAAAAAACATGGGCATGATGAAGTGGTGTGACTTCATGCATGTGTTGCACCATTACACAATATCACCCAAGAGTGCTCAGGGAACTGGCGGGAGAGCTCACCAAACCTCTCTCCATCATCTATCAACAATCCTGGTCAACAGGGGAGGTACCAGATGACTGCAGGGTGGCTAACATGACGCTCATCTACAAGAAGGGCCAGAAGGAGTATCTAGGCAACTACAAGCCTGTCAGCCTGACCTTGGTACCACGAAAGGCCATGGAGAGGATCATCTTTAGTGAGCTCTCACAGCAAGGGCAGAGCAGCCAAGGGATCAGGGCCAGCCAGCATGGGTTCATGAAAGGGAGGTCTTGCTTGACCAACATGATCTCTTTCTATGTCCATGTGACCCACCTTCTGGATGGGGGGAAGGCTGCTGACATAGTCTACCTGCATTTTAGTAAGGCCTTTGACACCATCCCCCCCCAACATTCTCCTGTGGAAGCTGGCAAATTATGGCATATACAAACATAGTCTTCACTGGGTAAAAATCTGGCTGGCTGGCCATGCCCAGAGAGTTGTGATTAATGGAGTGAAACCGTGTTGATGGCTGACCACCAATGGTGTCCCTCAGGACTCAGTTTTGGGGATAGTCTTGTTTAATATCTTTATCGATGATCTGGATGAGGGGATTGAGTGCACTCTCAGTAAGTTTGCAGACGACACTAAACTAAGTGTGAGTATTGATCTGCTTGAGGGTAGGAAGGCTCTACAGAGGGATGTGGACAGGCTGGATCGATAGCCCAAGGCCAATTATATGAGGTTGAATAATAGCAAGTGCTGGGTCCTGCATTTTGGTCACCAAAACCCCTAGTAATGCTACAGGCTTGGGTAAAAGTGGTTGGAAAGCTACCTAGCGGAAACGGTGCTGGTGGACAGCTGGCTTAACATGAGCCAGCAGCATGCCCAGGTGGCCAAGAGGGCTGACAGCATCCCGGCCTTGTGTCAGGAATAGGGAGGTTTAAATATAAGGAAGTGTTACTTTACTGAGAGGGTGGTCAGGCACTGGAACAGCCTGCCCCGGGAGGTCCTGGAGTCACCATCCCTGGGGGTATTTAAGACACATGTAGATGTGGCACTTCAGGGCATGCTCTGTTGCCTGGGATTGTTAGGTGTGGTGGTTGTTGTTATGGTAGTGGTTTTTTTGGGTGTGGTGTTGTTGGTGTGTAGTGTGGGGTTTTTTGGTTTTTTTTTTTGATTGGACTCAATGATCTCAAAGTTCCCTTCCAACCATGAAGATTCTGTGATTCTACTTTAAAAATTTAGCTTGCAAAATGCTTGTTATTCTTTTAAATTAGTATCCTTTTTTAAGGTTTATGGTTGCTCATCGTTTTGTCTTGACCTCCACATAGCCATCTAAATTGAATTTAAAGACTTGGAAAAATCAGCTATTTAATTATTAAAACAACTCACTTGTTTTTAGCTGTTCTAGCCTCTCTAATGCTAAAGGCAAACCTTCCCTGTGCTTCCATGGGAGTAGAGTTAAAATTCAGAAGAGCACACTGGGAAAGTTCCACTCCGGTTGGGGGTTGTTGTACAATATCTTTGTCACATACCAAATTAATTTATCTTGTGTACAAGCATACAACATCCATTACATAACCTCCACGTACTAACACAGTGGCCAGTGATACAACTTGGGAGGAAAAAAGGTTTAAGAAAGTCTACCCAAAAAAAAATGACAGGAAAAAGATTCAAATCACACAGGTAAGCTAGTGTTGCAACATCATTTTGAGAAGTTTTTTGCGTAGTGGTGCATCTTCATACCTATGTGTTTGGAAGCAAAACATTTTATCTGCACTTGATATTGGCATTGACACAATATGTAGTTCTTCATTTGCCTCCATGTCTGAGAACTTAGGTGAGATGCTTTGATGACAGAGAAGGACAAAATATTGCCTAATCTTGCCCCACGAAGTAGTTCTCCACGCTGGTTGTGGTCTACATCTACACACAGAGGATTGATTCTTATCAAAAAGAAGAGCATGGCAAGAGGTACAAAATACTGAACTTTAAGTTAGAAAATTCAAGTGCTGAATGCAATGTATGGAATGAGTTGGGTTTGGTTTTTTTTTTTCCACTCTCTTAATATGTGATCTCAGAGCTGTATGGCAGTATGGGGAAGTATATAACACAGCTACATATCCTTTAACTGAGCTGTGAATCTCAGTATCCAAGAAAAACAGTATTCAACTCCTTTCCTGACAGCAAAGCTGGAGCAGGTTCTAATGCTATATGACCTGTACATTAATCTCTGAATTATCCCTTAGAGCCCTTCAGGTGAAAAGCTGTTTTTATTACAACTAACTCTAAAAAAATTAAGTTTCCTTAAGATAAATTTCCAAAGATTTCCATCTAATCCTTTATATATTTTACATGGTAATAAGCAGTAGACCTGTTATTCACACATTTGATGTTCAAATATGGAATGTCACCTGAAATTCTTTAATGTTGCTGTATGTGTCAACTTCTGAAGGAAATATATGTATGTACTGTGAGAAACAACAGAGATCAAAACATATTTGAATTTTTGTTATGATTTATGATCCTTTGTCTACTAAAGCAGTCCCACCAGCATTTACTTATCTATGTAAGGGATCAAATAATGTGTATGAGTGAAATGGGAATTTACAGTGATTTTCAGCCACATACAAATATGCACTTCATTAGCCACTCCTTGCATTTTTTTCTTGGGGGGAAGGAAAACTCAATTTATGCAAACACCTCCTTTCTGTAACTTTCACTTTTACTTTCAGAAAGACCATGGCTGATGGGAAAATCACAGATTTACATTAAGAAAAA
>VXBJ01006512.1:0-16685 GCA_013400055.1 Nycticryphes semicollaris | reverse complement strand
TTTTTTTTTTTTTTTTTTTTTTCTGAATAGGGAAGGCAATGACAAGTTCATAACAGGTTTATGTTAGATTTTAAGTTTTGTAGTTAACCTCCTGACCAAATAGACTGTACTAGTGCTACTCATCACCAGATAGATAATAGAAGGAAATACCCTAAGTTTCCACTGCAACACAATGTGATGCATATGTGAATGCATCTTGTCTGCAGATGTTGGTTCTTGCGGAAAGAAAATCAGTCAGGTTCTGGTGTACCACCAGAGATCTTTCCTGACATCTCTGATGGGGAAAACAGCCATTACCTGAAGCATAACGCGAGGTTTGTTTTTATTTTTACTTTGGGCAGCATATTCTTGAGGTCGTCTGCAATGGTTAGCTATAACAGCAGTAGTAAGAGTAATGACTAATAGGATTTAGCTGTTTCCATTAGATGTAGAGGGTTGCCTCCTCAGATGGTAAAAACGCTACCAATTTCAAAAGCAGGTTTAGTTTACCTCCTTGTTACTCTGAAGTAGGAGTCTCTAGAACATGAGTCTAACTTGGAACTAGAACAGCCTCAAGGTTAGACTAATCTCTAGTGTCTAGCAACTTGTGTCTGAAGGTAGCCCGTGTGTCCTGTAAGACTGCCAGAGTGCTTCTGAGCACCAAGTCAATACAATATTTAAAGAATTTTGAAACATTCTGAGTCCTGCTTTCCCAGTGTTAATACACCTCTCAGTTGTGACTAGTCGACAGTCATCTTGGCTAAGCTTCCTTATTGACATCAAAGCAAGGGTCTCAAACTATTTTTCCTTTTTGATGAATGAAGCTTTTTACAACATCACCTGCTAATCATCATAATCAGAGAATTAAATACTTCTCTACTAGACCACTGCAACATATTCCAAGTGATTAATGATGAAGATGACCACAAACCCCCTTGTGTTGCCTGTTTGACGGGAAGAGAAGATGAAGAAATGACTACTATTTGGTCACACTACACTCCTGTCTCCTGTCAGTCTTCCTCTGGATAAAGTGCAGTACAGAATATAGGTCACTAAAAATACCAATCAGAGAATTCAGTATAACTATGCAGGATTTAGTCTCATTTGTGTTTTGTAGCAAAAAACTTTCAATCTATTCTGATTGTACTTTGTGAGAGGAAAGAGACATTGAAATTGATTTGTGGCTGGACTGTTTTGTATATGCATAGAGTTGCAAGTTTGAAATGGAAAGAAACGATCTTCAGTGTTGAGCCACTTAGTCAACACTTTTTCCACTGCTGGACTTTATTTGGCTGCAGAACTTACTTATTTCTTCAGCAAAATTCTGAATTGGCTCAACCACGTCCTTTTTATAATCACAGTTGTTCATCAAATCCAGGCTGAACAAACCTGGAAAAAGCTTTTAAAACAGAAAGATTCAAAATACATTTGATTATAGCTATCCAAATATAGGGTTCAATTACTTCAGAAGTCTGTGTTAATTATATTCCTGCATAATCCAGAACTGGAAAAATTTCCACTACTTTGGGAATCTTTCAAAATAAGAAAACTAAAGCCACACTATCCATTGCTGGGATTGCTCCTTATAGTCCTACTACCCATGAAATAGATAAATATTGCTCTAGGCTCAATTATTTATTTGCTTATATAAAAATGTCTTTAATTTATCTTCTTTTCCATTTTGTTCTGTCATCATATTATGTTGTTTATAGCATTTTATACAATAACCGGATTTGTTTGCACGTGGCAGTTGGAACTTTATGAGGAAGATTAGATTTACAGATGTCTGAACAGCTACCTTATCAAAACCTTTGTGAGATTGAGAAGGTTTTACATAGGACCAAGAAAACCTTTTTGAAAAGGATTCATATATAAAAGTCTACAAACCTCCCAGTCCCCCAAAGTCATGCTGTTAATGAAAAGGTCTTTAGGATAAAACAACAACAACCACCACCCTCCTCTTTTTGTAAAAAGTTCATTGCTTAACTTGAGCAATCGTAAAACTTGAAGGGAGCTTTGGGAAATACAAGTT
This sequence comes from Nycticryphes semicollaris, assembly GCA_013400055.1. Classification (NCBI taxonomy): domain Eukaryota; kingdom Metazoa; phylum Chordata; class Aves; order Charadriiformes; family Rostratulidae; genus Nycticryphes; species Nycticryphes semicollaris. The sequence continues at coordinate 14,674 of VXBJ01006512.1, read as the reverse complement.
TAAGTACCTTGGAACTAATGAGCTGAGAACATTTTATGCAGTGGCCGCAAAAGTATCAGCTCAGGCATATAAATTGTCTAAAACACACATTAAACAAGTTCTTTAAGTAGCCATATCCAGAGCAAGAATTGCAAGTTGGCTGAATTCAGGCAGACTGTGTAAGATTATGGATGAAGCACTTTGTAAGGTGTAAGAATCAATGAGTTAAGCAGTTAATGTACTGTTGGCCTCATGAATATGAACTCCGGTCTGAAGAAGAGACTTGGAAGAGGGTAGATTAAATAAACTTGATGGAGGAAGAAATTTGCTAGGAATTATATACTCTGATATATTGAACCATGGAAATCAATAATGTAGTACCCTAGCAATGAAGACAACTGATAGAGTACTAGCGAAAACCTGGTCTAATTGATTAAGCATTAAAATAAGCCTTGTTGGAGAGAAATGAATGGCAAGAAGTAATAAGAAGCACAAAAATAAAAAGCTAGCAGAATAGTAAAGAAGTATGAAGCATTATCTGGGCTGATTGTGAAACATGGCTGAGTGATAAAAGGGTCATCTGGCGTGCTGAGAAGGCAAAAAGTGATCTGAGAATAGGAGGCTAATGAGTATCGTAGATCACATACAATGAGAAGATAAATGGAGGGGCGATAATACAGACAGCTAGGGAGAGCATTAGCATAAAGAGGTGATAATAGTATGCAATTGTGAAAGGAGACTTTAAAAATCTAAAGATAAATCTGATAATAAACAAGTACCAATAGACTTGACTGGAAAGAAAAGGAAGGAAAAATCTTTGCATTTGCACTTGCACAGACTTTAAGGAACTTAAGTATCTTGTGAAGATTATAATGGTTCAAATTCAAAAGTGTAAACAGATAACTCAGATCTTGATTTAAGCAGAAACTGGTTCTGCTACGAGCAGCATCTCTGTGAGAAGCCATAATGTTAGAAATAAGCATCAAATGTTTGGTGTGTGGGAATATTAAGAATCTTCTGCAGATTGGGCCAGGTGTGATCTCAGTGGCTCTGCAGGTATAACCCTGTTGTTCTCTGTTTTGACCATCAGAGCTGAATATAATATTGCATGCTAAAAGACCAGCTGGTTAAAACTATTAAGTCCTTGATATATTTTGAATGTTTGAATGTCATTGCAGCAAATTTCCTGTGTATGTGCCCTGCAGAACAAATCCAAATGAAAGAATCATAAATATCAACCATCTCCACATTCCAACAAACAAATGTGGGTGCCCACTCATAAAAGAGATGAATTAATCACTTTCAGAAAAACCAAAACCCAAACTCACAACCCATTCGAAATAGTCACTGAAGTCTGAATCAAACACAGAAATTTAGGAAGTTGTCTTATAAAGTCAAGTTTCATTTTCTCACATGTACGTGCCATCCAAGACTCAAATTCAAAGACAAATGAGAAAAAACTCTCAAATACCAGTCTAGCTACTGTTTCACAAAATTTACACTGAATAAGCCTCCTAAAACATTATTCTTGCAAGCCAGCCAATATATCTGTGGGATGCGTTAGCATCATTGTATTTTTGGTTAGATTAGGGGAAGCAACACATACAGCCAGGGTTGAAGTTATCCTTCCTGCTGCCATACTATCCATAGAGATGAGAGTAGAGTGATTTAAATTCAAGTGTTCCTCCTTACACTAAATCCATCCCAGATGATTAAATTCACAAAGTCTGATACTAAACTATTTTGATTGGAGAAGAGATTAGAAACTTCTTTTACTATGGGTATCCACAGAGTTCCTTACTGTAACCCTGATATGCAAAGCAAAAAAGACTAGATTTCGTGAAAAATTCACCAGTTCCATGGTTCATGACCTGACAACACCCACGGGTGGAGAGGTGGAAAGGTGGAGAGGACGTGGTTATAGGCTGCAATAATTACCCTAGACCATAACTTCCATACACTGGCCAATATGGGCCATAATTTCCATATGCCGATTTAGAAATTTGACTACGTAGAAATGCACAAGATTTCAGGAGGGGAGTATTTGCGAGTTATCAGTACTGTTCTGATTCTCCTTTCTTTTGACAAGTATAAGACCTTTGCCATTGAAATAATTTTGATGGATGAAAGGTTGGTCAAACACTGCGTGTTTGAAAGTACTCCTACTAAAGATGTTTTACTAAGCTTTTTATAATTTTGTAGATCATTGTTTAAGCATATAACCATGCAGGTAAGAACATTTTGCCATTTACAGGAAGAGCTTGATCACCTGTAGCCAGTGATTTGAAGAATAAAGGGAGCAACACTAAGGCAGGAGAGTTATACCAGCAGTAATTCTGGTTTCTATTTTCTCAAATGTTCAGAGATCTTAGGTACATCTCCCATGCACTCCGTCATTATTTGCTATTCAACTATTATTTATCTTTTACAACAGTTGTAATTCACTCCGAGGGTTATGCCTTCTTACATGTGTGTTGAGGTACTAAAGGTGGGACTTTTGCTTTGCAGCAAATGTTGACCGTAGCAAGTATGTTACTTTCTAAGAGTAACTCCAGGAGTTACTAAAGAGTCACAGAATCACAGAATGTCAGGGATTGGAAGGGACCTTGAAAGATCACCTAGTCAATCCCCCTGCCAGAGCAGGAACACCTAGATCAGGTCACACAGGAACGCATCCAGGCGGGTTTTGAATATCTCCAGAGAAGGAGACTCCACAACCTCTGTGGGCAGACTGCTCCAGTGTTCCATCACCCTCACCATGAAGAACTTTTTCCTCATATTTAAGTGGAACATCCTATGTTCCAGCTTGCACCCATTGCCCCTTGTCCTATCCTAAGAATGGTACTTCATTAAACAAATATGAAGATGTGGGAATGTATGCACACATACACTCTTGAAATAAAGACGGACTTTTCTTGCAATTTATATTATAATAGCCTCTATGTATCCAAAAGGAAATTGCAATCCCATTGCAACAGGCCTTCTTAAAGAAAGGAAACATCCTCTGCCCTGGTTGAACTTTAAATCTAAATAAAGATAAGGAAAAGGTAGAGAGGAAAAGTGGAGATTTCCAAAATTCTGGTGAGAGCAGATAAACAGGAATTCTCTGCTTTTACTTCACTACCTAAAAATACAGTTTAAATTCAAAGCTACTACATCTTTTATAGTCGATAGGTAGAGAGAAGAAAATAACATCTGAAGTAGATGTCTTAGGTCAAACGGACTGTCCCCTTGCCTTGAAGTACTTAGGGTAATTACTTCAGAGACATCTAATGTTTATATTCTCCTTTGTAAAAGACTAATTCAGCCCCAGCTTCCCAGGGTCCTAATCCATTGCCTTACCAGATGGCTAATTCATCTTCTCCTCATGACATTTCTTTGATTTTATAGAGTTAGGATAAGATGATAAGGGTTTTGTAAGGGTGAGTTCCCTCAGGTAGTTCCTTTAGGTAAGAGCAAAGTAGCTATATGTTTTATCCAATTATATTCAGCTAGTGATGTGGTATGGATAATCTGCAGAGGCTACTACAGTTCTTGATTGCTTACTTCAATAGGCTGACAAAGGATATTTCTCACCTTCAGATAGACCAATTCCACTGAACACGCTCCAGTAATTTTCTGCAGAAACAGAGCTTGTGTATGAGGGCATTGGTACACTTTATTTTTCTTTACTTTATTAAACCCATATTTAATACTAGAAAATCCCAGCTAATACACAAGATAATTTCCGCTTGAGTGTTGAATCAGATATTATCCACCAAAGCCATTAAAATCTCATTGATATCACTATAATCAGCATCTGGAATTAGTAATGAGTCTAAAGAACAGGTGAACAATTAAAGCTTAAGGTATATATGCCTCCCTGCATTTCAAATTATGTTTTTGGGGTTATTCTGCTAAGGATACAGAATCAGACTGATCATTGTCATTACAGCTATAAGAATCACATGATGAACAAGCAATAATGTAGGGAAAAAAGGGAGAAATGGACAGGTTTGAGAATAGCTTCATGGATCATGAAAACTAAAGGCTGTGAGAGCAATGTGCTGATGCATATTTTCCCATTTTCTGACTTGACAGAGATTGTATTGGTTTGTTTTTTTAATTGGAAATTGCGTATATTTTTCTGCTCTTAGAGCGATTACACTAGTATGTGTCAGACAAGGCAGAAGAGGTAAAATGATAATGACCTTGAAAGCCGAATTTCAATTTAGAGGTAGCTCTTTTTATCTTTAATGACTTTTATAGAAAGTGCAGACAATAGGATTTAATCATTCAGCACTGTCACCCATAGAAAAGTGATGGCGACTTTTAAAGCAGTTCACTTCACAATGAAGCACCAGGAAAAGTATTTGAATGCAAGAGAAGACAGAGAAGCTGATGAAGCACTGAAAAAGTCAGAAGTCTTTTACTCTTCAGAGGTAATTTCATAAAGATTGCCCATCAGTAAACAGAGTAGTAAAATTCCCTAACTCTGCCAACTTTTCACATTTGTACTGTGACTGAAACTGATGAGATATATTTGGTAATTAGGGATGAAATTTAAATTTTAGTAGTTTTATGAGCATTTGATGTTAAGTGTCCTAAACATTGGCAACACTGTCTTCCTTTGTGATTATGTAATGAGTCTGAAGGAACCTAAATCACCCACTATTCTCGTGCCACGTGGCCATATTTTATAGGTTTTCTCCACTAGTGAAAGCAAAATACTCCACAGGAACCTATGTTGTAAGAGAATCTTTTTTTGAGTCCAGACAGATATGAGAGAAAAGCTTTTTCAGGAAAACAGAGGTACATGCAATCAATGTATTCAAATCTGCACATTTCAACCATAGGTAAAGAATCTGGCACCCCTGCCCTTCTAAACACTACTGCTTTTCAACTTGTAGCTATGGAAGTGCACTTGTTTAAGTTGACATACATAATTAATTGCATTAAAGCATAAAAGTGATAATTACTTACTACGGTGGTAGGCAATCATTTATAAATTCATTAAGTGGCAGTCATTCTTAATTTCCTTTGTTAACCAGGGTAGTCAAGCCTTGTTTTTTACTGGTGAGTGGTGGGCAGAGCAAGAAAGGAAAGGAAGTGGTTTTGCACACAAAATTGTTGCTAAGATTTCTTCCTGGTGGCAACTGAAAGAAAGAACAATCATGTGACACAGAAAGTGATGCTAGTAATATAATTGAAAGCAAGTTTATGAGTTTCATTGAATTTTTTTTTAATGTATTTTGCCACAAAATTCACAAGAAAGTCACAGCCTATGTATTCAGACATTTGGCAGCTCTTAAGATAGAAGGATATTACCCTCTTTCATGGATATGATATTGGCACCCTTAGCAAATTCAGCCTTACACTTAGTGTAGGGTTGCTGAACATCACATAAGAAACAAATAACTATATAGAAAAATTCCAGGTGCCTTCAGAACAAAACCAAAAATGGAACTTATTCTGAATTCTTCCAGATGACCAGCAACCTTAACAGGAGTAACAATAAAGTCTGACATTGCTTTTTATGTTGCTTACTATGACATGTGGGCTAAGCAAGACTACTCATAAAACAGTTGAAGTAACAGTTCAGCTAGATACCATTTTATCAAACATACCATGACACAGTCCAGCACAACCTTCATCACAATTTGACCTAACAGGATTTTGCAGTCTCATGTTTGCTTCAGCACTTTTCCATCTAGTATCATACAACTCAAGAGATTGTCACTGATTGTCCAGAGATTTGGACTGAGTCATCATGATCATGGGGCTAATTCCCTGTTACCACACCGCTGCTGGGCAGAAAAGGTAATATTAAGCTGGACTTCACACTGGTGATCAGGGCCAGTGTATCTTACAATTATACAACTGGGAAAGTGTAAGAAAAAGACTCCATGGGCCTTAGGATTTGTATTCATGGGACTTCTGTGCAGCTTGCTGCCTACACAGTGTTAACGCCCAAACAAGACTTTCACAGGTAGCATAGCTTAGGTTTGTAAGTAGTATGACTAATTTGCAATGATTTGAAATGGAGCAACACCTGAAACAATTGTCTCATAACATTAAACCTCACCTGATTCAAGCCAGCATTAAGGTGAAGAGACCATTTTCCATCACAGTGTTATCCTGAAGCTTTTTTCCTTCTTTCATCTTATTCCATGACATTTATAGTTTGCATACCCTTTGGACCTGAATCCTCCTAGCTTTTTCTACAGCAAAGGCAGAAAAAACTCTGTAATCCACAGTTTAAACAATTTTTCATAGCCTTTACCAGGGGAATATACCATTCATAGGAAATTGCTGAGCTCTACAAGTAAAAGGGAAGCTCAACCTATGTTCTGTATCTTCCTACATCTACTGAAAACATAAGAAAGGGGGTAATTCTGGCTACCAGTCCTCTCCCGAAGCTGTGCTGACAATGGACTTGTGCTTCTGCATGTTGAGAGGAAACAAGAACATTGCCAGCAAACCACTGACAGGTCCTCTGCAGGGAATGGTTCTGCAGTGTGGGAGGGAACATGCAGTTGTATTGGTAGGCATTTGTATTCTCCATTACTAATGTTTATGACTCTCACCCACAGTGTAAGGCTTCAGTCATTTATATACAGATTCACAAGAAAAAATCGTACACACATATATATGAATATATGCACTTAAAAATGTGTTTTCTAATAAGGGTGAAAGCATTACAGAAGAAATTTCCCTTCTTGCAGAGATGAAAATGACAGGTCATATCTACACTTCAGTTCCTCTTCCCTCTACAGCATTAATATTTTAACATTAATTTAGAGCAATAAAGAAACATATAATAAACCACTCTATGATGCACACTTGCTTCCATACATTAATTTCTGCTTTTTTATTAAGAGACTTACTAGCAGAAGGTATAACATTGCTTACTCGTTGCTGCTGTGAGAATTGCTGCTTACTTGTTTAGAGCCAAACTTCAAACCTTCTTCTCCCAGGAATAAATCTACATGATTGTTTGACTAGACTGGCTTTTCTGCCTCGTACTCACTTGAATAATTAATTGCAAAAAGTAACCTGCTCATACATTCACTTCTCTAATGTGCATTTTTCAGTTCCCACTACAAAGGATCATTTCACTGAATGATGTAAGAGAATCCCACGTAGCTAAAGAATAAGGACAGACAAAATAAACAAAAACTTATTTTTTTTAAAACACTGTCATTTATATTTCTGCAAATTCTATCTCACTTCCCAAACCTTTAGTATAATATCTCTGAATTCTGCACTGGAGGTTAACCCCTAGGGCTTGAATTTTGCACAAGATGAATGGGAATGTGATCAGGGCACTGGATAATTTTTACCTTTTAAAGGTTTTATTTAACCACCTTGCCTTAAGTCTATCTCTTTGACATGTGTTTTCCCCTTAATCCCTGCTCCTCTCCCCCTCAAAAAAAAAAAAAAAAAAAAATAAAGTGGCATAACTGGAGGCACCAGTTGTCGTCAGGTGGATGCAGAGTAAAGCCTTATTCCCCTTGTTATAGACCATAGATGAAATTCACTTAAATTCAGTAATCTATAATGCAGGGCCAAAGCTGCCATTATCATCAGATCTTGTGAGTGAGCAGGCATCACAGAATCACAGAATATCAGGGATTGGAAGGGACCTTGAAAGATCATCTAGTCCAACCCCGCTGCTGGAGCAGGAACACCTACATCAGGTCACACAGGAACGTGTTCAGGCGGGTTTTGAATATCTCCAGAGAAGGAGACTCCACAACCTCTCTGGGCAGCCGGTTCCAGTGTTCTGTTACCCTCACTGTGAAAAAGTTTTTCCTCATATTTAAGTGGAACCTCTTGTGTTCTAACTTGTACCCATTGCCCCTTGTCCTATCAGTGCCTATCACAGAGAAGAGCCTGGCTCCATCCTCCTGACACTCACTCTTTACGTATTTATAAACATTAATTAGGTCACCACCCAGTCTCCTCTTCTCCAAGCTGAAGAGACCCAGCTTATCATAGTTTAGTGAGCTACTTAATCAGTTATAAGTCAATTTATCACTTCAGGGTTTGTACTCTCTGAACTATATGTATTGACATCGTTGACTTGATCTCTGGTGGCTATAGTATATGTAAGCTTTGATACTGCACTATAGATGCCTACTGCTAAAGGTCAAACTGCAAAGCCAATTCTGATCCATTCCTCAGATATAAACCATTGTCTCTTAGTGCCTTTACCGTATTGCAATGCAGTGAACAGCACCAACACTACTTATTATTATAGTGATTGTATTTTCTTCTGACGGTATACTAAAAATCAGAAAGCTATGTAAGATTGCGTTTTCAGCTGTTTTGTTATTTGTTTTTTTTTTTTCCCTCAATACAACCATAAAGATTTTGCAAAAAGATGTTTGTAAAATAGAGGTCCAATAAGAGAACTGAAAACATTTTAAAACTACAATAGGTACCTCTTCTATTGGTAAACAACATAATTTAAAAAAATATGTTAAAAAAAGCAGGCACATAAAATTACGCAAGCGTACCCAATTAATGGGATGACAATGGTGCCCACAATAGGACACTGCAAAGCAGTGCATTGTCTGATGTTGAAAATACCAAAGCATCCATTTGAGTAATAACCTAAGAACAGAGTCTATGTGATCAGTTGATGGCATGCATGCTGCCATCATTCAAATCAAAATGTGAAACTGGGAATCAATACAGGAGGTACAAAAATCCTCAGGAACCAACATGAAATTCATGATTATCTGCTATTCATGTTGGTGCAGAACTGTTATAACATGTAAAGGAGAGATTGTCTCCTACTAGAGAAACAATTTTTTTCACACACACAGAGAAAATATGGTGCAGTCTAAAATCCACAGTTTAATGATATAGTGACAGTGGAAATTATTTATTTTTACCATAGGATTCCAGATGAAATAAGAATTTCAGGAAGATATTGGCCTACTATTCATTAATAACTCATTTTGACATTAGTTGCTGACGTATGGGTTCAAGCGCAACATGCCGACCCATCACCAATCCACAATCAATGGGTTAGCGGGACAAATAACCCTCCTTTAATAATTTACAACACAGAATGTTTTGATTCTGGATTCCCTGTCTGCTAAAGTGTTTCTTGCAGTTCTCAGTTTGCTGAACTGTAAATTCTAATAGATTATGATATGAGTGTGTGAAAATTAGAGATATAAAAATTTGAGGGGTTTTTTTGTGTATTGCAGAATCTTCTTACGTTAAGTAGACTTAAATAATGCATTACAGTATCACATCTAAATAACTAGACTTGTTAAAGATTTTTTTTCTGTTGCAAAAATTTGAATTTTTTACCACAATATTTTTCTTAAACAAAAACAAACAAACAAACAAAAACCCAACAGCCACTTGCCCCCGCATTCTTTTTAAAGTGCTGGCTTTGGAAAAAGAATTTCACAGCTGTTTGAAATATAGTGAATTGAGAGTATTTTGGTAGGAGAAAAGGAGGTAGGTGAGATAGATCCCTTAATGTCCCCTTCCAGTCTCCCAGTAAAAGTCTCAATTCCTTTCAAATCTTTCAACAACCTATACACCCTTCATAATTCCATTTCCAGAGGAGCTGAAAAAAATTACAGCTTCCACAATATTTCATCCTCTAAGCAGAACTATAATTTTATTGTCAAAGTAGCTGTAGAGTACACAGCACATCAAGAATAAAATATAAGTATAAAGACAGTATTTCCTCAGGCTGTTAAAAAAAAGAAAATAGATTAGGTGCCTCAGCTACACCTATAAGGTAAGGGAGGAAACATGACCAGTCTTACCTTACCATTATTACCCTGCTTTTAGCAGATCAACCTCTTCCTCAAATATTGGTTTTAGTTGTAGTCAGGATTTCCTCAATGTCATGGATTACTTTATCTAAATTATTACCAGAAAGCTTAGTGTTTCATAAAACTAGTGCTGGATTGCAACATGAATAGAAAAGTGTTACTTACAATACAGCTGAACATTCACAGAGGACTCAGATCACCAATATGCCCTCCTCAACGTTTTACAACTGTGTCTTCAAGTGACTGAATAGTTTTATTGCGGTCTTTTAATGTATTATTTACAGATTTTATGTTATTGGGGGAAAAACCCTAACAAAAGCAAAGGCAAAAAAAGATATTCCCATTTAAATATAAATCTACAGCATTAATGTGGATTGTTAATACTAAACAGAAAGTTTAGTAATAACAAAATGTTTTTCTCTGACTTCTTTGGATATCGGAGACTTTGGTTTATTCCTAGAAGTAAATAGCCCAAACAGCAGAAGAGACCTGTAATCACTTTTCACCATGGAATCATACTGAAGACACCTGGACGTGACTGACAGACTTTATGTAGGTCTTGACTCCTATCTAGCTTAAAATAGTGGAATAACTTATCTGGGTTTATATTTTAATTAATGTATAAAAGAAAGTCTGCTTAGTTTGACATAAAAATTGACACTAACTCGTTTTGGACTCTTCTTAGAATGAGCTAAAAATATCATTGTTAGTGCACTGCGAAAACCTTCATCCAAGAAGAAACAAACATAGACAAATTAAAGATTTACATTGCCCATAGATGACTGTAACTTGCAGTCACATCTGATCTTTGGTAGTTTTTGGTACTTTCATCACTTGTGTGCTCTAATCCCTCCATTCCACTAAACAGCACTAAATACTCCATCCCATAATCTGGCTGAAGAAACTCCTTTGGGTATAGTGAAATAGAAGAAAGTCCATCTTCCTTGGAGTATGCACTAAGACTTTTGTTTGTACAGTGAATACAGTGAATACAAAATACTGTGTACAAAAGGACTACAAAGAGATATAAACTGGAACAGTGAAAATCTGCACAGAAGTTCACTGATCATCTCCTTCTACCCCCTTACGACTCTGATACAAAGGAGCTTTAAAATAGTTATTTGAAAATGCCAGGCAACACATAGAGTTTGAGAACAAAACCTTAAAAACTCAATAGAGATGGATACATCAGGAGCAGGTCCAATAGAGTAATAGATGTGATGTTTCTATTGGCAGAATCACACAAAGGTACAGATTTCTGCCTGGAGATCAAAACGCGATTCATACTGAAGCCGTGCAAGCATGTATATGGGCAATCTGTGGTTTGTTAGAATGCCTTGCAAGCAGCTAACTTTTATAAGTATACAAGATATTCTTTTTATTTTCTGTTACTGATGCATATCTGCATTAGGGATGTTTGCATAATCTGGCAGTCAGACAGCAATATACATCCAGACAGAGGAATAATCCAAGAAACAAGGAATGTTCTCTCCCTGAAGTTTTTGGTCTTAACCTCCCTAAAGAAAGATGAGAGTGGTGGGAAATTATGGTAATTAAAGTTTCTTCAGAGCAGTGCTCAAAACTGGTGACTTTTTCTACTTCCTGGTGTACCAGTCTGAGTGACTTCTGTGATTTTATTGCTTTCTGGTCCTCCAGTCTCTTCTCTAGACAGTCGACACAATTCCTTTTGCTGTGTCACTGTGTCTGATCAATACTGAAACAGAGATTAATAAAAGTTACTCATCTTATGATTGTTAATGTGCTTTCTTCTGTGCAGTTTTCATAGTGTAAAGATGCTGTCCTTGAGGGAGAGAGCATCTGCTGAGAGACACTAGATACAGTGAACTGACTGAACTTCAGTTTAGATGAAAGCTTCAGTCTGCAAAACACGCTACTTTTAAATGGTACTTTCTAAAAATAATTTCAGAAAAAGCCTCAATAGCAGCCTGTATATGTTATATATATGTACCTATATGTATAGGTTAAGAAATGTAACATTTGTGCCATGCAGTTGTGGGAGGTCCCACTGTGGCAAAGAGACGACTCACTGTATTACCGCAGTGTTGAGATTACAGAGTGTGTACTTGTGAAATGCTAACTCCTGTCATATTCAAACCTCAACAACCAGTGTGCTGCATTTTGATAATCAAATCTGAAATGTCACAGTGTGGGCAACTGCCCTGTAATACATCACTTTTCTGTGTAGTCAGAAAGTGATAAAAAGGGCACAGGAAAATAATAGATGATATGCTTCATTTTTAACACTTCTTTATGGAGGAAGAAAAACCTGTAAGGCCTTCCAAGCCATCTGTTATCTGCACATGTCAGATTGTTACAGATGAGAGACAGTTTACTTTTTAATACCAGAACAAATTTATAGGAATTCCCAGTAAAGTTCAGTTCAAAGCATGTCGTAGTATCCATAATGCACCTGTTGCAATGTTCAGCACTCAATACTTTGTGAATTTAATAGGTTGTCCATTATTAAGTTTTTTCAGCCATAAGATAATCATCAGATGTATTTTAATGAAAGCTGTGCATGTCAAAATGATTTAATTTTCAATGAAAACAAATTACATATTTTGCTTAGCAAATGAATGAAATTTGAATATTTAGGCTTTGAGATAATATTTTATAATAGTACAATTTTCTTTAAGTGGCTTACAATTCATACTGAAAAAGGAAAATAGTTTTTTTACATGTAAATAATACAGCTACATTAAATATTCAGCAAAGCTAACATATTCAGCTTTTCTAATCCGTTAACAAAAGCACATTATTGCATACTAGCATTCAGAGTAGAATACAAACATGTGTAGAAAGTATAAATCTTGAATTTAAGAAATACTGTTAAGTTGAAATCCGCATAACAAATTCAGACTGTCATGCTTTTAATTAATAGATTATTTGTTGAGTTTGTTTTCATTCAGTTTCTATTCACTGCCCTGTTTTTATGTCTGTCTTCCAAGGGAAAAGATACAATTGCCACTGAAGAGTTTCTGTGTATAACCAAAATGCCCACAAACCTATCAGTCTTTGTTGTGTGTAGACAACTCTGATAGGCTTTGAGACTCAGGAGAGGTCTCTTTCCCAGGCTGGTAGAGCCAGGGGATTCCTCCATCCATATTTTGTGGATGGGGTTCCTGTGGTTTGTATTTTCAGGTCTAGTCAGCAAAACTGACCACATGCACTAAAGATGCAAACACATACGCATAAAATACATGTGGTCAACAACACAGATTATCACAGACCACAAACAGTGCTTTTACTGGCAGTCACATTACCACAAGGCACTGTCACGCACAGGAGCAGAGTAGCCTGACCCTGTCCTTCCTTACAGCTGATCAAGACTGCAGCTTGCTAGCAGAGTATACACGCTTACGTTCACAGATACTTAGAGGACCAGCACTGACTTTTAAGTCTAGCCACAGTCCAATGGACCTTCTTAGGCATGGATCCAGGCCCCTTTCCCAGCTATAATCTCAGACCTCAAGCCTTTCCAGTGAGGTCTCCTCACTTATTTGCCCAGCTTGGATTTTGGTATCAGAACATAAACACACACCCCATCCATCACTCGGGTCTCTCCAACAGTCTCTCTCGTATATGATCTGTACAGCAGAAGTCAGACTAGGGTGCACTCAGCTGCTGGGTATCCAGATCTCATCCTACTTCCTGATTAGTCCAACCTGAAGCTGATCAGGCACATAAAACACACACACACAAATAAAAAGCATACTTGCACCAAAAATACTTACGAATAGTTATTACTTTAATAAGCAGATAGGGCAGACACTGGTGATTAGGCACATTTCTCAACCATAAAAGCATAGTGATCAGCAGCTTGCTTACATGCAACCAACACCTTTTATCCTGCCCGCTCTCCATTTTTCTGTGCCTGTACTTCTATTCAGCCTTGTTTGCCCACTGCCCTCCCAAATTAGCAACACTGCCATAATCATTTATGTCCCATTGGTCCTAGTTTTGCTACATCTGTGCCCAAATTTCTGTTGTACTTCCCTAGGTGATCTTGGCATTAAATGGCATGCCAGGTATAGTTATCTTGGTACTAGTCCCTTATAATACCCGTTTAATTGTCTGCGAAGTCTGGCTGTTTCTCTCAAAATTCTCCCTTGATTGACCAAGAGAGCTGTCCATTCCTCATGGCACTATCTGTAACTTTGATAGCTTCTCACGCTTCAATAGAACTTACATACTCCTAAAGCAAACAAGAGCCGTTTGTAGAAGGAAGAGGAGTCAGTGCTTTATGGTTAAGGTTTAGCTTTGGTTCCTTTCTTACCACTGGTGAGGTAATTGGAAAAAAAAAAGGTTAAAGCATCCACTGAGATTTAGCTCATATAGAAACAGCTATGGAAAAGACGTTTTGGGTTGGAGAGTATTTTTAGCTCACCACAAAATTTTTGCTCTAAGACAGAAATGGGAAGGATTAGGATAATCATTAACTCTGTTATCAGATTCAGGTGCTATGCTAAGGAGCCAGGTAAAAGCCTGAATTGACCATCACAAAGAACTGAAACTGGTTCTCACACAAACACAGCTGCTCCCCTAGTCACCATCTGACCATGAAAACATGGATAGTAATGGTTTCACTGAAATGCAGAAGTTTGAATCCTTAACACATTTTTCATAGAATTAAAATATTACTTTCACCCTAAACACTGCTACTGTATTTTTTGCTTTGACAGAAAAAAAGAAACTATACACAAAAAATTGAGCAGGTAAAACCAAGGCTGATTACTTACGTCTAAAGAAAAATGTATTTGCACCAGTTGTGCTGCTGGAGAATGCCTAAATAATGTATTGCCCATGGAAAACGAACTTTGACAAACCTGCATTTGTCGGTAGGTTGAGAGAGCTGATCCTTCCTCTCTAATCACAGAATCACAGAA
>VXBJ01006511.1:430323-453613 GCA_013400055.1 Nycticryphes semicollaris | reverse complement strand
TGATTCTGTGATTCTGTGACTAGGAGCTCCTTTGCTGAAATGTCATGCCCACATCTTTGATAGTACAGGAGAAAAACAATGAAGAAAAAAAACCCCACAAAACAAACAAGAATAACAGCAAAAACCAAAACATGACTAGAAATAAACAACCAACATGGAAAACACAAATAGCTTTGAATGGCATTCTGACTCATGTAAGAATTGTCCTCAGTAACTAATTCCATTACCACCATTAACTACTGCTTCAAAATGGAGGTTTTGAACACAGCCAAGAACCCATCAAAGGTTGAAAAAGTCACTGCACCTATTTAAATCCACACCATCTCATGCAATCCATTTTTACAGAGCACATGCTGAGTGTTGTGTATGAACCATCAGACATAAAGTGATGGGTAAGATGGGAAGCACAGAGAAACCTGATATTGGAATAAGGGGCGGGCTGGAGCTATCAATTTACTCCCTCTGTATAGCAAGAGTAAGGATAATGCTAAACGAAAATACTTAGAGTACTGCCATATTAAGGATGGGACTTAGACATGTTAGAACCAATTAGTGCCCACTGAAACTCTCCTCAGCCCTTTTGCCGCAGAAGAGGCATGAAGAAGTTTTGAAATGTGCTTCCTCTTAGTGTCAAGAAGCTCTCTCATCCTCACCTTTGTCCCAGCCCCACTATCCTTGCTCCTTCTCTGTGCTGGTGCCTGGGAAACATGTTCCCTCCTCAGCATATTTGTCACTGACAGAGCTGGCTGGGAGGAGAATGCTGCTGAGCTGTAGGATGTGCAGATGCGTGGAACCTCTGAAGAAGACCTCAGTTCTCTTTCTACCTAGGTCAGTGACAAATTTCTGTAGAATTGATGGCTGTCAGAAAGAATGCCCTACTTTTTGGCAGTGCTAGAACAGCACACTGGCTATCTCTTAACTGCTAGATTCATTTTTAAGGTATGGCACCAATCTTTTCCATTCTGGAGCGTCTTTAAAGAGCAGATTCTGCCCTTACATTTCATTTGTGTCATTTCACGGTGCAAGTTACACCTGGAACCAAAAAAGCCTGCCTCTCACCTAATCAGGCAGAGTTGAGCTTTATAGGAAGTCTATGCACACAAACTAGTAGACAGAAAAGGGCCACTGGAGTGTGTGTCAAATCTGGGATGGATCTGCTGGTTCGCATAACCCCAAGCTTTCTCCTCCCCTGCCAAAGGGACCAATCCAGAAAATTCAATGGAAGAAAGTTCCTCATTTCAGGGACATTCTACATATTCAGAACAGGAACTGGGGAAGGACGGAGGTGTCAGCATTTGAGGGAGAGGGGGAGAAGCTATTAGTAATGTATCCATATTTATATAAGTATTAGCACTTAACATGCTGTAGCTGTGGTACCTGAGATGATGCATTCTGTTAGGCAGCACAGTCACAGAGAAATTGTCTGTTTCCTTGCAGTCCATGCAAACATACATGAGTATAAATTCTGTAAGGGACCCCATCAGAAGGGCAGAATCCTTAAGTGGTGCATAGCTATAGGGGAGGTATAGTAAAATTTGGGAGGTAAAACTTGCATTATGTCATATATTTTTCAATTACATGGAAATATTTACAGAGTTTCTTTTTCATGAAGAAAGTTCCTTTTTCTGATTTTTTTCTTTAATGACTGTTTTCAAAAGACAGTAAATAAATTACCTTCTATCGACCATGAGGTAACAGACCAGTTAGTACTTTTGATACACACAATTAACAGAAAAAGATAATGTGTGAAATGCACAAAGTACGTGCATCATAAGTGATCATTGTCATCAGCACTCTTGCATTTCAGTAAAGAAAAAATTATTTGGGGAAGTTGGTTAAACACCTAGTGCTATTACCTCCACACACTGCTGATTTCTAATATTTTTACAAAGATCAGCAATCATACTTTATTAGGGTGATGAGACCAGAATTAATTTAAATAATTTTGTGCCTGATTCATGAAAAACAAAACAAAACAAAACAAAAAAA
Organism: Nycticryphes semicollaris; assembly: GCA_013400055.1. Classification (NCBI taxonomy): domain Eukaryota; kingdom Metazoa; phylum Chordata; class Aves; order Charadriiformes; family Rostratulidae; genus Nycticryphes; species Nycticryphes semicollaris. The sequence continues at coordinate 451,624 of VXBJ01006511.1, read as the reverse complement.
AAAAAACCAAGTCTCCACTTCCAGATGACGTTATTTCTGTAATTTTTTCTGTGGAAAAGTCATGGTCTACATTCAATTTCCAGTTCAAAAAGAAAAGTTTTCAGTTTATACAGATGGGGTTTTATCTTCGCAATCAGTTCTAGAGGAATGACTTAACTACGAAAAGGAAAAAACCCTCCACTGTCTCGTTCAGAAATACACTGATCAGACATCAAAATTCAAAGAGACATTCCTTCCAAAAATTATTTATCCACTCCCTCTGCAAATGCAGTCAGAGAAGAAGAGTAAAATGGACACACAAAAGACAACTTATACATAGATCATATTAATAGGCCCTTTGCTTTTTAGACATCAGCATAATGTCCGCTCTTTATTAAACACAAATGCCAAAAAGTTTTTAAAAACATGAATCTAAATAAGGATAGGAATGAATATAAAACACAGATACATTCTATGCTCTTACAATGTTCATAAAGTATGCACAGCTCACGTTTACATGCTTATTCACAGCATATTTCTAAACAAACTATACCAGCATTGTAAATAATACTTTCGTTTTGCTCTTTTTCTCGTGCTTTTTTTTTCCATCATGAAAAAGATCTGTGTACCTTGGAGATATCCCAGCCAGCTGAGAGACAAATTGTGTGGCTAGGAGAACTTTATGAAAGAGCATCGGTTAGAGGAGATGTATGAGAGAGATTCCGCTCTAACAAAATCAGATGAGTATTGCCTGCTGATTATTAGTTTTGTGAAGGCCAAATCATATCATATTTCAAATCTGGCAAAATATTTACAATATTATTTTTACATTTTCCTATGTCATTATTATTAAAGTGTATAGTTGTTCAGTAAAGAACAAGCTCAAATCACCTACCACAAGAATATTATCCACACTTTTGCCAGAAAGTACTTTGCTTTTTAAGGTTACAAAGAGTATTGAAAATTAATGGAAGAAAAACAGCAGAAAAAAAAATCTCTTCCCAGTTTGTTTATAGTGTGCTTTTGGCAGCACTTTCTGTGTGGCCAGTGTTAGTGTTCCCTTTATAGCTTCCCTTCATAGCTTCCCTTCACTTGTGCGTGCATCTTTCACAAAGAAGAGAAAAGCATTTTTAAAGATCGAGATGTAACTGAAAAACCACAAAACCTGGCCAAAAGATGCAGCGTAGGGTGACTCACTGAATTTTAATCCTCCTCTAAATGATTAGGTTGTAAGTTTTTAGGGATGACTTAGACTTTTATTGGATTAAATAAAAACCTGCAAACTATTGGGGTTTTTTTTTAGAGTTCTTTCTTTCCACTCCAAAAATTAAATTATTCTCCCAGAGAAATCAGAGAAATTGCTTCAGGTGTAAATTGCTGTCTGAAAAGAAAAGCTACTCCCTGCTTTAATATTCTGTAGCTCAAGAAAGTAACTCAATGATCCCAGATGACAGGGAGGATGCAACTAGAAAGATCTCTTACATATCATTTTTTAATGGGTTTTAATCATTCTTTTTTTTTTTTTCGGGGAAAACATTTCTTCCTAAACGCTGCACTGGTGCAAGATAGACAAGTTAAAAAGGAAAAGATTCTTATTTAAGTGTGGACTGCAGAATCAGGCCCATTGATCTTGGCTTATTTTCTGCTTAGCTTGCACTAGAGTAAAAAATTATTTAAGACTCCTAGGGCCTTTTTTCAGGTACATATACCACAGTTCACTACAGCTATAAATCCTTTTATTTTAAAGAATTTAATCCCAGTTACCCAAAAATGCATCCAGGCCCAAGGTAAATTCTTTCCAACTTTTTCGTTGGTAATTTTAATAATAGCTTTGCTTCCTAAGTTTCTTTAAGAGCTTCAGGCTGCTTTACTATTTACTATTAACATTTTATAAAATTTCTGTCTTTAGGTTTGCATTTAATACTTGGTTTTGCATTTCTTAATAATTTTAAAACATAACCTCAAAAATAAAATAACACCCTTTCTGCTATGAAAACCCTTTGCTTTAGTACAAATAGAGTGATTTAAGCACCCTTCTGGGGTTTTGTAGCTGTTAGTGTTCCTGGCCTCAAATTTTAGCATCATTCTTTTAAATGAAGGAAAAAATCAACTTGCAATTTAGACAGTTACCAAATTACCAAAACTAGTGCAGCAACTCTTAATGAGTGAAACCATTAACAATTTTCTGACTGCAGCCCCTGTTCAAATACCTTGGACACCTTGTTAGCACAGAATGAGGTGTTCAATCAAGAGACTGGGAATTGGAAGTACCAGGGCACAGTTTTGAGTGGTGATTACAAGGGTATGAGTGTGAGTGCCAAAGTAACAGTCTTCTACACTGCAGGAAGCTGAGAAACCTTCAAGTCTACATTTGTAAATCAGCCTGGATGATTACAGCAGTCACAAGCAAAGAACTTATGAAACCGTTCTTTCACTCTTTTAATTTGCTCTTAAAATGAACACAGTGATATTAAGAGCCATTAGTGCTTTGTCTTTGAAAATTTCATGAGACTTCATATCTTTCCAAGCAGCATCTTAAATTGCTTAAAAGTAGAAATATAACAAAGAACTATAGTTTTCTGACTGTTAAATCCCTTTCATGTCAATAATCTAAGCTTATATTAACATTCAGATATGTCTTTGAATTTCCTTAAAAGTATTTTGTTGATATGCAGAAGCAACATGATTTTAGACTTTCTACTTTTCCTTAATTGCTGTGACAAAGACAGTTTACCTTTCTTAAATGAGTAAATTTTAAAAGTGTATTTTGTCACATTAATATCGTGTTGTAAGTGTACATCTATTTCCATTCTATTAAAGCAAGAGAAAACCACTCTTTGACGTTAATTTTACTACTTTAATTTTATAAAACGAGTCCTTTGTAATAGTTTCCATACAATTCACTTATTTTTTCCTTTCAATCTATAAACTGCAATCCATGTAGAAATAACCCCGAACATTTCTAAAACTCATATTTCAGACACAAAACTTGTTATTAGGAGCTACTTTCGTATTAAAGATAAGGAATTATTGACTAAGGAAGTGATGAGAAATAGCAAAAAAGAATTAAATTATCCCTACTGAAGAACTGAAAAAAAGATAATCTACTTAAAAAAAAATCAAAGTATCCTGTTACTTTTCTATATTTCATGGATATATAATATAAATATAGCTCTAATATCTCACTGCTTTTGAATAATTTGTCAGTGGAAAATATCTAACATTGCTGCATTTAGTTTAAGAGAAATATAAAGTTTATGCTGCAATTTTTTTTAACAGCTCATCTTACGCCTTTTATAGGAGTAAGAGGGGAACGTTATGAGCTTAATTAGCATCTCAGCTGTATTAATTGCTTATATAAATAACAAATAGAAATTATTTTTTGTTCTTTTTTATCAACAACAAATATTATGCAAGAACTTTGCATGCAGGACCATTTTCTTCCATCTATTATTGTACAAACATAAAACACTTCAGATTAATCCATTTTTATAACAATTACTTCTTTACAGCATTCTGTTTTGAGCCTTGCAAAAATAGCTGGGTCCCCAGCTTAAATGCCTCATTATGTCTAGCAAATCCTGAAATGTTATCGTGCATCAGTTCCTGGCTTTATTACTGGTTTATGGAAACTCCCCAGAATATGTGTCTAAACACTAAAAGAATTAGATAGCTCTGATTCTGTGTCTAATATTTGAAGAGTGAAAAATTATTAAAATAATGCAGCCAACCTGTGCTAAAACAAAACTCCAGACTGCGATATGCTTCACTGTTAATGACATCATGTGTGTCTAAATTATGCTGAAGGGAATTTAGAAGTGCAACATCTTTACTGCTATTTCATGCTTGTTTGTTCTAGGCAACTTTAATATATGTATTATTGTAATTTTTGTAGCTAAGGGTGCTGAAGCTATCAGGTAATACTGTAAAGTTACATATCACTTAAAAATACACCCAAATATTTTCACCCCTCCCCTGCTCCCCCAGCTATACCTACCAGCAGCTGAAAACAACAGTAATTGAAATTAAAAGGCTCCCTTTTGCAAGTCGTAAATCTGGTTTTAATAATCGGAGGGGTTTCAGATGCAGAGGGCGCTGTTGTTCATATATTTTGCAAGCATTTCCTGATGAAGGATAAAAATATTGATCTAATAGTTTAATGTTTATATTTTTAAGCTTTCCATGAAATGCCAGTGGAATTGCTGACATATAGATGCTACCTTCCACAGTATGCGATGAGCTTCCTGAAATTAATCCTTTTCATGACAGACTAGAAGGGAGATGCCAGCTATCGTCACCCAAGTGAAATGTTTTTCACTGTTTCCACTTTACAGACCATTTACCAAGACTTTATAACCCAGCCACAAGGTTCCTTCCATCGCACATTTTCATATAAGGATATTTTAGTTATTTTTATTTTAAAAGCACACCAGATGTATTTAAGTGTAACTTGCAATATAAAGTGTGAAAACAATTTGAAATATATCACTGCGGTGGTATTCTTCAAAATTGTTTTCTCTCTAAAATACTCTTTGCAGTTTATAACTAATTATTTCAGGTGTTTTGTCCATAACAAATTATTAAGTAATTATACCCAGTAAAAAAGAAAGGAGAGGAACATGCCATTTACATCTTAAAATAATCTTCTGCACAATAACTTTTCTCTACAGCTTTACATATGCATGTATTAGCATTATAACTCCACACACATAAGTAACAGCTTTAAAGACATCGTTAGTTCGTTGAAGTAAATTGTTTTCTAAATCCCTATATAATGCGCTACATCTTCTCATGCATTCACGGTTTTAATATTTTTTTTGCTCTAACTGTTGTGAAAAGAACTACCAAGCCTCAAAACAGAGACGAAAAAAGTAGGTAAAATCTTAATGACAATTTATACCCACAGAAACCCAGGAAACTTACAGTTACAGCTGAAATTTTATGTTTAACTTGCAAAATTGTACCTAAGGAATTTAGCTGGGCGAGAAAGAATGGGCATCCTGCAGTCCTTGTCTGAAGTCAATGGGACTTCAGCCTGAGCAAGAATTACAGCACTGGACCTGAGACATCCCGGATCGACTCCTGCACTCAGTTCCCTGAGCTACCTAAGCCCAATAGGGTGTATCAGAGCCAAAGCAACAGGCTTTGTCCAGGTCCCACTTGTGGCTTTAAATCAAACACTGAAAAACTGCTCTACTGACTTTGTAAAGTTTAACATAAATTTACCATAAAATCTAAATTTCCCCAAAAAGGTATTACTTGAAAAACAGGGCTTGAAGAAAATTATTTGATACACATTACTTTTCTTCTCTAATAAATTTTATTGATCTAGGATCAAATATATCTGTATTTTAAAGTGTCTGCAAAGCGTCCATATGGCAAATTTGATCCTTAATACAAAGCTATGAGGTTAAACTATAAATATTGGGATAAATATATTTCTCATATGTCACTCCCAGTGTGGGGCTCTCCAACTTTCATGAAGCGTCTTAAAAAAACTCAACATTTCAAAGTAACAAACAAGACACCAGAACACGTGGCTGATAAAATTACTCTGAACGTGATGTTCACATTTCATATTAACCAAAACTCTGCCTAGTTAAAACAGTGCCTACCCTTTAATAAAATTTGCCATTGTTAGCTTTCCCCCTCAAATCAATGCTCATTCAGAAGTTTTCCACCTGATAAAGGCTTTAATATAACTGAGACAAAGTTGCATTTTATGATTGGCAAGTTCTTTGCGCCCCGGCTACCCCCCAGCCTGACGGAGTGGGGCTCCGAGATGCATTTTGGCCCTGTCTTTATGTCAAATCACTGCCATCAAAACAATGGCTCATATTACATGAAAATCTTGTGCAAATGAGCCATAATGGGAGTGAATGACAATCTTGTAAGACCGTGCAGCAGGATTCTCCTTTGATCTGAAATATTGTTAATCTTTCTCAAACATAACACTAAGTATACTTGGCAAATCCTGGATGAGAAAGTCCCTATAGTGCTGCTCTGTGGACAGCCAGCCAGAAGCCAAGCACACCCCGCCACAAAAAGAGGCACAGCCAGAAGCGAAGTACCCACCGACACGGAGCCACAAGTTCTGCAGTTGCTAGAAATTATTTACGATTAAAAGACCTCTTCGCCCGCTCTCTTCTGAAAACAAGCTAAACAGTATGTTTATTTATTTGTAATAATGAATATTTGCTGCTGCTTCATTTAATTAAGAAGCTGCAGTATTTAAGATATTAAAATCTGTGTTTTGAAAAGGTTTGCTGTTTCAAAACACAGGCCTTATTTATTCACAGCTTAAGAATCAGCCTCGCTCTAAATTATAGTTTTAATATGATGTTGCGGGGAGAAAAAAATTCTAGCAACATAAGGCAGGATTTTTCATTGGTAACAAAAGCATGATATAGGAGTTTATACTTTCCTAATGATGCTTAAAGCAAAGATCTGGAACGGTATGTCTCAGATGAGGTCATATATCAACTTCAGGATAGTAAAAACCTCTCCTTAGACTATATTACAGCCAACTCACACCTTTTTGTTGTGCAGCCAAATATGCAAGGCGTATGTAGACAAATGCAAACAGAGTAAATCATGTTGATTCAGTGCTAGTAGGAAATATGCCTCTTCAGTTGTGTGCTGCTTTTGAAGTACTGCCTAAAAATCAGTCTTGGGCTTCAAAGAGAGGGGATTATAGCCTTTATCCAGCAATTAATATGGCTGAAACTCAGAATGTCAGCACCTGACGACTATACAGGCTGGACAGTAGCCTAGTAGGGGTCCAGTCCCCTTCAAGAATTAGAATTTACAATAAAAATTAGTGCATAAATAGACCGAAATATTTGGGAAAGGGGCATAAAATTTTAACTTCTAACGACCTGTCTATATTTTGACATGTGCGGGAGAGGGGGAGTTGTGGTGTCCCTTGACCTTTAACCTGCCTTATCCACCTAGATCATTTTAATCTCCCACCAACTGTTAAGCAGAAAAGAGTGCTATTAAAGAGAAAGCTATTCCTTTTGCCTTCTTACATAGATCAGATGACAACCTCTCCAAGTCCCTCCTCTCTGTCAGAGTTCAAGGGTTCAGAAATGGTCAGAATATCAAGCAACAGAGAGCCAGCAGGACTGCTGCAGAAAGAGTTTAAGCACTTTATATTATACAAAGTGGTTAAAAAAAAAGGGGGGTGGGGGGTGTGCATTATTTTGAAGTTTTACTCCCTGGTTTATTTTTTTAAATAGATACTTTGATTTCAGAAGATCATAGAGTTTCTAATTTGAGGGGGAATGAAAATCCTTACATTATTCTGATTTGCACCCAATTTTGTAGCTTCCTTATAACTTTTTCCATATTAACTCTTTATATGAAGTTCCTAAAGTTTACGTCATATACATGTGCATTTTTCAATAGTGTATTGTAAATAAAATGAACACTTAACACTCCCGTTACAGTCAATGTGCCAGGGAAAATAAAGTAAAATAAGATAAAATGAAATAAAATGAAATAAAATGGAGCACGCAGTCTTCTTAGTCCATAATCACCCTCAGATGGCATTTCCACAATACTACATACAGCACCCTATTCCTCAGAGAACACCCAAGCTTTCTACTATTTCTCATTTTGAACTATAGACATAGTTGCTATAACATGTTTCTTCCCAGAATTTCCACTTGCTTTGAAGAAAATATCCCCCGAGTACCCATGTACTTATGGAAAAGCAACTTTATATCACGAAAAGCTAAACAATATGGTTCCTTAATAAAGAATGTCTCATATTAAATGCAGAGTTTGTATTTCAGAATGGTAAAAAATTAGAGGGAAGGCATATAATTGCTCAACCTAATAGAAATGGATGCAAGCTGAATATAATTTTTAACAGAGCCCCACTTTCTAAATATACATATAATGTGTTTGTGTGCCTGTGTACAGAGTCACGATAAACAATAGAATTTAGAAAACTGCATTAGATTTTGGCTTTTGCATTAGGCCCTTCGTATCCTGTGTATCCTAAAACGCTTGACAAAGTTTCCATTGTACTTAACTAAATACAGTAATGGTGGTGCAATAACACAATGGCTTGTGCTCTGCCTTGGACGGCTGAGCCTGTCGTCGTGTGACAGGGAGTTTTGGCTGGGAAGGAGGCTTAGCCAGCCTCTTTTCACAAAAGTGCCATGGCGATATTGCCTAGACAGGCAGCAGGGACAGGCGAAAGGGATTTTGGATTAACATCTCATCTCATGAAGGACGGCACCTCAAGCAGTTCAGCACCTCCTTGGCGTTGTACTGCCATGTCAGCATTAAGAACCAGCCCAAGTCCTGGTGGGAGACTTAAACTTGTGACCTTCTAGCCAAGAGGTAAGAGCACTGCCGGCTGAGGCGTACTGTCATTATTGATATCTGCTTGCGTGGGCTGACATCCGTGTTGACTACAGTTTGACCCGAGAGTGGAAAATTGATGCCCCCACAGATCTTAAAAGTAACCCGTACCTTGCAGAAAAGCTTTGGCTTTTTTCCCTATTGGAAGTTACCTCTTCTACCAGAGAACTGCAGTTTCCAACAGACATCTAATCTCTAAATGCTGGCATCCTCAACAACTTAAAGGAATTTTAAACCTTTCACATCTGTCTGGATTCAAAGTATTTAATTGGAACCTATAAGTTTAATTTATAATGTTCCAGATAGAATGCATTTTTATAGTAAAGTATTTTGGGGGAAAGATTGGTACAGTATTTGCAAGAATTAAGATTAAATATATATTTACTTTTACAAGGCAGTGAAAAAACCATTCAAGGCACCTTGCAACTATATAAGGTAGGGCATTTCCCAATGACAGTGTAATATCAGTAGACAAAATGTAAAAGGGGTAAGAAATGTGTTCAACTGGTATTGTGCACTGTACACAGCAAAGGAAATCTCCTTGGGGAATATTTTCATTACATTACAATGTACATAAATCTGATATGGGAGAAATTATCAGTCTTGATTCTGCTTCTGTTGAAGTTACCATTACCAAATTAGACAGTTGATGATTGCAGACTTGGACCCAGTCACTGCAGACTCATTCCAATTTGACAGTGATGCTAACCATATTTAGCAGATGTTAAAATCTAAGCATCCGAGGACCATCTAGATTTGCAAAATGATGGGGTAAAAAGGTGTTGTCTAGCTTAGGACTGGGGGACATTGTAGGGATATATGAATTTTGGAATAAATCTTTAACTGGTGGTCCTAATGGTAGTTTAAATTTCTAGTTTATTTTTTTATCAGAACTTATTATTGGTGCTTATCCCAAGCTGCTAGCACCACACCAAATTTAATTTAGAAACACAAATCATAGCAGAAAGTGAAACTTTGCCAGATACTAGCAATAACAGCGCCAGCTAATCCTTAGACATGAAAATATATCTCTCAGCAGATATCCCCAGGCAATCATACACTCCTAAATTTATACTGAAAAGATGAACCGGTGATTTAACAGTGGGCAATATCCAGCAACCTTGTTTAATCAGATTTTAGCCCCCAAATCTTGCAAAGTCAGCTGGCTTTGCAAGTTTCTGATTGCTTCAAAATCAGTGAAGCAATGAATTAGAGCTGATCATCTACCGCTCTAATTCAGGACCAAATTTTCCGAAATGGGAACATGTATACAAACTTCAGCCTCATTTCTTCAGCCTAGATAGCAGGTGTTGAGCTGTAACATCTTTTTTTCTATCCATTCTCGGTTGTTTTTTTTTTGTAAAATGTCTTTGCTTGTTTATTAAAACGTCCACTACTGTGATCCCGTTTTTTACCCAGGGAGCTGAGTAGATTTAAAGATGACACATAGCTGTATAAATCTTATGTTTACTACACCTTCTGTAAAGAAGTGCCTGGCTGACCAAAAATAACTTTTATAAGCAAAGAAAAAGTAGTGGAAAGGCAGCATGCGGGAGACCAAGGGGGTTATGGATTCTGCACAATGTGGGAAATTTACAGCAGGCTGCGGTATGGGAGCTGAGCCCCTTCCTCGGGAAGCTGGCTCACTCCTGGAGTGCAGTGCTGCAACCAGGGACTCTCGCTGCTGGATTCCTCGCTCTGTACTCTTCCCCACATGTAATTCCAGTTGCTCAAATGATGTTATCCCTAATCAGGCAGATTTAGACCATAATCACACTGAGGACCTTTTACTGAGATTTTTCTTCATGTCAAAACTCAACAAGACTTTATGAAAAAAATGATGCTGGCAATGACCTAAACAGCTATAATTCTTTATAAATTTGGTCCCAAATTTTTTTAGTTAATTCTTAAATTAATTTTGGACCAATATAAGTTGTGTATATGAATCAAAAGACTTTAGAAATGAACTGTTCTTGATCTGCAGTCCCTAGTTTACTGCTATGGTTTTCTTCTCATAAATGGATTTGTTTTCTCTGGGACACTTGGGCCAATTTGATCATCGTTATTATTATTATACAAAAATTAATCACATCCTTGATTCTATGGATTACTCTATAAAGGCCTTTATTCTTAGGACTGGTTGCCTTTAAGTTTGTCCTAAGTAGTAAAAGGAAGCAACTTTTATATAATTGCAAATAAATAGCTCTGAAAATGGAGACTAAGCAAAATATTAAAGTAAATGTCTCAGATATTTTCTTTATATCAGTGCTCATAATCTAAGGCAATTGAACATTTTAGGAACTGTTTCCTCCCCATCTCTTACCACTGGTTATTTTTCTGGGAATTGCCTGCCACATTCTGAAATGGCAGGCCTACACCTCTGACACAGCTTTGGGATATGGAATATCCACATCTTTCTGAGCTCTTCATCCTGACAACAGGAATCCCACAACGACCCATCACCAAGATAACAACTAACAACTTGCATGGTGTCCTTCCATGAGCTAAGTGTGACACTTTGACTCATGAGGATCCCTGAAATCCAACCATCCTTGTTGTCTTGCATTGCTGTGAGGGAAGAACCTGCAAAGCAGCAGACTCCCAGCAGCAAAGTCTCCCCCATATTCCATGCCAGCCCTATTCTGATTTTATTCTCTACCCCAGACTAGTACCAAAACCTCTGCCGTCTCTTCAGGCTTCCCTTCCTTCCCCCCAAAGCCACCTCACCAGCCCAAACCTTCTCATCAAACTCACACATCTGCCCGAATCCACCTAGGGCATCTCGTCTTCACTTATTTAGTAGTTCACTTCCACCTGGTACTGTCTCTATCTGTACCCCTTTATCTTCCACACTGCTTCTGCCATTACCACTACCTCTATGCTGGAGATCTTTCATGTCAGAGCCAATTGCTATGGTTACAGGCAATCTGCTGTATGTTTCATCTCCAGGAGCTGTAAATGAGGGAGTTTTAACAGCATTTGAGTAAGCACTGCCTCTTTCTTACACAGAGCATGCATCCCCATTCAAATTCATCTATCCACTAGTTGCTGCTCACATCTTATATATTACACTAATAAGAAATTCTACCTGGATATACAGAGTGAGGATGAGTTCACACCTTGCGAGGAACAACAACTACAGTGTTTCACAACCTTTTTCATTTTAATGGCACGAGCCTACCATTTCAGTCACACACCTTTTGTTCTGTGTATGCAAGCTTCAATTCAGATTGTGGGATGGGATTTGAAGAGATAAAAATATTTGATATTATTTTAATATCAAATAAAATATCAGTGAAATAGAATATACACACTCTGCATCTTAAATAAAAAAAACTCTATTGTGCCTTAAGAAAAAGTGATTAGTGCTCCTGAAATTTTAGTATCATGGATTTGAAGTTTGTAGCAGTTGAGTACCAACTAAAATATCACCTTAAACCCTGGTCATTACATTTTTTTATTTTTAGGTGTGTGTAATAAGGAAGGGAGAGTAGGGGGCATTTCAGCTCTGGGTTTTAATCTATTTGTGCCAGTTCTAAAAGCCGGACAAAACTCAAAATGCTAGTATTTTAATGTTTTAACTCGTGTGTAAATCATACTAGCCAGAAAATTTGTTTTCAAAAATGCAAGTAAGAAACATGCGAAGAACAACCGATGATGTCATATTTCTATAATTTTGAGTGAAAATCTGACAAAAATATCTTTCAAGATTTTATTTCACAAGGAATCCAGCCACAAACTCTGCCCACAATTCTGTGTGGAAACAAATCCCCAGATCTCTCGAAAAGCTCGTCAGAATCAGGATCCTGATCTCCACACTTTTGGCTCAATCCAGGTATCCGTAAGGTAAATCCTGATCTGTCCAGCCCTCAGATAAAATATTAAGTTGCTCCTGCCAGGCTAGAGGGGCACAAAGTGCCTCCAGCCTTAAAACATCGTAAGCAGGAAGACACCAAGCTGCATGGTCCTGATTAAAGAGCGGCTGTGGCTGGGCAATAGCTCCTGGCTACAGTGCAAACTCGCATCTCTCGGCGTTGGTGGAGATTTTACGTCACCTCTGACATGCCGGTTCTTGTTAATTAATTCAGGGATGTTCCAGGGCATATTTTACACCGGAGTTGCACTGAATGGTCTCTTCCAGCTCCGTAATCTATGACTCCACCAAACCTGTGCTTTAGGGAGCTGCAGTTCATATCCCTGTGCATCAGAAAGCAGCCCCATGTAAAGCCTGCTCTCTGCATTGCAATGCTGCTTATGAAAAGCACAGTCTCTGCCAGCTTTGGCTCCCTTCCATTTGCTACCACGAAGGTCATGCAAAGCCCCTCTCCAGCACTCCCCACCAGGTAGCTCTTCACCAGCTACCTCCCCTGGAGCAAGGCTTCAAACACCCAGGTCACTCCCCCATTTTCTGCTGTCATCCAATCCTCTACTGCTCCTCTCTCAACCAGTGCAGCCATCTAGTCCAGTGTGAAATTGGAACAATCAACCAGAAAACAATTCTCATCTCTAATCACAGCACCATATTTAGATTGGGTAAAATGCAAAAATAAAATAACATTGAACAAATCTAGGCCTGGATTTGGCTTTCTGTCTGTAACATCTTACAAAAGGATGGTGACAGCTGAATGAAATCAATATATCCCTTAGGCAAATTACTTTCCCTTCCAAGAATAAATCTTTACAAAAATAAGATTGGGCACAGTCATTTCAGGCCCTTGAAAATAACGTGGTCTACAATACAATAATTATTTGATTATGCATTTTAATAAACTCTCTCCCAGTTGACAATGTGCCCTTTTAAATCCCTCCCTCTTTTGGGTTTTATTACTCATCATGCATCCCTGGCTTTTTTGGGCATAGGATGAATATAAGTAGCACATTTAAAAAGCTATTATAGACACACAAAATTCCTGGAACTGGCAGTACAAAGCTGATCTTGGAAGCAGATGAACCTTGCCAGCAGAAAGATATCTGTAAAGCATGACAGCTCATCCATACAGGACATCCACATGGAGCATTTGTGGGGCATCAGCTCAGGACCTCTTACCAGTCCCCTGGGGTGTCCCAAGGGAAAAGCACTGAACAGCCACTGCTCAGGACCAGGCACACAGTCTGGGCTGTGCTCTCTGCCCATGAAACCAATGTCTTGCTTGGTTTTATCATGAGTGAAGTTGGGTACAACCGTAATGCAAGTCCCTCTGTACAGGACAACACAAATGCCCCAACTGGCTCCAAGTCTACATTTGCTTCTCATCACAGAAAGATCTGAGAAGGTTTTCAGTATGAACTTACCAACTTGGTTTGGAAATTCTCAGCTAAAAATCTCAGGCCCAGTTTTTTATCATCAATTGATTCTCGCATTTAAATTTATGGAGCATTTCACACTGTTTCCTGCTGTGGTCATCATCAGGTCTTGGCCACCAGATCATGAGGAAGCAAGCCATGAATGGCAGAAAACCCTGTGGCTGTCCTTATCTACAGAATGGCAAACACGAGCTGTGTCTGTGCGAAGTCTGCTAGGCTGTCAAAAGAAAAATTACAAAGGGCTCCCTTCTTTCAGTGAAGTAATATATTTCTGACTCTGCAAAAGTCTTTTACTTAACCACAATTGCACCATATCTGAAATTATTTTATGGCCTGGGGCATGCGTAGCAGGCCCATCTGTTCTCTCATATTGGCTCTAAGATGACTGCCACAATTTCATTTGGTGTTTGAAAATGCCAAAAATGAAACAACTTCCATATTTGTTAATGAAATTTACCATAAAAAGACCAACGACAACAAAAGAGAGCAAAAATAATCTCAGTTCGGGTGCTTCCAAGCCAATGTTTCAACTTTTCAAATATATTCACACAAACTCACTGCAATTGTCACTAGAAAAAACAACTGAAATCCAGCTAGCAATGAAAAGAAAAGTGGCTGAAGGTTAGGACATATTTGGTAAACTACAGCTAGCTTTTACACTTGTGATTTTTAAGAACAAACCCTTAATTTTGAAATTCACAGTCTCTCCATTATTACAAGCCCCTTCAGGGCAATGATCTATCAAGTTCTGACTGTTTCAAACTGTTTGTGCTAGATTCAGCATCTATCACTCCTCAGACTTGCTGCACATTTAGCCACAGAGCCAAGAAACAATAATTTTCAATTAAGAAACCTGGAGAAGACTTGGGGACTTGATTTATGGTGCATGACTAATTATCGAATAGCTAGCCTAATGAAAATTAAGCTGCTGGTTACTACAAAGATTTAACTTCATTTTCTTGAGAAGATGATGATATGACCCAGAATATAATTTATAGAAGTTTTATTATATATTTTAAAACAGGCAAAACAGCAGAAATTATCTAATTAAATTTTTAACTATAAATTTTTCTTTTTTACATTTTACAGTGTAATGGAGATAGCTCATGTAAACTTAGATCTGAATTAAAAGCTTCTTATTGCCTGAAGTTAAAGTGTTTCCTTTTGGATGGTGATGAAAGAGATCAGAATATGAAGGAGGACATGACAGAAAATGCTTTTAAGGCTCAGTGCATTTACAAGCAAAAAATTCAGTTCAGCACAGAGTTGATACATAAAAACTAGGTTCAATACCTACAGTACTTTATATGCAAAATTATGTTTAGAAATTCTGTTTTAGAATGAATTTTGGCAATCTTTAGAAAATAACTAGGATAATGCTCTATGATGCTTATTTATTTTTAACTCTTTGTGGGTATGATTCACAGCTTAAAGAAAACAGCAAACCGTCTTCTCTCAACTATTTGCTTCCTTCTTATAATGTTCTTTTTAGGGCTATAAGTATCCGACTGAGGTTGTGAGTAGCATATGCTCATATGCGTAATCACATTAGGAACCTTAATGGACGAAGGGGAGGTTTAAAATTAGGCACCAAAAATGAAGGTAGAGGCCTCTTAATTACTATTTCCGTGAATTGCTGATATAAATTCATAAAACTATACATTTTGGGTCTCTGATCATGCAAATATTATATTATTAAGCAGGAAGAATTAGCAACTCTATAAATAATGCAAATTATTCTGTATAAGTCAATAATCACTACTGTTTTCACCCCACATATTGACAATGACTTGCACTGACCTCCATGGATCTGTGTAGACAAAGGAAAATGAAACAATAAATTCTTCAAGTCACACTCTTTCACAGAAATTAAAACACTCAAATATATTTTTCCAAGGAACAAATAAATCTATTCCTATGCAAGAAGCCAACCTTAGTGTGATGGGTGTCACCATAAACAATTCTCCTTCTGCTGTGAGTCCTGCACACAGCACTCATAGACATTGTTTTGCACTTGGGTGAAACAATGAGGAAGGAAATATCAAGGTGAAATGATGAAAGCCCTAGATTAGAGCAGCTGGTAACAAGACCGCTCAGGATTGTCACCAAAGATACCAGTCACTGAAAGGGAGAAAAAAGGGAAGAAGGAAAGGATAATTTGATTTATTCAGGAAATTGCTTGTTTCTTCAGAAGGCTTTTATGGGGGCCATCATTTTATGTTAGGAGGACAGCTGGTAACCAGAAAGGGAGTGGGAAATAAATTAATTTCCTATCTAACTCTTTAAAGATCTGGGTGGTGTTCAAGTAGATGCACAGATATGGTCTGGGAGTGCAACTGATATCTTTCCTTCAGTTTCCCAATTGCAAAAACAGCCTAAACCAAGGCTGCATATTTTTAGTATTTTCCATCCTGAGGTAACCCTAAATCATGATAAGCTCCAGTTTGGGTAGCAAAACTCTACGTCCCCAAATTTCCCTGACATTTTCAAAACCTTACATGCTTACACGTGTCTTTACAAAAGTGTCACTTTTTGTTAGGATGGGGAACTTTCTTGCAAAAGGTTTGGTACAAAAAGTGTCTGTGCAGAGGAGTAGGGCCAAATCCAGACACTAAAGTCAAGTAACAATCACTTGCACTTGCCCATGAGGGAGAAATCCCTCCTTTTCTCTCCCAAGGTGTTCTATGGCGCCCCTCTGAATTACTTGGACTGGCGCTGGGAGAGCATGTTGTCTTTGCTCTCCTAAACCCATTGTGTCACACTGCTGTGTGCTGTTAAACAGCTGCCACAATTCATCCCTGGGCTGGCCATACTTCAATAGTGGGTGAAGTGATTCATGCATGTATGGACTGTAAAGTTTGTAAAGCACTTCGGGATCCTTTGACATAAAAGCTGCTACATCACTGTAATTTATTAGCAGAGTGGGTTAAGTCTTAACGACAATACCCTCCGAGGTAGTGCAGCTCAGACTATTAGTCTGAAATGGTCTTGAAAAGTTTACACACAAAACTAAATGTATACTGTAAAAGCATTCCTCTGTTTGCAATCTGGGGCCACTGTCTGTCCATAAAAAAGACTTCCTTGTCACGGTTGTTTCTTTAGGTTGCATGGCATTTGGAAGCTGGAAATAAACATATATCCAGAGACTTCCTTATGCTGTATCGCAGTGCAATGGAAGTGGTTGCTGCACTCATTATGGGAACATTACCCGATTGCAAACAAGATGAAGGGAAGATCTGTGCAGTCATGCATACTTCAAACTATGAACAAAAATGCTGAGCACCTCTGTTCAAAACTTCCTTTTGTCTCCTGATTTATCACAGTAGTCAAATTTTCAAATCAGGCCAGATAATAAATACCTACTTCAAGTGAACCCACTTCCTGTGGGAAAGAAAAAATACAGGAAAACTGTGACCAAGAAAAAAAGATTGAACTCTGTTTCAGGTTCAGGATGTGGCATTCATATTTCCGTGCTACCTTTGTGGAGCTTCACATCTCAACAGTTTGATCAATGGTAGATAAAATAAAGCATCGTATCCAGGAAGCAAATCCTTACATATATACAGTATGGGTTTTCTGTATCTGTAAGATGTTGGAAATTTATTGCAGGAAGAGAAGGAAGATGATCTGTACAGTAAAAGATATATGGTCCTTCATTATAGAGGCCTCTCAGCTAAAACTTGGAAAAAATCTTTTTTTCTTTCCTACATAAATTTTGCAGTTCTGGCCCCTCTGTATATTCTGTGCTGCTAACATTTAATATCCTCTGGTTTCAATAACAGATTAATATTCCAAGTAGTAGGTTAACAGACCCTAAAACAAAAGCAAGAACTGCAGTCACTTAGGTTGACCTATATACCTCCGGCCATGGCTGTGGTACATGGCACTGGATGTCATGGGGTGGTGGTTATCGGGGCCTTAGGTCATTGTCACCACCTTCCAAGGCAGAGTTTACCATCCTGGAAATCCTTGGTCCCTGATACAAGATCTGGCATCCAGTCATTTTGAAATTTGAGCTGTTGAGTTGTCATTTGACCCAGAACAGGCCAAGGACTGGTGTGTACACACGCACCCTGTGTCCATTAACTCTCTGCTCATAGACAGGGAGTTTGGACCAAGAGCAAGTTCACTGCTTTACCAGGTTTCCATAGTGGTATGGTTTTCTCTGTAAAATTGGCCGGGTACTAAGTAAAATGCTACATAGAGTATTATACCTCAGAAGTTATCAGTAGAGTTTTAACCTCCACAAACACACAATATGAAGTTTGATGCATTTCTTGGGGTCTTTTATCCCATTGGCTACTGGCATTGAGTTCAGCTATAGGAATCTAATCCATCCTGTGCATCTTTTGGAGATGCTACACCCTACGCAGCAGAGATGCTGGGGGACTACAAGATGCCTGATGTTATCTGGAACACTTCCTGTGTGTCTCTTCCTTAAAGCAATGGGATTCAAGCTCTGCTTCTCAGTGGGCACTGAAAGAGCAGCTCCTTCCCATTCTCTCACTCGCCAGAGCGATGCTTAGCAATAGTTAGTGGAGGGATGAGAAAAGATACTCTGCAGAAACAGAAACAATGGAAGAGAAAATACAAACAAAACATGGCTTGCTTCAGATTTGAATAAATTAGCTGCCGATGGAGGGAAATGGAGCAGATGGTCAGCCAGAGCATCTGAAGCCCAGGCAGTCCTACTCAAAACAGCACGAAGCCAACCAGGCAGCTCACAGAGGGCCAGCTCAGACATCCAGGGCTGGAGACCCCAGCGCCATCCGATAGTAGGGCAAGCAGGCGGCTCAGAGCCCACGGAAGGAAAACACACAGCCTACAGTAAACGTTTGGGCAGACTGCTAAAAAAAATAACCCATAAGACAGCTAAGTATCAGCAGCTGCTCAGGTAAAACAAACTCTTAACTGAGCACCCACCACAAGATTCACCTCAAAAAACAAGAAATAGAGCATCCTATTTGTCCTTTAATCCCTGCCGGATCCAGAAGCCAGACAAGTTTAAGAATCTAGGGTTTGGTATGGTTGTACAGGGTGGAACAACCATAAGAAAACAAGTTCAGTAGTCTCAGATGGTTTCCCAAAGGGCTTCTCATACCACTGCTGGCAAGAGCTGCCTCTCATCTTGGCAGGCACAGCCGAGGCAAGGACAGAGTGGGTCTGAAGGTTGCCCACATTTTCCTGGGTAATATTTTGTTAGCTCAGACACTGCAGGGAAAATGAAGTGGGATCTGTATTTACTGTTACACTGCCTCAGTTAAGGCAGGTCTTCAGCACCCAGGCAATTGCTCTAGCTACCCCTTTTATAAGCACAAAAGAAAAACAGATTTTTTTTTATTTTATTTTAAACAGGACATGGCTGCATGAAGGACTAATATGTTTTGAAGTGAGTCTTTATGCCTTGCATAGAAAATTCAGTGAATGTCATCTTTACCACTTGTAAGCACAGAGTTTATGTTCAAAGAAACTTCACAAGAAGTGTGAAAGCAGATGCTCTTTGTTTAACGCCACTTACTATGTTTTAGATCAAAATAGAGCACATAATAGATGTCTCCCACTAAATAAAACAGGTCACGGACTCAGGAAAAGAATTTAAGTATGGTTGTAAAAACATAATGTTTTTACTGAAATTGGTTTTACTTTCTAAAATGTTTACACTTCAAAAAGAAATGTGATTACTGTCATTTTCCCTAGATATAAAATTATTATATGGGTTCGGACCTAAAAGTCTACTAATTCCAGGTACATTCAAACTTAACAGCTGCTCTTTCATAATATGAACAGCATGTTTTCCCACTCTTCAGACTACTGTACAAAGTGTGGTTTAGACAGAAAAACTGTAACAAGCTGACCCAGGACAAAGTCCAAATGCAACACCTAACATGGACCACTGGTGGACTCTCAGCAGATTCTGCTAGATGAGGTGCTATCGGGGTGTTCCTACAGGGGAGCATCCAACAAAGGAAATCAATAATTTCAGGAGGTTTTTTCCTGCTTGTTGCTGTTTCCTGTTAGGAGATATATCAAATCTAAGATAAAAGTGTTAGTAAGCCTAAATAACCTTTACAGGAAATGTAGAGTCATCCTGGCCTCAAACTCTGGACCACAGAAGGCAGAAGGGATTTATCTGTTTAACGGCCACATATACCTACATCTTTGCATGTATGGCTTTTATTCCACAGTTGATTTAAAACATGAGTTAATTCTGGAAACCCTGTATTTGCTCTGCAGCTAAAGCGAAACTTGCTGAAAACAAAACAATGCAAACAAAGTAGAAAAATATCATAATAGTATAACTACAGAAAGCTGAATCATCAACAGTCTTCTCATATTTGACTGTGATTTTTCAAAGTGCTAAGTTTCTCTATTAAAAAGACATGGAGATCTAGTTTTACAGCATATTTGAAACACACAGAAAAATGTTACATGCTGGGCAATGAAATTGAATTTTTTTTATTCTTGAAAGAGACCTATCCATTTCATTCACTTCTGCCATATTTTTAAGTAAAAAAACAATAGGAATCTACAAAAATATTTTGGTAAAATTCGTGAATATCTGCAGGGGTTCTGGAACTAAAAGTGATATTTCATCCAACCTTCATATGAATAACTCATCTGCTAGCCCTGTTCTTATTTAGCTCAAATGAAATAATAAGAAGGAGACATAGAAAACAGTTTCTCTGCTTGTACAATGCTTCATGCTTGTTACAGGTCCATTAATACAAGTCAGGGACTTTTTGTATTAAAGACTGAAGCGACAGAGTAGTTATGTGTGCTTGTGGCTAAATATTCACAGAAGGCAGTCTTTGTGTTGGAGAAGTTATGCATCCTTACAAGTAGCTGTGACCTGAAGAGGACATTTGGGCAAAGCAGGTGAGCCATACGAAGGCAAAGGCAGGGGTAAGCACACCAGTGTGGTACAGCAGTCCCCAGGAATACAGCCAGATATCAGATGAGTATAGCTGGTAAAGGAGTTCCCCCAAACCCACAAGGATCAACAACTTACCTCACATACTGCAGCTGGATATTTTTTAATGAAAACATGAAGGGCAGTGCTACTGTTCCACAAATCAGATATTAAAGAGTCTATGTAGAGACTCCACTGCTGATTTCAACAGAAATGTCGCAGAAAAACAGAGAAGACCTTATGCCACCTTTTGCAAACTGTGTTCCCAGCCTTAAGAAGACAGAAATTGTGGGTGTTTGTGTTACATCTTGATTACCCAAAATAAAAGCTGGCTTTACCAACATTTCAGTTTAAAACATATGTCACTCTGGAAAAAAAATTAAAAAGAGAAACATTGTTTCAACTATGCTTTGTAAAGCAACCTTGGATATGTTGCATATTTAGTATTAGTTTTCCCATCTCTCCAAATTCCTATGAATTAGCCTTCTGCCTTATTCTGTCTACTTTACATAACTCAGATGAGGCATTTCTTGAAGAAACCTCAAATTAGCATAACTTACAAGGGATGGGATCAAACTTTACAGCTATTAAGAAGATAAATATGGGTAACATGATATTATGAAAATATCACTACACCTAGGGTAAGCTGTGAAATAGAAAGCCAAAGGTTAAGTGTCCTTCAGTATGGTTACAATAATGATATACTTTTGTCAGGATGTTTCAAATTGGTTT
>VXBJ01006511.1:354485-429432 GCA_013400055.1 Nycticryphes semicollaris | reverse complement strand
CCCTCCCCGCTCATTCCTCAGCTGAAGAACGTAAATAATTACACAAGAAATCTCAGTAGTCATTGCTATAATAAAAATTAGAACCACAGAATAATTCAGACTGAGAGGGACATCAGAATGTCTTAGACNTCACTCTGGAAAAAAAATTAAAAAGAGAAACATTGTTTCAACTATGCTTTGTAAAGCAACCTTGGATATGTTGCATATTTAGTATTAGTTTTCCCATCTCTCCAAATTCCTATGAATTAGCCTTCTGCCTTATTCTGTCTACTTTACATAACTCAGATGAGGCATTTCTTGAAGAAACCTCAAATTAGCATAACTTACAAGGGATGGGATCAAACTTTACAGCTATTAAGAAGATAAATATGGGTAACATGATATTATGAAAATATCACTACACCTAGGGTAAGCTGTGAAATAGAAAGCCAAAGGTTAAGTGTCCTTCAGTATGGTTACAATAATGATATACTTTTGTCAGGATGTTTCAAATTGGTTTATTGGATTAAAAAAACAAGAGTGGTTAATCTTCACCACCTCAGCTCCATCCACCTAAAATAAACAATGTAGTGGAATTTAAAATTAAGTATTTTCTGTGGTTTCTCAAACTTCCAGACTCTAGGTAAATCGATATTAACATGCCATAATCCGTAAAGATTGCATGCTGCTCTAGATTTGTTTTTGTCACATCCCACCTTAGATTGTAAACTGCTTTTGAGAGCAGCCTTGTTAATTCATTTTCAACAGATCAGCTAGGGCCAGAGCAGGACTTGCCTTTTGCTTCTGAAAATTATATGTGAACATAATGCCATACAAATAATGAAAGATTTAAATGTTCACCATTTGCTGGAATATCCCCAGGTCAACCAAACTCTTGCTGTTTTGTGATTAGTGGTCTATTAATGTGGACTGTGGCTATATCATCTTGCTTTCCCATGGTGACATTATAAGCCTATTAAATGACTAAGGATATACATAAATATTGGGGGTGGAGGAGGAAGGCATGAAAACATAAAAAGAAATAAACTTCTTTTCTTTTTCGCTTTTTGCTGCTGCATTTGGTGATGGTGCTTTTTTAGTTGCCACCGTAGCTCATGTCCCTCATCCTTCAGCAACTACTCTGGGCAGACAGAACAAGCATCCATTGCAGTATAGGAGCCTCCAAGCCTCTTTAATACTCATTTGTTGGTCTGGCTACACTTTCTGACCAAAGAACCACTTTCTCCAAGGAACTGGTGGTAGAGAGAAAAGGATGTCTTTGCTCTAAATCCCACAGTGCCTGAAACCTCTTCCCTTTCCACATAGCACCACACAGATCTCCTGGATACGTAGAAAATGGATTCTGACCTGCACTTCCATACCCTTGGGGTATGCACTCACAACCATGTGCTATCATACTCACCATGCATCCTCCTGACTCAGAGTAGGGCCTGACATAAATCCTTCTTCCTGGCTATTGGGGCCAGACTATGCATCCAGCAGGATAGCTGCTGAGAGGGGTAATACTCTGAGCTCATGGTCTGCCATAACTTCATCTCAGCCTGGCTGAAATAAACAATTCACCATTGTTACATTCAGACAGGGCCTACCACCCTTACTGGTGCATTTACAAACNAGCTACCAGGTTGCTCAGGGCTTTTTCCCATCACACCTTGGAAACCTCCAGAGATCACACCAACTCTCTGGTCAATCTGCACCAATGGTAAACTGTCCCCAGAGTGAAAAAATTGTTTCCTTATACTAAGTTATTCCTGACGCCCTCCAGAAATCTGATTGATTGTTGGCCTTCCAGGAGATGTCATCAAGATTGAAGTCCCCGCGAGAAACCAGGGTCTGGGATACAGAGACTTCCGTGAGTTGTTTGAAGTGGGATCCATCCACCCCCTCATCATAGATAGTTGCTCTGCAACACACTACCACCATGATGACACCCTCACTGATCTCTCTTCTCATCCTGACCCTCATACTCTCACCCAGACTCTTGCCCATCCTACAGAGGATATCCATTCATCTGACACATTATGGCAACCCTCTGGCCTTGTCTCCTCAGCCTGCCTCACCTGAAGAGCGTGTGCCCACAGCGCTCGACCCATGCAACTCTCCCATGATGCCTCAGCAATTCCAACAACACTGAAGTTCTATGACTGTACACGCAGCTCTGGTTCCTCCAGCTTGACCAATACACTCTCTTGCCAGTAAATTTCTACTTCAAAGCACTCTTCCGTTTACCACTTGTGTGATTTTCTATAGGCTTTCACTGTAACTCACTCATTAAGGCCTTGGGATTTGTTGCTAGACAATAGACAGCGCAGCAGAGGGAGGTATCATACGGACTGCTCTTCCTAGTGTCTGTCCAGGAAAACTCTTTTTGTGCCACAAGCAAAGTTCAAAGCTCCCGTTCCAAGAAAGAACCCTGCCAGGGTCGTGCTTGCAAAACAACCACACATCTCTTTGTCATTTTGGCCAGTATGTGAGCAGTAGTTTTCTCTGTGTCTCTGGGAGGGATACAAACTAAGCATGCAAATGGAAACCAGAATATGATCCCTGCTAATTTATGAAATCTGAGTTATTATAAACAATGCACATTTCCCATTAAAGTCATAGAAAACCTGTTTTGTGTTAGGAAAGCAGAGTAATTTTTAGTTTCTAGAGCAGCAAGCTTACAGAATTGAAATATAATTTTAATTCCTGTAGGGTTTATCAGATATAATTTTCGCAAGTTATTTAGTTAAAGTCACATTTTCTTAGTTTTACTCTCTTATTGGATGACTCAGTTATGATATATAATAAATTAACCTTTAATGACTAAAAGCTGTGTTCAGACACTATGCTACTCTGCCTGGCAAACACTAGCCAGGAGGAAGAACTTTGTTCTTGTTAGCTGGGTCCTTTCCGTGGAAAGCCGCAGTAACTGCCATGCATTTTAGGCAAGCAAGACTTTACCCTTATATAGCCTTGGAAATACCTAAATACAGCATTGTGCTCTGAATCTGCTTGAAAGGGAAACCTCAGACTTCCAACTTGGAAAACCTGACTTCCATCTGTCATATCCTCATAAAGGCAGGCAGCCTTTCAGGCTCTCCCTTCCATAATGTGGAAGGTATTTATTAGATTTTTCAGAATTAATCCAGTCCAGAGCTGGTTTAATAGTGTCATATTCTGCTAATTACACAGTCTTAACATTCAATGTTCCTGGCTGTGAAATCTACCCAGCCTCAACATCTCCATTTGAGGGACTTACTTGATGCTTTGGCTGCTGATGTTCAGACCCATCTGTTTGAATGGCATTATGCCCACTCCTCAATTGGTTGGACCTTTTCATTACAATATAGATGTCTACCATTTATGAGTTTATGTTAGTTCTGCAGCTACCATAAGAGTCAACAGCCATTTAATGTTTTATGGAAAGCAAAAGGTGTGCATACTGACACAAAAAACTGAAATCTGGTTTCATTAACAATGAAAATAATACAGTTGAGGAAGATGTTCACAATTATTCATTGTGAGCAATTTATCAGATATATTAATGTCTTTTTTTTCTGTTTTGATAAAAAAAAAATTAATGCACATGCAATTTCTTCACCAGTCTATTCTTCACTGAGTCAGCAGTAAATATATAAACAAATGCCTAGCTCTCAAAGTTCCACCTGTAGGTATTTGTATCTTTTCCATAATGTACTTTTTTAAGTTCACATTCTGCCATTCTGCAGTTTGTGTAGACAGACTGTAAGAAGGGAGATTTTAAAAATTAATGACTAATGAATATCTAATAATGAATAATTGGTTAAAAGGCATCATCTTGAGGCAAATATGTGAGAACTTGGGCATTCAGCTAGAAGACATTTATTCCTGAATGTTACCTTCAAGAAACTCCCTCCTGAATAAACATTCAGAGACAAAACGAGTGATGAATGTGGGCAAACTACACAACCACTTGGGACTTTAATTCAAGTTTATGAACTTCATTAAAGACAATTTACACCATCTGTGGATCTACTCAGTGCTTTTGCAGAATTAGTTTTACTTTATTTAAAACTAGTCCCCATTTTTCTAAATGGAGGGTCAAAACATTCTATCCACATCATGTGTTATGTTAAGTGCTAACCAAATCTAGATCTTAAGACAAAGCAGTGATATGGAATAAACTAATAAAAGAAAAGCAGCCAGCCAAAAGATATTATTACTGAGATTTTTTTATATGCATAGTATAAATTATACTGTGCTCACATACTATTTCCAGTGATGACATCATTGAAAAGCCTTTAAATACCTATTTTTCTCCCTTTTTTGCTAGCTGTCAAAATAACAGTACCAGGAAAGGAATTTCAGACATTGTATTGTATCACAAATTTAACTAAATCATTTCAAGCACATTTTAAGAAAGACAGCCTCACCCACAGGTGGGGTTTTTTTGAGAAAATGGTAATGCATATGTAAGGGCAGACTATATAAAAAATCATAAGAAGTGGCAGGAAAAAAAGACTTCTGAATAGTGATCCAATTCCTTTCAGGTTTGCCAACAGCAGGATGCTAGCATTTTCTTTTCTTAGTTTTTAGAGCCCAATGCTACTCCTGATGTTCATGGAGACATCCAGCCTAACAGCTCCCATGTCACGGAATCACAGAACCAGAATCACAGAACCAGAATCACAGAATATCAGGGATTGGAAGGGACCTTGAAAGATAATTTAGTCCATGTCACCAGATAGGTCTGCTTAGTAACCAAGCCTCTAGTTGTATCCTTTTCTTTTGTTTTGGTTTTTTTTTTTCCTTTTTTTTTTTTTTCCCACATGAAACACATGTAACATATTTTATCCATTCAGTACTTCATTGGGAAGTTTTTTATTAAAGGTCCCATCGCACATGCGAAAGCAATGGAATAAAGCCCAGGCACGGGCACCCAGTGCCGGGGTAGCACATTGCCACATGCAATGCCAGGTGCACCCAGCAAGCAGGCGATGGTGTCCGTCCTCACATGGCAAAGTCACACAGGACCCAACCAACGTGCTGTGGGGTACTTGTGATTGCAGCCTGTCAAATAGCGTCAGCTGCTATCTCATGCATGCGTGTGTCATGAGTAATGAACACACTCGTTTTGCTCTTTCTCCCCCAGTGCAGACATGGTGAGGATGCAGGCTATTGTTTGCTGTTCCTCCCTAGGAGCTATGTCAACATGCACTGAAACTATTTCATGAGTGGTTATAGAGTGACTTTCAGGCTGTGGAACTGGGGAATTCTTTGGCCAAGGGTATATTTTGCAGACTACAGCCAGAGAATTATTCCCTCAGTCAGAAAGCCGGTTTTGAGCTGCCACAGAATTCCAGAAATGCTGGTTTTGGGATAGAGTCTGTCTAAAAGTGTTGACACTGTCTGCTCTGAAAAGTCCCCTCTGCGCTGAGATACTACTGAAGAAGGAACACTAATTTCTTGCTTACACTTAATCAGACTTGTTGACATTTAGATGGAGAAAAAAAAGGCAGCCCCGAATACATTAATGGTGTAGAAAAGAAAGATATAGATTACATGGACTCTCTATAGAAACAAATCTTGCATGAAATTCTTGTCATTTGATTAATATCTCAAATCAAAAGTCTTACCACATTGCAATCTGGGAATCAAGCCAGCTTAGAAACTAAAACATATATTTTCAGTATAACTGTGTTCAAAATGACAGGACCACATGGTCACAGCTTCAAATTAAATAAAATCTTTCTATTACTGTTCTATTTCTAGTATTTATAGTACCTTTAAAAACAAAACAAACCGCATCAGCTTGTAGAAAGAAGGTACTCTTTGAGATAGCAGGTTATGGAGTCCTGCACAGTGCTGGGAACCAGGATACAGTGAGGTCCCTTTGGGGTTTCCCACCTGGTAAGATAGAGAAAGAGTAACTTCCATTAATTTTCCACTTCTGTAAACCTTGAATCACCTTTGCTTCACTATTTTTTTAATGGGTGCATGCTAGACAGCCCTACTGGCAAAACGAAGTCTCATCACTTCATCACACTCCTGTTCAACACCATACTAATTAACACCCTACCTCTAAGTGCTCACCTGCCTACTTGCTGCTAGGCCTGCCTTTACTACAGATTTTCTTTGCTGCTACCCAAAACAGAACCTGACCTCCCAAGCCCTTCTGTTTGAGAAAACATTTCTTTATATAACAAGCCTCACGCATTTTGGCACAGTTGATGGTGATGTCATTGAAGTAGTACCCTAGGAAAAGAGGAGCAGAGAAGCTGCAAATTTCTGCCCACTGTCTGCACACCCGCTCCAGCGAGGGACACCTCCCCAGCAGCATCGCTTCTGGGCAGCCCAGAACCTCCCATCACATGATGAGGTTGGTGTCAGGAGCTGTTCAAACAGGAACTGTGGTCCTTTCTGCAAAGCACTTATCTGTTCATAATCACAGTAAACAGAATTTCTTACATGTTTCCATAGTTGTGTTTAATTCTAGCAGGAATTAGTTTAGTAATTCAGCAAGCTGTACGGAAGATGACAGGGTGCTTGTGAGACACCAAAATCTTATTCAGATTTTAAACAATTGTGCAAATATAGGTCTGTGTAGGGAAAAATCCTTGTGTTAAAATAAACATTGCAAAATGAGAAAACCCTGGACATTATAGGATTTTTTTTGCTTATTTAACATTATATAAAGTATGAAAATTAATGTGACATGTGGATAACTTGTTCTCTCCAGAATGTGCTTTACAAGTCATAGATTCTATATGATGTTGCTGTTGCTATAGTAACTCTTTTTTACGGCAGAGCAAATACTCATACAAAACCTTTTGACTTTTAGAAAGAAAATTTGCATTCTCAAAATGTTTTCAAGTAAAGTTTATGACCTAAAAATAATAGATTCATTGTCTTTCTCTTCCCCCATCTCTCTCAACTAGATGTAAGCAATTAAAAATATGCTTCCTTGATCAAAGACTTGCTCTGTGATCTAAAAAGTGATTTCATCTCATGGCTACATTTTATGCAATCCAGTAACTAGAGTAAAATCAAATGAGGCTTCCTATGTTAACTACTGTGGTAGATTTCTCTTTTTTTCTTTTCTCTTTTTTTTTTTTTTTGTTTTGTTTAAAGGTGATTAATTACTCAAATGCAGTGTGAACCATTCACTTAATACAGGGTGTGTAAGCTCAGTCCTTTTTATCTTCACTGTTTTGAACACCCAACCGGCCAGTTTTACCCCACTGAACTAATGCAAGACAAAAAAAAAAAAATCAATGGCACACACTTTGGATAAATACCTCTACACTGTACATTTGCCAAGAGAGCTTCTAAGATCAGCTCTGTAAATGTCATGATCCTTAATGCTATTGTGGTATAACTGAAGAGTGTTCCTTGAGCCCATTTGGCTAGGCTGACTAGCGTACTTTGTTTTCCCAGGAGAAGAAAGCAGAGTAGTAAACCATTTTTGCAGAATGTCATTCTCCCACAACAGTTTATGAAAGAAACATCTGTGACAAGAATCTTTAATGCTTTTCTCAAAGCAAGGCTGACAGTAAAAGAGCATTGCTAAAAGTGGCAAATCAATCCCATTCCACTCCTTCTAGAGCAGGACACCTAATTTGCTATGTATCACATGTATTTTCTTCGCATGTGCTGAGAGGCTGTGACATTGATGTGGTGGCTGTCGTCCAAGCTTCTGTTGAATAAACACTTTGGCCATATAGCAGGCAAGCTGGCATGTTTAGCAATGTCTGCTGTCCGGTGTGAGTTTACTCCACCTCGGGGAAAGGTTGTTGAAATTACAGATTGCAATTTGGGGATATAAATGGTATCTTTGAAGGCTGATTTGAAAACCCTAAATCATCACATAGAGCACACTCTGTAGTTTTGGGGACATTTTTAAATTTGGCTTGCTTACTGGAGTGTGAAGGGTTTTGTACTACCCGGAAACACAGACAGAAGAAAGCGACAGCAAGTACAGTTCAGCAGCTAAAAATTATTTCATTATCGGGCTTGTGTTGACTGTGGAATAAAAATAAGATTATTTATCTGAAACCAACACCACAAAATATATCTGCATCAGAGAGAAGAATTTTTATATTTAATTAGTTAAAACATCTGAAAGCTCTTACTGGCATTGGACAATGAATCAAAGCTCTGGTGAACGGTGTGCTGAGGAAATTGAGAGTTCAGCTGTGAATCAGAAGTTTTCTTAAGTTTCTGTTATTTTTTAAAGATGTAACACTACTGAAAGTTTTTATATCCCCAAATTAAAGTAAATCCTTAAATAAACTTCTGATGCCTGCAGTATTTCAATTAATCTATTTTGCAGATTTTGAAAAAGAAAATGAAGTAGAAAGGGGACCACAACTTTTGGCATAGGTCATATACACTATAGCATTCCTCTTTCATGTAAGGATGTTAAATGTAATGCCTTTCTTGTCACCCTTCCCAGCGTGAGCACATGGGCCAAGCCATGTAGCTTTTCAGCACTATCAAATCTCCCACTGAATCCCATGGGAGTTTTGGCTGAGGCTGGAGCACAGAGTGTAATGAGATGGATCTAGACAGTGAATTGATAGTTCCAAGTGCCTTTCCTGGCAAAGAGATGGATATCCACAGCTCTAAAAGCTGAGAGAGTTTAAAGGCTGAAATGACACGGGCTGCAGTGAAAACAGCCATGGTGCAGAGCAATGGTAGATTGGTTTTGCCTCACTCATTGCCAGGGGAACACCAGCAAAATTGCTGAGACAGAGACTAAGAACCTAAATTCCGCACTTAAAATAAGCCCCATTGGAGCATAGCCACAGGGACTTATTTACCGGGGGGTTCTGAATTTAGGCTATGGCATTGGCTGTTGTATATTATAGAGTGAGAAAGTTCCGAGTTCCAGGGAAAGTCTATTTATTCCATTAGTTGCTATGGATAACACTTGTTTTTATACATTTTCAGAGCCAAAGGAGTGGAATTGCGTAAATAGTGGGACTGGAATGCAGAATACTTTCCAAACAGATGTAACTGGCATCTCCATAGCTGTTCAATTAGTGGCACTTGATTGGATAACCGAGCTCATCTCAGTCTTCTTGAAACCCCCATGACTTGTAAATCAGCTCAGTGACCTGTGGGCAGAGTGAGAAGGCGTGGAGGAAACTCCAACACTAATGATATTCAGAATGATAGTCCACAGCTACTAATTAACACAACAGAGAGAAGGAAGATAGACTCATCCTGAGATTGTATGAATGGAAAGGAAGGGTTGTTTTCATAGCAAAAGGTCGATCTGAAAGATTTAATGCCAATGAGGACAAACCACCTGTTCTGTCACGTGCTTTTCCTCCTCACTTCTCTTACCACCTGTGTTATGCAAGGGGGAAGGATTTTGTGTCTTCAGGAGGGAGAAGATTCAGTTCTGCTCTATTTTTTCAGGAAGAAAGTCCCTTCACATAGTGAGAAATCTCTCTTGCATTTTTCAAGCTCATTTGAACTTGAGAATCCACTCATTTGACTTCAGTGGGTCAATTCTTCAGTAGGACACGCTTGGCTGAGCTAGATCCTCAGTGAGAATCACTGTGTGCAGCCACCTGTTGGCTGCTGGTTCCTTTTCTCAACATTTGTCTCCATGAGGATAGGATGCTATTTCTGTATCTGTGCAGCTCTGAGTACATTCAGTCCCGGTGGAAATGTGGAGCTTACACACTCTACCCAAAACAAGTGAATTTTTGGAAACGTTACAATCACTGCTGTAATAAACAGGCAAGCAAACAAATCCCTGCCAGGTTAAACCTGAGCCCTGAATTTGCCCAGAGTATAATATAAGCAGGTAGTTTGCACACTGCTGGGATTTTTAAAGGAAATAAATATGGTGCAATAGATAACAAATTGCTTTTTTTAACTTGCTCTTTGCTTCCTGTTGTGTGCCCCTACTCCTATATAGTAGATATCCAAAACATCAAAATGCAATTTCATTTTATTTTTCAGAGTTCATTTACTTACACTTGAAGGCTTTTGTTAAAAAGAACAAAGCACATGTGTCTAACAGTTTGACCCTTCCTCCATCCTTCCCTAGGGGCTGCAATTAAACTTTCATTTAAGTAGTCATTTGGTGTGTGGGATACTATGCTGAAATACTTTGAATTGCTGGTTTTCGTAAGGCCCCCAGCTGCTCTATCTACAGCACCCAGTAACGTTTCTGATCACACTGGAAAGACTGCTAACATTGGGTCTGCTTGGGAGAACTGATTATTTAGATAGAAGAAATAAAAATAGAGAAAGGATTCTTTTTAAGGAAAGGCACTGACTGCAAAGGACAACTGGAGTGTGTATTATGTGTCTATCCATTTCTTGCCCATCATTTTGTTTCTGCCATGGGAATATATCAAAATATTGGCTTCCTGTGAATAAGGCGCTTATTCATGACTTAGGACCTTGTAAATTCCATATGTGATTGTGTTAAAACGTCCTTATGTTTCCTATGCTCATACTAGATTTTTATGTGTGCCGGCACGTTCTCCCTGCCCCTCCTCCCATACTGCTGTATATGCACAGAAATGTAAAAATTGGCTTCTTGACTAGATGTGAGCAGCAGATTCTGGAAAAAAAATGACTGATAGGAAAAGAACAAAGGGGTCAGAAAGTCCCTTGTTCCCACCTATACCACCTCTTCTTGCCCTGTCTTTGTCATTCTTTTCCACGTTTTGGAAGAAACAATAGTCATATTTATTCCTGAGTGATTTTGGAGTTGTTCCTCCTCCCTCACCACCTCCCCAGTTTGGTTGTTTTTCTTTCTCTTCTCATTCTTTTCCTTGAAAGTATTCACACCAGAAGAGCTTCATCCACTAGTCTGCGGTTGCAAACAAGATTCCTTGGGAGGAAACTAAGCCTAAAGCCATGCTGCAGCACTGCAGTGGTACTTGAGGGCTGCACCATCCATAAGTCTTCCAGTGTACAGCTAATACATTCCTTTCAGAAAGTTTTACATCATGTGCAGTGGAGACATTCAACCCAGAGGTCCAAACTCTGTTTAATTAAATATAAATCCTGTGAACCACATGAAATATAGTTGAGAGCAGCCTAAGCACATATTGGTCCGGTTTACAAGATCTGTTTCCATTGCACTGAATTGCAGGCTAATGTATAGAGAACATGTAATGTCTGCTAAGTCTGCAGCCTCCCTTTCAGTTGGATTACTAAGACTCTATGTCCTCTATAAGATTATTTTCACAAAGTGCATATAAATTTTGAGACTGCTGTCTCTCCAGGTTCACAGTTTTTAAATAGACAAGAGACTGGTATTTTCACACATGCTGCATTTCCTCAAAAAAGTAGCTAAAACTCGTGGCACTCATGTTGAGATATAAATCCATGTATGCACAGCAATATCAACAACAGTTATGCATAATTATGCCAAAATGTTTTTGCATTAAGACACTGTAGTTGTCAGCTCATATGTTTCAACCAAATGCACACCCTAGGACTAAACTGAAACTCTGAATTTGGAATTTCCTAAACTTTTGGGGGCAAGGACAGTCATTTGAATCTTGTATGTGCATTTCATGAAGGGTTTAATCAAAACTCAATCAATTCCCACCTCATCAACTTTAGAAAGGGATTTAAATCCAGTACCAGATTTGGATCTGAATGTTGTGCCTGGGGGCTCATTTCTGTTATCAATTAGGAGTTGCTCTTGTGATGTATCAAAAGGCAGTAGCATATAGGCTGTTGTTTAGAGATGTACATAATGTAGCTTTAAATTTCATTGGGAAACTAAACAAAACCTCTGGCCTTAGGGCTGCATGTTCAAATACTACAGTCCCATAGTGCATTACACCAGTCAACACTTCTTTTCAAATACCACCCGCATAACAATTAACCTCACTTCAACCTTGAGGTCTCTGATTAGTGATGGACTATTGTTTAAGTTCCATTAACATAGCCCCTGTGTTGCCCTATTCTCACTCAAATGGACTAATCAAATCAGTCACCAAGGACTTAAGCTCAGAGTCCAACTTCTTTAGTTAGCAGTGATTTTCAATTTAAGTAGAATGGTGGATGTCATCAACACAGTCACAATTAGTATAGCTCTGACATAGAAAACATTCTTAATGATCCCCAATTTGTGAAATATCAAGGGCCCCAGCAACTTGCAATATGAGAATTTCTATGTATACCAGAAAAATTACAATATCAATAGGGTAGTCATTAATGCATTACCTTGTACCACACTAGTCTCTGAAAGGACAGAACCTCAACTGGATTCCATTTAATTTCAAGAAGCAAACTTTGTTTTGAACCAGTAGAAATAAAAACATGTTACAGCATTTTTTAAATGTTATTTTTCACTACCCACACCACATTTATTATGTAAAAAGGAAAGCATTGTTTATTTTTCCAAATCTAGTTACAGAGTTGTTATTCTTGACATTCTTACTTGGATTGCACAACTATGTTTTCATTCGCATTAGTTGATACTTGCTGTTTCAATCATTTGTAATTAAAAATTGTCTAGTAATATTTCTTTGGGTTATTTTTAACATTGTCTTCTATTTCAAGGTAATGGATGATTTGAGCACAAACTTCGGAGAAGATACAGCAGAAAAGTCATGGAAAAATATGAGTTGAACTTCACCAGTAGAATTCAGGGCCAAATCTTCAAAGGGGCAATATGCACGTAATGAGAGTTACTGCCCACTTATCGGCATAGATACCCACTGTGCACAGGCAAGAAATTCTTTTATTTTTGTGCATGAGCAGCATGTGCATTTTCCAGCCATTCAGATCTTGCTTTCCTTTGAATACGCAGCAAAAAGTCAAAGTGAGAAGTCATTGGCCATTGAGCAGGATGTTGAGGACACTGAGGATTTTCAAAATGGAGCCTTTGTGGCAGATAAGAATTTGCTGTGATTGTAACTGGTAATTCCTACTTAATGGAAAATAACCTTTTTTTTTTTTTTTACTTTTTCTCTTGTCGCCTTGTTTTCTTGACAAACTGCATCCGCTTTCTCAGTCAAATATTTTTTTTCAGACTGTGGCAGAATCATGATCTCACATCTCCCCAGAATATGATGAAGTTTCTAGATAATGTTCACGCGTAGCTTTTCTTTTATGATCAGCTAGAACATTGCGCACAGAATAAACATTGCCAGATGCATTAAGTGTTTTATTTCTCTGCTTCAGAGAATGAAATTTGGCAGAAATATTCCCTAATTTAAATCCAGCTTTTGTCTGCCTCATTGCTTTACACACCATGTAGTGAAAGAACTGGCTTCACACTGCTCCCACACCACCAGTCCATCTGACTGACAATAGATCCAATCTGCATTACATGGGAGGCCATGTGAGCGGTCCATTCTGCTCCTCCACCTCCACCGACAGCTGGAACTGGACTTGGAGTAAATGCCAAGGGAATTTGCATGATAGTCCATTTGGAGCACATATGCTATAAATTCACCGTTGCAGCAAAATGGCAAGCCATAGACCTCATCTACACAGAAGTTACATGAATGTAAATTAAAACCAATTTAGTCTAAACCATAATGAACTCCTGTGTGAGCACTCATAATAGTTTAAAATTGTCTTGCTAGAGTTTATCCAGCATGGGTGGCATTACCCAACAGACGATTACCCCAATGCAAGTAAGCATAGACATTACCAATGAGTCTCCATCTTTAGTGTAAATGACTGTAAACCCCACCTTTAGTCCCTTTGCTGATGGGAGCTCTGCTGAATTGGCTTGGGCTATTCATAATACCTGTTATTATTAATACCAATAATACTTGCAATTCAGAATCAGGGCTGGATTCTTGGTCAGTCCTTCTCTTGTTGCTTGCTTTACCCACAGTAAATCATTGCCTCCTCTTTGGAGGACTCCAGAAGTGGCACTGAGATAACACCCAACATTGGATCAGGTTTGATCCTTCCAGCCCATCGGTGAATGCACTGGGGCAGTAGCTTCTGGAGTCGCAAGAGCTACACACATTCTTCAGCCATTGTCTTGGAGTGGTTANGAAACTTGTCATTTAGAGGCTGATTATTAGTTTTCTTTTCTCTTTCCCCCAACTCGCCCTTTAACTGGATCATCACCAGTTTTAGAAGAGTTGCCCCTTTCTAAAGAAAACAAAACAGAATAAACAACCTCTTCCCAGTCCCTGCCACAGCTCTCTTTTCACCGACATCCATTTTCTCCCCAGCAAAATGAAAGGACAGGGAGAAAAAGACAGCTTCTTCCCTCTCCCCACAATGAAACAACAAAGAGCACAAACAAAACTGAAATTAAAACAAAATTAAAATTAGGCATTTAAGCTGATTTTCACCACTTAACTTTTGACATGTTTTTGCAAATTTTCATCAAGTCTCCTCTGAAGACTCAGCCAATGAAACCTACTGGATCAAGTGGTGTTTCTAAGCCTTTTTGCCTAACTTCTGTGAAGCAGCCCAGCTTGTCTGGAGTGGCAAAGGCACCTTTCTGCTAACCCTGAAATTTGAAGGCTATGACAGAGCAAAGTATCTGTCCCTTTGGGAGAAATCAAGAACGAAATGCATAATTTTTCAACTTTATGTAACTCTGAAAATATTTCGAGTCTGATACGTCCAAACTCACTCTGCAAAAGGATCTCCAGGTGGGTGATTTATTAGAAGTTAAAGCCATTACCCAAAATTTCTCTTCTATTTTATGCCCACATCGCGTCAGTTCAGCTTCATTGTCTTGCATTGAGAAGTAATTGTTTTTCTCCCCAGAAATATATTTTCCTTCCAGTAAGTCTGCATCATATTCATCATCTGGAACATATTGGGAGCGCTGCACTGGGCTGAGCTTGCAGCTGCTCCCAATCATGACCAATGCACTCAGAGCAGACCTGCAAAATACTCGGCAGGCAAGGGTGGGACTGCCTGCCCCGGCACCAACTCCTCCTTTAGTGGTTGCAACTCTGCTCTGGAGACTTCGCCACTCTCCACTTCATTTCCAGGTGTAATTCAAAATGGCATTTTTGATCCACAGAGCCATTCATGGTTTAAGAGCTTGTATTTCTTTGAGGCTGCTTCTCTGTTTCTACCTCATGTTTCACCTGGCAGCCAAGACTGGCTGCAATTGCATGAGATGAATAGCAATGTTGACTCTGTAAAATACATGAGAGTTTGCAGAATGACAGGCCATTCTCAGTGGATACACAGCACAGGAGCAACAGAAAAATGGGGAGTGTCTTATTTCATAGAGGAGAAAAGAAAGAAGGCTTTCTTTTCATCTGAAAAAATAAATATTCTCCAAATTTTTTTTGTTAATATATCGAGAAATTGTACCATTCCCCTGCAAATATTTTGCAGTAGGATTGTTAACAATTATGTATATGATTTGTGCCCATGTTTATATTGTGGGTTGCACCAGCAGTAATATCTTTTCCTTAGAAGCTGTCTTAATGGTCTTACTTAGATTAGGAAAATGTAGACAAAAAGAAAATCACATATACATGAAAAGCATGAGAAGTTACCATCATAGGAAACCATGTAAATAGAACATTGTCTGCTGGAAGCAGAAAAGTGGAATCTAATTTAATAAATTAATGAGTTTAATACAACAAAAAGAAAGCATACAGCATGGGCTAGGCTGTATGCTTTCTTTGGCTGCACATTTCTTCACTGAGACCTCTTCCCTAGGTCCAAAGAAATCTTCTGCACTGAGCTATGTGGGTGTCATGAGATGAGAGTATGCCATCATCCTACTTCTCCTATTATTTATCCCTGATTTTATAGCTTACCTGACTGAGGAAAGATACAGAAGTTGTTACAATACACTCAAGAGATTCCTCTTTCTGTGTAACCCCAGAGTCTGCTGCCTCCAACTAACACCCTTTTTGCCTTTCCACGGAGCATTCAGGATTCTTCACATGCCCTTGTTCCCTCTCCTCCTTCCCACTTTCCCACACACTCAACTTGAGGTTTCTCACCTTTCTTTGCTGGTATGGTAGCCAGTCAAAGATCCTATTTAAACTAAGAGGAAACAATTTTTCTCCAAATTAACCTAATTAACCATCTTGAGCTTAATTTAATAGGCTGAGTTATAATATACACAATCTTGTCAATGGCTGTGATTTTACTGCAGGCCCAGAAATATTCTCTGGTTTCTCTATCAGTGAAAGGTCTTCATTACTCCATCTTCTTAAGATAAAAGGAAATGTTTAACACTTAATGCCTGTAAGGAAAAGCATTCAGCAGAGGACTTTAAAGTTCAGAAACAGAAGGCAAATAAAAAAATTAAAAGTTCTCTCTAACTTAAAAAAAAATATATTGAAAAAATCCTTTTAAAATGGAATTTTATGCTTGATACAGTACCATCAAACTGGCGTACGACTTCTGTCTGGAACTGAACAGACCTGTACAGGCTACAGTTCAATCCCCTGTGCTGAGTAATAAGCTGTGCCCATTGCAATAGTTTCAGCTGCATTAAGCCAGCTCTGTAAAGATAACTGAATTGAAGAAAACACCATATTCTCTTGCTCAAATGAGACTTGAGAGGAAAGGGATAGCGAACCCTCAGCACTACATACAGCAAGAGGATAGGAAACCGTCTGCTCCACCGCTGCTGGCTGTTCTGAGCCTAGGGACCTGCGAGCTGCCCCAGGCTCCTCAGCAGCAGTTGCTAAGGAAACATTTTAGGGAACCTTTTTCATAAATTCATAGTAATCTCCATTTCTCAAATGTCAAGGCTAATGACTCACCCTTTGATTGCAAATGGGATTTACTACCACAGAATTGCTGGCAGCCTTCAAAGCTAAATTGTATTTGTCAGCATTTGAAGACTTTTAGTACGTTGCTTACCACTGCTCCCCTTGAGTGAGCAGAATATGTAGATACATGAATATCTGGCAGAATTCCCTCAGAAATATTTCAACCCTTTCCTAAGTTTCTGTATAGGAAAGAAGACAGGGATTGGTGTCTGCAGGGTTTCAGTAGCAGGGAATCCCCGCAGCATGGCCTGCACCTTTAGGGGGTTCTGGCCTGAGGTGCCACCACATGCTCCTGTAGAGCACACACCCTGACAGAAGGGAGCTGGGACCAGCCTAAAGCTGTCTCTGGGGATGAGCAGCGATGACATACACCCCGCCTTTCCCCTCGGAGGTCAGTTCTGCTTAAAGGCAGCTGGATATGCCCATGGATTTTGTGCAAGTCACACATCAATCAGTGTCCTCAGTTTTCCTATAATTAATCATGATGCAAGTCTAATGAAGCAGTTTTACCCCTCACACATTTGGGATATCACTTGAAACCAGACCCAAGAACCTGATACTCCATTACTTTGTGCCTTCGCAATCCCTTTTCTGCCAAGTGCCAAGTTTGCAAACGCACCCTGAGACTTCCTTCTTCAAAGTACTTTACAAGGTATCAACAAACCCAGACTTCAAGGATGATATCTATTGCTTTGAAGGCAATACATACTTAGAACAAGATTCTCTCTCAAGTAATACAGACCACATTGCAGATGGATCTATTTCCAAGTTAAAAGCTTATAGGCCACAATACAATTTAGAGAGTGGATGCTTTAACACCTACTGCTTTAAAAATACATAACATGTCCTCAAATAAATACAGACCTAACAACAAAGTTTCTGTAAATGATTTTTTGTAAACACTTCATATTTATATAGATTTATATAGTAGATCCATTTGAGCCCTGGTTCATACTGTATTTAATAAATTTCTATTTAGTATAAAAGTTACAAATGCAATGTACTTTAAATGGATTCATATTATAAATCACTGTGACCCATAGAAATCCTTTCTCCCTGCAATTGCCAGTCACTGGTAGGTGGAGGATACCAAGGAAGAGACTGAAAACTTTGTTGTCTGTAGCATTGCATTGTTAGGTGATGGATTCCACGAGATAAAAGTAATATGCACTCAGTTAGGAATATGTATTTTAGAAGTGTAGAAATGACTGCAGAGGAACACTTGTACGTTCTTTTGTTTTCTGGTCACTTTGAACACTATTGTTGAAAACAGGCAGATGGAGAAAATATTCATCCAACTTTTGCTTTCTCTGTCTAGGGAAAATATATCCCTCGACCGTATTTTCTACCAGTCTGCCTAGAGACAGACAACTTTGCTTTCCTGTTGTGTCTGGCTGCAGCATTTCACAGTGTAGATTTGCTCATTTTTCAGCTGGTGTATTCAGCCAAATTGCCAGAATATACATGCCCTATCCCAGACCCAGGTGCTGGGAGAAGGTTCTACTCTAGAACTCTTCAGAGGATTCACTGCCTCCGAGACGTTAACACTGGTATTTCTAAGGCCATTTCCTTGCTCCATTGATTGGCTTCTAATTCTATACTCTCTCATAGAATTTATCTTTTATTGACACCATAAAATGAAGTACTGCAAGTGTAGAGGTTGTTTTAGGCTGTTTCCCTCTTTCTGAGTTTCCAGCTGGCCCTATCTAAAATAATCATCAAAAAAACCACTTAGCCCAGAAAATAAGTCTCCAAAACTTGACTGAAAACATGTGGCCCCAAAATGTAGATGAGAAACGAACAAACGTCTGCATTATCATACTGTTTACCAAATGCTGAAATCAAAGTCCAGTCTATGCAGTATTTCCTTTTTCTGTAACCAAATGTTTGCTAAGTTATTACACAATTTAGCAAAAACCTGGTAACATTATTTTCATTACATTGAGTCTTCTTGTCCACCTAATTATTATTTACATCACCTTCTGAACAAAAATAAAGATCCTCATAATCAGACTAAGAGGGTTTGACTCTTGTTTCAGATACATCAGTACCTATACCCTCTGCACATGTACACTTTATCTTGTGTGAAGTAAATTACCATTTTACTGTACCATGTAGCGTCACTGAAACACCCAGGCTGATCCCTTACTTGTAAATTCTGAGATGGTACCTGCACACTTAGAAACAATCACATAGTTGCACAGGGTCAGAGCACGTGGGATTGCAGTTTGACCTTTTAAAATAATGGGGGTTTTTATTAGAAAATGGAGATACTGTCTCTGGGAGGTTATAACCAATGTTATTCCCATATAGTCAGGGTGAAATCTTGAGGACTTTGATGCATTGTGTAGTTCAAACAAAGTTTTATTGTTTCCTGAAATGCAACAACTATTAGAAAATCATTAAGGTAGATTAACACATTGCTGTCTTGCTTCTTAGAGCACTAACAACCTGATCTACTAGCAGAGTAGATGTTCTTAATGCTCCCTGTTCAATTGAAGTAGGGAATTTCCTCCAATTTTGGCAAATGATATGCTGAGAGAAATGTTACTTAACTCATTACATAGCTGTAAATCTGCTTTGTAAATCTTGCACTTTTTGGGAAGCTTATTGCTAAAAGTTTTGCTTCAGAAGCACATTTAAGGGGTTTAGATTTAATAAGGTTAAAAACCATGTGAGCATTTTGAGACTACAAAGAAATAATATATCTGTAGTGTCCCTTGCGATAGATTAGAGACAGGACTTGGTTGCGGTAATGAATATAAATGGGATTCTTTATTAAAGCCACTGGACACAGGCAGGACTGTAACTCTCTGCTCTCCAGCTCCCAGGCTAACTGCACACAACCTACGCTTTCTAATAGCACCACGCAGGTCTGCCCTAAATCCTGGCCTAGATTCAGCAGTCTTGGAAGGGATTGCCAACCTCCATGAAATTGTTCAGCAGTGGGAACAACTTCCAGAGCATTGCCTGCCAAGGCTTGCACAATCCCTACATTTGCATGCACGTGAATTAAACAATGAAAAGACTGTAGATTCTGCAACTGGGAATAGAAATATCCTCCATGCAAAAATCTTTCTTTTCCTTGCAAATTTGAGGATAAAAAGAGATCTGGGACTTGAATGCCTAGATATTTAATTCTTTTAATGCCATTTTAATTACAAAACTAACTTGAACAATAAATGTAAATATACATTGGAGAGAGACAGTCACCTCTCTGTATGCTGTAGCCAGCATTAGTCTTACTCCAGGCACTTTTTTTTTTCATGGAGGCTCGACAGGGGAGTTAATGAAAGTTTATTGTCTTTGTACTGAGTCCAGAGCAGGCACGAGGCATAGACAAAGTAATGTCTGATCACCTGCTCTGCTTAGGACAGGGCAGAAAGGAACAGGCTCCTGGCCCCTGAAAAGCCCATGCTATGGATGCAACCCTTTGTTCTTCCTCCTGCTGCCATGCCAAGGGAGATCAAGGACTGGTAGGCCACTGCCCAGCAGGCAGAAGGAGCAGAAGTGCCACCCCCTCAGAGTCTGGTTGCCCTTATCCTCCCAGTCCAAGGTGGTGC
The DNA here is from genome assembly GCA_013400055.1 of Nycticryphes semicollaris. Classification (NCBI taxonomy): domain Eukaryota; kingdom Metazoa; phylum Chordata; class Aves; order Charadriiformes; family Rostratulidae; genus Nycticryphes; species Nycticryphes semicollaris. The sequence continues at coordinate 409,190 of VXBJ01006511.1, read as the reverse complement.
ATGCAGGGACTGCAGCATAGAGCAGGAACAGCCCCACCGTGGAGGCAGCAGGCAGGGGAGGAGTTGAGGAGAATGTTGGCAGAGTTGGAAAGGGATGGGTTCAGGGTAGATGGCCCAGGCTGGATCCCCCTTCTTCAAACCTCACTGGCTCCTCCTGACCTTCCTGTTCCCTCTCCGCAATCCCAATCTGCTACAAAGCTGCCTTCTGGCCCCGCTGCCAGCCTACCGCCCCAGCCCCAGGCACCCACCAAGGGGCAGAGGCTTCAAGAGCTCCTGCTTCAGTTTGGCACATGCAGCCAACATCCCTGGCACCTGCAGGGGCTTGACCGCCTTTGAGACATTACACTTGGAGATGTGAATCCCTTTTGAAACCTGTTCATGATGCTATTATCAGACCTGATCATTAAGGATGCTTTTAACCAAGGAGCAGCAAACACAATGCCTTTTCCTCATTTTCCAATGAGCGAGGGGGAACACTTTCCCTACTCTCACTCACAGATGAGTCACCTGGGGCCCAGCCTGAGGAGTATCTGACAGAAAGTCCAAGATCCCTCCCTCCATGGAAAATAGACTGCTGAAGTCAAACACATTCAGCTCAGCCTCAGAAACTTCTCCGAAAAGGGCTGTAGCAGGTTTTTAGTCTGTGGCACATTTTCTCCCACAGTGATTGCACCCTCCCTTGTGCACACACACAAACAAACATTACCACACACCATCCTGGGACAAAATTCCAGAGCCCTATGCAGCAGCACTCTTATCTCAATAAGCAGGAGAGTACAATGTAGGTGTGGGATCTCAGGATATAAGAGGTGAAAGGGTGATACTGCTTTCTGATTTGAAGCGGGAGCTTGAGGGAAGACTATGATCACATCAGTGGGCCACATGTACCAAGTGAGTGTTGCACATGTCAATATATTAAACATATGTGGTTCTTATTTCCTATGTTAAAGGAATATAGTTTGCAAGCATCAGGGTGTGCTGTTATTTCAGATGCATGGTAAAAGCATACTAAGGGTGCTTCAAGATTCCCATGGTCTGATGATTATGAATACCTGCAACTTCCAACTTGGATTTTAAAGTTTCCCCTCACTTTTAAAATGTTGGCTTGCAACATTGGTATGGGACCTTGGTTCATATTAAAGGCTTCTGGAAATGGCCAGGGCAACAGGAACAATAACAGCACCCTTTTAGGAAAGTACAGGAAATCTTTTCAGCCAGATGTACTGCAGCACTGGGGCCACCATGAAAGTCTCGCAGATAAAGAAACCTCACAACAGCTTCTAGGCAAAAGCCAAAGGGGATCATCACGTCTTCTAACACTTCATCTTGCATTAGAAATAATTCTTGCTCAAGGAAGAAAAAAGAGCCAATAAAATGTTTAAACTTCATTCCTGTATTGACTTTTTGTTGCCTTATGTTATTAATAAAAATTTACAACCTTATTTACAGTGTAAGGTTTTAGCATGGACTATGCTTGTACATAATTTGAATTTTAACAGTTCTTGAGGCATCATGCATTTAACAAAATCCTTTAAGAATTAATAGAGTTTTGTCTGGGGTCAGATTTTTCTGAAAAAGCTCTCTAAACTGGACCTTCATGATTTTGTGTGAGAGGAAGTAGGATTTCCTGGGCACCTTATGATTGGGGGATTTGGATATGAAAATGTGGGATTTGCATGTTGCAACCATTGCTCAGGACAGGGTGCAGGTGCAGAGCAAAGGGCCAGCTTCAGCTCGCAGCCACTTTGAAACAGACTTCCTGATTTGCAGGCCCTGTGAATGCACTTTTAAATGCCAGTCTGATGGAGGGGGGGGTGCTTTGGGCATTAATATCACAAAATAGTGACTCAATCACTTTCTTACTTATCTGACAGATAAATGAAGACTATGGTCTCTGAAGCAGTGAGTGTGGTGGAAGACATTCAGAAACCTTCTCTTATTTGTACAGTGTTGACTATTGGTAGGGTTATCCTACAAAAACCCCAAAAAAAACCAACACAAAAAAAAAAGAAAAAACCAAGCAGCCAAAACCCAAGGCCCTTAAATTAGAGAATACACATAAAAATGTTGGCCAGAGGCTTCTGATTTGTAAATTCCCATCTCCCCCTCCCTCTCTCTCTTTTGTCTCCAATGCTAGTGCTGTATTGAGTTGGAAATGTATAAATGTTACATGTAAGATGCAGCCTTACTGTTGCATCTTTATTCAACATCAACTTCCAGATGGGAACTATTTTTCATGGTTCATAAAGCCAAATCCAGCTGCTACATTTGGACCTACATAAGGAATCCACATTTTATTGCCTTAGCAGTGCATATAAAACAATTGCTGTTGTTTTTTAGTACTGGTGCACCTCACATTTCTCAACACATTTTAGATATTTAAATTTTTAAAACTGTATTTTATCGTTGCTCATTTAGCTGTGCAATGTAACGAGATCCTGCTTTTACAACATTTTCCAGATATCTAACATAACTGAAAGAAAAAAGATCTTGGACAAATGGTATTCAATATAGCAGCCATATATTCAGTTACTTACTAAGAGTGTTCAGACAATTTCCTATGTAAACCACAATGATATTAAATACTTCTGGAATCTCAGCTTTATTAAGAGACAGGAAGTGCAAACTCAGGAGCCTTTCCCCTCCCCCTCGGCTAATCTGACTCTTTGATAGTCATGTGTTAGGAATAACCATGGAGTTTCTCCTAACGCAAAATATTCCCACAGCTAAGAGAAAATTAACCCTTGCGAAACCTCAGAAGAGAGTAGAGCCCATGTGTTTGCAGAGAGAAAAAAAACAATCACTAGGAGGAAGTTTATACCAGCAGCAGGTCTACACAACACTGCCAGCTATTATATGCAGGCATAATTCATTTGCATTTTAGATGGTATTGTCAAAGCAACTACAGCACATCCATTGCGGAGGAGAATTATCCAGCCTGGCAAAATTAGCCATCTTTGTGCCTCTCTCACTCGTCATAGAGGGAAAGCGCTGGGCATGTGTGCTGGGGATTTTTCTCCTCTGCTCTCAACTAGCAGATGTCAGGCTGTTTGCTAGAAAGCAAACAAATCCCCACAAAAAGCACCGAGGTGGGACAGAGAGAGTTAATGCACGAGTATGACAGGGAAGCAAGTTTGCTGTGAATTGGGAAGCACAAACTATAGTAATCCCCACCCTGCTGAGTGGCTTCCCCAGAGGTCTGATACAGTGCCAAAGCCTCTTACGCATACTGAGACAAAGCTTATTTCAAGCCGAATTCAGCTCCTGAAGCCACCATACTGCTTCCTGACAGCCTCCAATTGCACTGCCTCTGTATTTGTGTTTCCTGCTGTTTATATTTACTTGTTCCCAGAGCCACAACAGCTACAAAAACAAATAGTTGCTATTTGCAGGGCTCTGTATCAACACAGGTAAAGTGCTTCGCTCCCCTTTTAGTTTTACAAAGATTGTGCAAATAGGCTTTTAATACCTCAGAGAGATTAATTTGGTAATTATAAACCAGTTTAGGAACACATGCTAAACAATTGGTCATATAATCAACATCCTTGTTTCAGAGTATTAGTGCGGCTGAGGCAATAGGCTTTAAATTCTAAGGGTTCCACAAACACTTCCTCGATTATACCACTATTATTTCCCCGTTCCTCTGAAACAGAAGCTTGAAATATTACTTTTTTGTTTGTCAAGTCCCTGTGGATATTCTCCAGATCTGTCCTCCTGTCTCTTTGGCCTCTGTGCAGCTATTGTGATTGCAGCTGATTTGGGTAATGGAGATCTTGTTTGATATACTTATTTAAAGGATCAGCTTAAGGAAGCCTAAGAGCCATCAATTCTCTTAATTAACTGGAGAAAAATGATTAATGCTATAAGTATGGAATTGATCAGGAAAACATTATAGTACATAGGATTTAATATGCATTGTTCAATCAATATTTAAGACATTAAATATGATAAATCTGATCCTGGGTAAATTGTTCATAACTACCCTAGTGATTTATGTAGCTCAAATTCCCACTGCAAGACGGCAGGGCTGTTAGGCTTCTAAGTGGAGTTGGGCAATGCTTTTCAGGTAGAAAAAGTTGCTGTTTCAAAATAAAAAGCTCCTCGAGGAATGGGTGAGTTTCATCAGTGCTGCACTTTTTAAACCAAACAGAGTAGAAAAGTTTCAAAACATCTTATTCTGGCCTGGTTTGAAAAGACCATTTTCACATCAAAACAGTTCCATTTAAAATTCATTTTGTTTCATGCACACTGATGTCATCTTAAATAATGCAGAAGTTTCATTTATCGGAAAATTTTTAAAAATACCAATTATTTTGCTGCAGGCCAGAAAATGGGCCTCCAAACTTTTCCTTTCAGAAGCAGCCATGCCAAATGTTCCCCTCTGCTGAAAAAGAAGCAAAGAAAAGCATAAAAAAAAAAAGTACCAGGCAGGGGGCAATTATGTCAGTCACCATCCCACTAATTCTCCTCTGTTGAAAACTGGACTCCAGCAGCAGTGAGGTCTAGAAAACCCACAGAACTTCAGGCATGCTGCTGATACTGCCTTTGCACCTCCTAAAATACCTGTCTGTTTTTTTATTTCTTGGTTGTCACTGGAAATACAGCATGGATGTAAGTGGAGAGCAGCTAACCTGCACACCCAGCTTTGGTGATCCTCATTTGTCACCTGAAACCACATCTGAAGAGCTTCATGGTGTGGCAGCAAGAGGTGGGTGCACTTCCCACCAAAGTGCACTGAAATCACTTTGCCATTGAGCAAAAATGCTTTGTTTGCATTTTCTGAGATGGCTGTCATGGTCCACAGGGGCTGTGAGAGTTGGCGGTGACTTGGGGAGTGGGGGTGTGTGGCAGGGAGAGGAAGGGGACGAGCTGGCATGACAGGACACAGCCCCAGATTAAGGACTGCTGGTAGAAGTTATTGGAGCTGTCCCAACATCCTTCACTGTGTGTAACACTGTGAATAGAACTTAAAGTTGGGGCAACAAATGCAGTGACATGGTAACGCCACTGACTTTTATACACATCTAGAAATCAGTACTTTTAGAGCTCAAAACTTGTAGCATCAGAAAAGAGCAGTTTGGGGGTGGTTTTTTTTCTTTTGATAATAGATAGCCATACAAACTTTCCCCTCCCTCCTTTCCTTCATTCCCTGAGGTTGAGAGTTATGGAAATAACCTCTCCTGAGACCATTTCCCAAGAACTCTGTGCCTTGGTCCACAAGAAATGCAATGCCGGATCCACCCACATCCGACAAGTGAGACATCCTGGAGCACAGTTTTTGGAGGGGATGTTGGAGAGACAGAAATGTCACTGATTGATGTACAGAACGTGGATCCACACGCAGAGGGCAAACATCCGTCCCCAGGGAAGCTGCCTGAACTTTGCTCAATCTAGGCTCCACGTTTGCTTTTCCCTCGGGAGTGCTTACCACCCAGCGCAGGGTGGGAAGATCTGTCAGAGAGCAGCCTCCCTCTGGACAGCTGCATGTACAGAGCCTGTCCACAACCTGCTCACCCATTGCTGCAGCCTCAGCACGAACAGAGCGTACAGAGGAACCACCAGGAAAGACCACCACTGGCTGCCTGTGCAGCCAGGGGCTGCTGTCCACACACAGCACACAACAGGTAGAAAGAACCACAGTGGTGACCAACGCTTCTGAGACAGAGGAACTCCCCACCAACTGGCATGAAGCAAAAATAAGGAAACTTGAGAAATGGTCCAATCTCAGCCTGTAATGTGGTAGGTCTCCCCAGAGCCTGGGTGAAACATATATGTTAGCTGCTGGCAAGAGCCACAGGTTTGAAGGAGAAGAGAGGGCTCGAAAGAGGGAAGTGGGTGAGCCCACTAGAGAAGCTACAAATCATCAGCTCACCTGACCTCCTAGCTTGGGCACAGGATGGTTGGAAATGTATAATGTGTTAGATTGTACCACGAGTCAGACATTGCAGAGGGGACAGATGTATCATTAAACACTAAAAATCTATCTAAACTCCATGCTTAAGTGGCATCTAAGGCATCTAAGAAAGCAAGACTATCTTCAAAAAACTACATTAAGAAGGCTCTTGGTGCTCACTGATGTCTCAGCAGCCAACACACTCTGAAATGAAAGGCATCCGTTAGGGAATGTTCTCCCTCAGTGCATCCCTGTCTCTGTGACCTCCACAATGGGAGAGGGGACATCCAAAGGGTACAAGCAACAGCAGTGAGGTGCCTCATAGGCAGTAGTAAGATACATTCCAGTGGCCACTGAAATCGAGGTGCTCAAAATTTGATTTTTCCATTGGATCCTCAGGCTTGTTATAATTTCAGGGATGAGACCAATTTAATTTTTATAGAGATGTGTAATCCGCCATTTCAACACACTAATTGAAATAGGCTGACATGCAGCTATGTGCCCTACGAGTCTTCCAAAGCACATATCTTGGCACTTTCCACTAGAGGCTAAATGACATGACTAGAAACCATACCAGATCCTCTGTGTTTACAGGGCTCTGCTTCTACATTATTATTTCAATCATTGGCTTTACCAACAAACATCCAAGCGGCAGAATCCGCATTTAACTCATTTTAAAGTCCTTTAGCAGAGGAAATGTACACATTTTTCCAATGCAGTCTGATCTTTAATTGTTCTTGTTCTCTAATTATTAGTTTTATAATGGCTAACCTATTTTTTTCTTGGAGTAATTTAAGCCTATATTTTCTTAGCAATTCAGAGAAAGAGTGTTAAACAATTAATTTCTTACCTCTCTGCAGCAACTTTTCACATGTTTGAAGACTGTTGTGCTCCCCCTTGTACACTGAACACAGTCCCCGTCCTCCGTCCTTCCAATTTCCGTGTTGGCCGTCCTGAACACTTAGTTCAGGATTCTCTCCTTTGCTCCACATCCTTTTTGGAAAGTAATACCCAAAGCTTGCCCATGCTTTGCATGCCAGATGGACATATATACCTGCTTTCCAGGTTATGCTGATTAAAAAAAGTTGCAATAATACAATTTTCTTTTTCACAGCATCCTTTTGTTGAAGGCTGAAGTACAGGCTGAGCTCATCATAACTTCCCTATTACTTTATTTAGAATCAAATGTTATGCTCCCCATTCTGCATTTCTGCAGACAACTTTTCTTCTGTATATACAGTAAGTATCTTTTACTTCCTCTCCCCAATGAATAACATTTTTTCCAATCATTTCTCCAATGTGATTTGCACTTCCACCCTCCAAAATACCTGTAGCTTTCCCGGGCTCACGTTCTTTGTGAATGTAATGAGCATGCTCAGTTCTCACACATGAGACCAGAGTGCAGCAGAGGATCCTGCTCACTACAGATTTCGATTTGAACAGTGTCTCATTGATAACTGGTCTCCAAGTATGGTTTTCCAACCAGGAAAACATCCATCTGAAGACGAGTTTAATTAAGACTATGTTTCCTTAGTTTTGCTTAGGAGCATAGCAAGAGATTTATGAAGAGAGGGAGAGGTTAAACAGGGTCTGAGGTATTTATAATTCTTCCTATAAGGCATTCAATGACTCTTGATGAGGCATGTGTGAATAGTGAAACAGTTTCAGAAGTCTTACTTAAAGCCAAGTCGTCTGACCATGTTACTGACCAGTACAGCTGCTAAGAATATCAAAGTGACTCCAAGTGACACAAAGGTACAGTCTGTACAGATCATACAGAGCCTATTGCAGACACGAAAACAAATGCAATGAGGTGGGGCAGAGATGTATCTGTATACATTGGGAAATAAATTAGAGTTCAATAATTAATGTGAATTGTAAAATCTTGTTTTACTCAATGAGAGCAATTACTATTAAAAATTTTGATAATTCACATTTAAAACACTAGCAACATAACAGGTCTTTACAATGTCTATTTTTGGTTGCTAGTTCAATTGTCTTTTCAGCTGATATAGTAATTCTTTTCACAAATTAAAAAAGAAGAGTTGATCCCCAACCAACAAATTTCAGTTCATTGCTCAAACTGCCAACTTCACAAAGTTCAGATATAGGATCCCTCTTTCTGAGGAGCCAACCATGAACTTCAGATCCATATGTTAATTTGATTTCTGTAGGATCATGCTACACGGTAACCCTGTTCAGACTGAATGCCATGATAGAAGAATTGCTTTAAGTCACAAAGAAAATGAAACCAAGAATCTACCTCAACTCCTTGATCAGGACATCAACTACATCCTTCCAGCTCCTGGTTCATTTTCTTAGCATTTCAAGAGAAGAAAAGATTCTTTCTCTTTAGAAAAAAAATCACTATCCCACTAGTCCCCATTTTCCAGCCTTTTATCATATAACCTCTTTTTCTTCCATTCTGTTTTTATCCGCTCTTCCATGATAACCTCAATTACCTTGTCTGCTCAGAGGCATGGCCACACCTGTCTCAAGTTCCTCCATATTTTCAGAATGACAGTCTTTTTTCCCCAAAATTTATCTGATAGGGAGTGTAAGATATTATTGGTTATACCTTGCCAATTTGATATGTGCTAGCTCCTGAAAAAGGGTCTCTGAATTCACAGAAAATGAGAGAACAAGTAAAATACTATCTACATAATGGCTCCAAGAATGGAAATAAAGGCCTTATTTTACCATAATGGTCCTTCAGCCCTGCTTTCTTCCATGATTTTAATTTCATTTGAGTTCTTCAATATATCTTGCATTCCTACGTGTCTTTCACACTGTCAAGAAAGCCTTCTTTGCAAAGAGAACTGCATGCCTGAAACGCTCTTTCCCTCCACTGGGGATCCACCAAAATACATTCATTACCTTAAATTAAAAGGAAACATTCAAAAATAACGTATTCAGGGATGTCTCTACAGCAATCCAGGGTGGCAGATCAATTTGAACCCTAATGTGCAATATTTCTATACGTGAAAGATGCTATGGTCCAGTGGAGCAAGCAGACTGCTGGAAGCGTGAGGCACATTATATGTCAGCTACCACGGAGCTCACGTTTGTGTCAACAGGAGCTACTTGCATGGAGGGGTGCATGTAACTTGAACCAGGGCTCACCATCCCTTTCCTCTGCCTCCCACTGTAGAGGGCATGACAGACTGCATGCCTCAGCAGGAAGGCAGGGGAGAGAATGGGGAAAGGAGAGATATTCAAACCACCTGAAATAGAATTAATAAATACCTATCTACTAGCCATAGATACTGTGTGGTTTACTGAAATAAACATCATGTGCTTTCCTGAAAAAATACAGAGCCAGATGGATCTCAAATGCCAGTAGAATAAAAGCTTCTAGGAGCTGAAGTGAAAAGCATGATAGGGTCAAAAAACAGAGTGAGTGACACCAAAAAATTCTCTCCAGCAGTTTGCATTTTTGGATTAATACTTCATTTCTCCTATCTGAACGTGTCAGCTAAGAGGGACTCTGCAGTGAGCCATAAAGCAAGGATCAAAACACCTGGCTGTACGGGAGGGCACATACCATTACAAACAACACCCTGAATGAAAACAGGTTCCCCTGCTCAAAGACAAGTCCAATTGTCCTACAGTCTCTTGCATTAATAGCGTAAGCAAATGTCTGCAACAGCCATCGCTCTTCTGCTTTCAAAGAAATAAGGAAAGACCTTTATGAAGCTTCTAGGGAGAGAGACAAGGAGGGCAGAGCAGCTTCCCTCTCCCTCCTCTGACTGATGTCACTGTTCCTGTGGCCAAAACATGTTTGTTGCTAAGCAACTATGTATATATTACACTCTTCTGCTTCCATTTGGGATTTAACATATGCATTTTCACTTTCATCTCTGATGCATAGTTACATTTGTTTGCAGTGGGTGCCAGAGTGAATGGAAGCTGTCCAGTATGGGATATGCATAAGAACTGAAAGGCACACACGGTGATTTACCAATGTGCATCATTGTTTCGCAGCACAGTTCAATGGGAAACCTACTGAGTGCCATTCACCAGCAGTTGGGCCAATTTTTTCATTCAGGATTGATGCTGGTTGCTATATAGCAGCTATTGGTTCAAGAAGTGCAGGAGTTCTCAGATGTCACGAAGTACCATAGTGTGCGGATAGTCTGACTGGTAATTATTGCAGATGGATTCTTTCCACGATGATAAAAGAGGTCCATTCTTTCATCTGGAGTTTTGCTTTTTATGCATAAATCCACTTTTCCCTACACCTCTCCCACTTACTTGGCAGGCAATGAAAAAAATCACCTTTTCCTTTTGAATTGCATGCAGATGACCCAAATCAGTGCCACGCATCGCTCACATTTTTCGATGATTCAAATCTAAAAAGAAATGAAAAGAGGGTAAGGAGTAAAAGAAGGCAGGATGTGAGAGTTCATTTATATGATAAACACTCTGTAACAGGAAAAAAAAAATCAGTTTTAAAAACCACATGTCTATTACCCTGTAATGAAATTATAAGAGAATGCTATTAGTCATGTCTGTACGTTTATTCACATTGTGAGTTCAATAATTAAATTAGAAGATCTGACATGGAGTTTACTAAACAAAAATCCACGCTATAACAAAAAAGAAAAAGAACAGGATATTGGTAGCTTCCTTTTGGGCTTAGCATTGTCTCTATTAATAAGCATTAAAGAATAAAACACTGGAGGAATTCTTGCAGTCTAGATGATTTGGGTTTTGTTATGCTTTTCAGTTTAGTTTAATTTCCCACTGGAAGCTTCTCTCTAAGTGCAGGCCTAGGATTATCATCACATAAGGAGAGGGAGGAAAAAAGAAAAATCTTAAGCTTAGTTTGCTACTGGTTTTTCCTAATTTCTCCTCCCTGGAAGCCTAGACAGGAGAAGGAGAACAGAGAGGAGGCAAGGCAACCTTTACTCCAGCCACAGTTGTTACACTACTTTGAGGGAAAACTGAAGGTTTTTTTCTTTCCCCTGAAGCTCAAGAAAAATGAGCTTATAAAAAGGAATATTGTATGAAAGCAACTTGTTTGCCCATTCTCGTATGCATTGATTCAGGGCTATCACAGTTGAAAGAAAAACTTTGCTCTGGGTGTGCATCGGTACAATGAGTTAGGGTATAGTAATTCTCTCCCATGGTCCCCTCTTTCACAGAGAACAGATAATGATAATTCAGTCAGTGTTATTTTACATGCTGGCCCCTTTCGCTCTGTGAATTTTCTGCATCCCGTGTCCATGCTGAGCCTCCAGCTGAAGCACTGATGGCAAATCCATGCCACAGGGGAGTGCCTGTTATGCTGCTGGCGTGGAGAATACAGGCTGTACTGTAAGCAAGAATCAGGGCCAGCAGTTTAAAAAAAAAAAAGTGCTTTATAACAGTAATAATTCAAAAACAACCAACTGCCCTACACCTTTAAACTGTCCCCAGTTAGGAACCAGCTGCTGTTTGAAAGCTGCCTTCACACAGGACTCCATGCATTTAGCACTTTCCCACTGGTCTCGGTGCCACAGACGCAGCTCTTCAGGTAACAGAATTTGTGACACACAGAGGTTCACCTTGAGCTAATGCTTGCACAAGTTCAACTTATCATGAGCCACAGAAATGCCCATGCTCACCCCTGCCTCTGCACGCATGCGCTCTCCAAAATTTGAAATTCACTGCAGAGCTGAAGGCCTGACAGCAGCTTCTACATTTAACTTTTGATCTCTGGATATTTTGCCATCCTTCAAAAAAACACTGCTTTCCTAATTCACATTCCTGTTGCATTTCAGTCTACCCAATATTAAAAGAGAGTGCGGCTTAGAGGATGGTTTTTGATAATACACACATCTATATTTCTGCCACAATCTCTAATAGGATGATCAGGAGTCCAGTTATTAAAATAAAATATACTCTTGATCTCAGAAAATATTTTACAGTTGAATGTTCTTTAAAATATAATAAACAAGAAGTAACTTAAGCCCATGCTGTTATTTTTCAGCCATCTGAGCAGTGTCTTAGAAAGCAAATTAAGTTGGTATGCACAGTGACATGACCAGGTCACACGAAGAGCATCTTTGGTCAGCCGCTGAACCAACTCCACTGGGGTGATTCCAGGGACACATCAATTACCATCCACATTTGGTGAACATACCCCTCTCTTCTCCAAATTTGCACGTCACCTACTAATAAAATATAACAGTAATATTTAGAGCACTGGTAGAAAGTATTATTTCTTCAACTTCAGAAGTCATCCTTAAATGTTCTGCTGAAGAGATGATTTTTCATTTTTTTTCCCCCCAGTGTCTACATTTGGAGAATATTATGAAAGCTGAAGCTAACACAGATGCACACATTCCAGGGATTCATGCAAAGTCCTGCCACTGCAAGTCCAACTGAGGTGATGAGCCTTTGTGGACCTTCCAGGAAGCTTGTGAATTTTGTTGCCAAGTTCAAACAGCTCTAAAATATATAAGGAAATGAGATCCCATGGTATTTCTACAAATTCCCATGTCAGACATAAAAGACTACCTTTGTCTACTGTTCAACAAAAAAACAAGCTTGTATGAATCTTTCCCAAATGTAAAAGTGGTTATACCATTATAGTGCTAAATCTGGCAAAAAGTACATGAAGCACACATATTGAGACCAGTTTGGGGAGGGTAGGGGGTGTTGCTGTTATACTGCATTTTTAAATATGTTTTGTCTGCTGCTACCTTCTTTTTAATATATATATCTAAGATACAGTCACATAAAATCAATAATTACATACTACTTTAATACTAGTTGCAACTCAGCAGATAAGTGGAATAGAATGCTTTTTGTTGCTTGTGTTTAACTTTCAAAAAAAAAATCCAACAATTCATCCTGCCTTTAGGAAAATATTCATGAAGCAAAACTGGCAATAGAAAAATAATTATTTGAAAAGCATTATATGAGGTGAGTTGTTGCTTCCCTACTGGATGCCAGTTTAAATTGAGCTAATTTGTTTTACCAGTAGCTTAAGAAAACCCCAGCACAGCAGCATGACAATTATATCCAGGTGCAAGGACTTAATTCAACAAATTCTAGGTGGATCCTTCCAGTCGGCTCAGTGGGCCCCATCCTCAGCTGTGGCTAAGAACAGATGCCCTTGAAAAAAAACTCTGTAATCATGATCCATTCAGTCCTTGAATAGTGAAGTGGAAATGTGTCCAGGAAAAAATAAAAAAAAGAATATAAATGATATAAATGATATTTCTATGTCCAGAGTATCAATTGAAGCGTGATTGAGAAACAAGAACATTTGAGGTAAGACTTAAATCTGAGTAAACACTTTGCTACTTTTTTTGCACTATTGTTCTTTATACATGTAAAAACAATAGCTCATCCGCAAAATACAAAAGTATGGTTCACCAGTTCTCTAGGATTTAGAAGTGACACCTGAAAAATCAAAATCATAAATCTAGCATTCTTAATTGGGGGAACATTTTAATAAAAAGATCAAACTGCGAGGCTTGCTGTTTTAACTGGTCTATGTCTCAACATCATAAAAGTTAGAACATCTTCAAAGGCAAGGATTTGGGGAAGAATTCAAGATATACCAGCAGCACATCAGCATAGATTGTAATACAAAAAATTAATGTTTGTAGGGGATCGATCCTACAGAGCCAATAACTGCACAACTATGGCAATTTTCAAGCTTCATTTTTTGATAATCTGTAGTAACATACTAACAATCTAGTTGTGACTCGGGCAAAACATAGCTTGATTTCAAACAAGAAGACGCTTTTCTAACACTTTGTTTACATATTTATTGCAATAGGTTAAGAGTAGGAAACAATTTATATCTAAACCAAAAGTGTCACATGCTTATTTGATAATTGCTGAAATGCTCCCAGATGTGTATATCTTTCATTGCTTCGTGTACAAGGCACAGTTAAAGTCAATTATTAGATTACCAGGACCAACAGTTAAAGTTCATAAACGCATTTGTATCCATACGATGTTTGTGTATATGCATGCCCAAATGGATAAAAACTAGTTTTCACAGGATTTGTCAGGAACTCAACCTTATTTTGTTACCATTGCATTACTGTCATCATAACCTTTGTATCACAATTTTTGAACAATATTGCAAAATATATTTTCCCTTCTACAATTTTTACATTCAGGAGTTTACTAAATACATCCTGAAAATGCAACATTTTGTGTTATTATGAATTTCAACTTTAACTAACACTAATTAGAGGTGTACCAGATGACTCTGATTAAACTAGTGGGTAGTGCTTATTCAGATTTAATGTGAGCAATCTGGACATTTTGAAAAACAGCCAAGCTGGGCTCAAATAAAAACCTGCCAAAAATCCAAACTCTGAATTCAGCCAGGCATGTAAGACTGGTTCCCATGAACATTAAAAATAAAATTAAAATCAGTTGGAAGCCTTGGTTTCCTTCAAACTAGAGAACATCCTCCCCATACCCTCAAGAAATATTTCTGCCTTATACACACTGCCCTTTCGAAGCCACCTCTCAGCACCCAGAACAAAACAGGGAAGATGAACCGTAGAAAGGTTATTGTTTTTGTCGAGAATATCAGCTCTGACATCTCTGGATACTGGTTTCTTGGTGAGGGTGGAGTAAAATAGGAAGAGGGCAGCTGCCAGTTGAAACACATTTTCCAAGACTGTCATCCAGAAATCAAGAGACTTGTTTTTCACTAGGTTTTAATTTAAAACACACTTTACAGAGACATATCTTATTCATCTGAACCTTTGAACATCTGATGTAAGGTGAGATTTAGGAATCAAATATAGAGGGCTAAGCTTTCTGCTGGTGTAAGATGACATAACCACTTCAGATAATGGACTTGCAGCTGCTTATACCCACATTTGGATTTTATAGATTTACACACACCCCCTCTGTATTGTTCACTTGCAGTGCATGTTTTCTATTTACATTGGTATTAACTTGGAAAGAAAAAATCAGAATCTATCCCACTGTGAAACAGTGTCTTAACAGGAGCCCAAATAGAGTTAAATCCATCAATATGGGTAAGTTTAAGCAACATGAAGGTCTCAGGTAAAAATTCAATTGGTAGTTATCTCTTCTTTTACACGTACCTCCAAAATTCATGGTTTCAAAAATAAGAAAGGGCTACTTTTACACTGTCTATTGCTGTACAGTATGAAAAAGTACAGAATTCCTCCAGGTAAGCTGATTTTCAAAAGCTGTATTTCCTTAAACCAAGATGTCTAGAGGCGGGTAAGGACACTCTAGATATTAACCCAAACTACCCTGTGCAGGGTGAAGTGAAAATGTACTTGTAAGGCCAAAGGGGCATATATTTCAGATGTTTAAGATGTCTACTTCCTATTGGGGAAGAAGCAAATTACCAAGTTTCAACAAGACTTTTCAACACTGTTTAAAAAAAATCATGCTCTCTGTAAGTTTAGGTTTTTTAAAATTACTGCTGGACTTTTATTTTTATCCTCTAGTTTTAAAAGCAAATTGCTCCCCTAAACAAAAGTTAAGGTCTTTATTAAATATGATTTTTTAAAAAATATTACACATTTTTTAAGCTTAGTTTGATTGGCAAGAGCACATTAATCTGTTGGAGGCTCACGACCACTAATCCTATGGGTTCTGTATGCAAATGTCAGTTCAAAATTGTGCAGATATAGGCAGACTTTTTCATCTGTGGTATTTTGTTCCACAAAGCAAAATTGCCCAAAAAAAGTTTGGGTTTGAGATTTTCAAAAACTTATGCTTACATAGTCTGAAAATTCACCTGTAAAATAAGAACATTTAACAATAAACCAATATTTCTAAAGTAGGCTTCATCAAAAATAAACACAGCTTGAGAAGGTTCAGTTTTTTACTTGTTACTGTATTAGCCTGTTGAAATATTTTGGAATAGAAAGTAAAAAGCTACTAACATTAGCATAAGATTAAATAAAATTTACCTTATGTTTTTTGATCAAGTGCTAAAATAATTTTATCATTTTTTACCAGTACAGTTTCAGTGCAGTTTTCACTTCCAACACTGTTCCTAATACCTATTTGAGTCTGTATTTCACAAGAGATGATTACATCTATAATAATTATTGGTCATTGGTCATTAATTTATTTCAGAGTACATACCTCTGTAGGCAGTAGTTACTGCACAGCCTCCAAAAAGATATCGTCAACAAAATGAGAAGATAGAAAGTATATTAATTACTGTAAATGTTTTACTGGTTTCTTTCTGGGAAAAGAACACCTGGAGATTAAGATCACATGGAATTTTTTCCTAGACAGCATCAAGTAGCATAAAAAGATAAAGAAAAATAAGGAAATATACAGGGCCGAGAAAGAGTACATTTTCTGGCACTTACAAGTTTCATTTTAAAATCTTACAATATTGTTCATGAGTCAAAACAAAAAATATATTTCATTAAGTCCAATTTCCAATACTTTCAAGCAAAACTCCTTTTATGTCAGTGCTGGAAAGCAAGAATTTTCAGACACTTGGGTGCTTGGGTTTAATGTTGCATTTGCAAATTTGAGTCCTATATGTTTATGCGTGCTCCACTGTCACTGAATCCATCCATATATAATTTTATCTCTAACAAGCAATAGTGGGTTGAATGGTTAACCAACATTATGGGCTTTGGTAGCATGTTTTCCACAGGCAGAGGTTTTTGTATGCTCCATAAATAGATGACTTTCACCAGTGAAAATAGTGTTTACCCGAATGCAGTAAAAAGTTCCCAGATCCAGTATTCCAGCAAGCACTGGAAGCAAAACATCATTTATATCTGCTATGTGAAGATTTGTTGTCACATAGCCCAGTGTTCAGGACCGTTTTTTTTTCAAAATTTCAGAGCAGGTTATGCAAAAAAAAAGTTCTTTATATTTCTGGACCTATTTATTATTAAATGCAAGAGTTTTTAGACAATCATAACCAAAAAAACAGGGATATTTTTGTTTTCTCTTAAGATACCATGTTGATTACGCTTCAGTTTCTCCTTATCTGAAACAGCATGTTAGGGAACTATTTTGATCCAAATCTGAACCTTTCTAACATAAAACACGTATCTACAAACCATACTCTAACCAACCTTTTTTCTGCAAGAGCAACAGGACCAATACGCTATGCGTGGTCTTACTTAATAAGCTGGTGCACAGACTTGCATATTCATGACCTGCGAGGCAAAAAATCTTCCTATTAAATGTGTGTGACTGTGCATTGTGAGAGCGTACTGAGAGAAAACAACATCACCAGAGATTCTGCTCAAAGTCCAGTTATCACCTTGACCATAAACTCTTCAGGCTTCCCCAGAAAGATGTTGGATTATTTTTTTTTTTAATTGTCTGGGGAGTCGGGAAGGGGGATGTTCTTTTACACGTGGTTAGGAGCACATCACCAGAGACAGGAAGGTAGAGGGTGACTATCTATAGTAATGCCCAACTGAAAACTACAGTCATTCTGGATTTATGTCCATGGGGCTATACAGAAACTGGATGTGTGAATGCCTGCGCAAAAGAGTAAACAGAAAGCCTCATGATTGCTGACATGGATGTGTAGGATTCATCTAAACCAACATTTGCCAATGTGGTTTCTGAAGTATTTACCCAGCTCTGTATGAGACACCAGAGTGAATGAACTAAACTGAAAAAATAGTTTCCCATACAGCAAAAATAAACACTTCATGGGTATCCAACTAGAAAATGTACCATGGCACAGCACACAGTGTTTTGTAGGCCATTGTGTCTCTCTTAACGTCCTTAACAAATCCATAAATTGGCTATTTAACTGTAACTGAGATAGATCAAAAATTTAACTTCATATTAAGAGTCCAACTTCCCTTCAAAACTGAGCAGATTAAGCACCATCTGCTGGTGTCCTTTCTGACAGCTCCACACTTGAGTGGATCATATTGACTAAACATCACAGGCTAGACAAATTCTTAGCTTTTGAAATAACTTCAGCTCAGTTTTTTGACTATGCCAGAGAGCTTAAACTCTGCTAACATGATTTACAGTTAAATTAAACTTAAAAACATCATCATTAAAATAACTGTGATAAGGTTAAGACCTAGTGCCACATACACTTTCAGAAGGCAGCCAAAGATATAAAACTCTTTGGTCTGCAGTGCCCGGTCAGTACAGAAACATAACCATGTACACTGTGCTTATGCAGCATGTATGAGTTGCAGGCTTTCAATATTTTATGAAATATTCCCTTTCCTCAGCTTGACTCCCTTTTTACCACATTCACAATTATTCATGCATTTTATCTGTTGATACATTATTTTAAATGTAAAGCTCTAGTAATATTTCTGTGCCATTTCTAAAGTAACATTACAAGAGATATCAACATAAAGTGCTTTGATTCTTAGAGTACAATATAGCCAATAAAATCAGTCTACTTAGTGAGAATCCTAACCTGATATTGTTTGGGCAAAAAATGCTTTTGTAATGTTCAAGAAAAAAAAAAATTAAATGCTTCCCTAACAAACATTTCTTCTTCCAAAGTTTTATCAAAATGTAAATGAAGGACCTCATTCTTCTATATTCATGCCTCACCAGCCACCAATAACCAGTAGTATAAACCTGACCATTCAGATACAGTTTTAGTATTTGAAATCCTTTTAAAAATACTTATTTGGCCTTAAAAATACTTCAGTCTCCTCTCAGGAAGAAAAATTCCCCAAACAAATTAAGAGCCTTGAATGCACATTTACTGTCCCAAATTATCTTTTCACTAATATCTCAACAATACCTTGGCTTATGCTTGGCTTATGCATCTGGTGAAAATATGGGCTTTCTCCTTTGTCAAAAGGTCCACTTCTTTGTATATCATTATTAAGGAGGAATGACCAGACTTAGAAATAAATTGCTTCTTCCTTCCTCCCACCTCAAATCTCTGCCCCTTTTCAATAGGTAAAGCGGAACATCCTGGAATGCTCACAGATATTATCAGCTGGAAAAATCTGGCATAATAATAAAATACTAACTTCTTGCATGCATTCTTCATCAAAGCATTTTACATGTGGTGTCATCATTCCTGCTTCCTCTAATAGAGGAACCAAGATGCGGATATGATAAAGATAACATACTTACAGGTCTACATCAATGTACACTAGCTGAGAATCTCAGATACCCTTTAACTTTTCTAACTAAAAGCATAAGTGGGAATCATCAAATGAGAAGACTGCTAAGATAAGCTCCATATATAGAGGATTTGAGCCAAGTATCACAAAGGAAATGATTGAAGTCAGGGAAGCGTCTCCTGGAGAAACCAGACAGGAAGAGAAGACATCTTCCATGAACCTCTTTTAATGAGTGATGAAGATGAGGACCAGTTCTGATCCACCCTCAGCATGAGGAAGATAGATGACAGCTTGCTACAGCTCCTTCAAGAGCTGTCAGATGTTTTCTGACCTATTCAGCAGTGTCCAGCTCATTGGATGAACCTTCTAAAATCTCTGTCCATTCTAGCAAGTGATGTTTTGCAGGTCTCTTCAAATTTCCACAGCTGAACCTAAACATCAAACTTGTCAGCACTAATACCGTCAGATAAATGTTTAAGGGCCCCACACAAAGAGGGACTACTCTAGTGGGCTGCATTTTTATACTCTTTGCTGTGCTTTGGAAGATACCTGAAAAACTACCCTGTATCTGCTTCCTTCCTGATCAAAACAAGAGATATTACATCATCATCTCTCCCCACTTCTTAGCACACAAATTCCCCTTTAAGTTCCTTCAATGGCTTCCCCCTTCACCTTTTGTATCATATTCCAGTATTTCATCTTTGCTTCAAGGCACTGCACTCTACCAGTCCTTCCTGTGTGTCAGCCCTCCTTTCCTCATAGCAAACCTCCCGCCAGCTGGGCTCTTCTCAGACTGCTCTTCCTAATGCTTCTCCATAACCTTCTCTCATGATTTTTCTTAAATGCTGATACTCTTACATGGAAAATCTATTCCAGCTCTTGAGCACCAACTACTATTTTCCACTGAACTATTTCTACAAAAAAAAATTTCTTAAAAGCCTAGAAAAAGATTAAATGTGTACTGCAGAAAGATAGTTCATAGGGGTTTGTCTGTTTGTGAAACTTGATATACAGTTTAAAATAATTAAGGAATTACTGAACTTGAAATATATGCTGAAAATTAAAGGCAAAGAATGAATGTCAAGATAATACTTCAGGAAAAAGTAACAAATAATTAGAAGTACTGCTTTACTAATATGCAGGTGAAGGCAATTTAGATAAAGTAATGTACATTGGGAAAAGCAGTGTTTGCTCCATGTATAAAATGGTTGTCCCTGAGCTAGTCATTGTCACTCAGCCATGAACTCCTGGGGTGCCATGAAAATATCAGGCAAGCACTTGGTAACAGTTCAAAAAGTCTTAGAACTAGAAAATATTCAGAGAAGGGCAATGAAGATGAATGGTTCCCATAAAAGGAATGACTTACTTATATAAGATTTTACATCCTGGAAAAGGGGAAAATCAACGGAGGTCCACAACACTGAGTGACCATGAGATGCAGAGATTGATTGCTCGTGTTGCCTCTTTCAATGCAAAAAACAGGGACCAAAGGAAGCTAGTTGATCCAAGTTCAAAACAAAGAAGTTTTTCATTCATATGTAGCAGAATTATGTAAATACTTGTCAAAAGATGTGACAGAAGCAAAATTTTACCGGGTTCAATGGCAAGCTTAATAAGTACTTGGAAAAGAGATCTGGAGGGTTGGTAAACAGACAAGCCACAGTCATCTTAAAGTCCCTGAGCCAGAATAGTTAAAAGCCAGAATAGTCAGTGGACAGATTTTATACATTTGCCTTCTGCATATTGTATAATCTTTCCTTTACACCCAATTTTGGCCACTGTTGGAAAAAGAATAATACTAGACAAGTCCTCCACCTGAACTACTGCAGTTGCCCTCATGAAATTATATCTGAACCTTATAACAAAAATATACTAGGACACACTTCATGTTTCTGAAAAATGTCATCTCTTGAAAAAGCATAATCACAAGAGCAAAGAGGGTGCTATGATCCAAGGGTGACTAAGATTTTAATAGCAGGAGGCAAACTCAGAATATAAATCGGTTTAGAAATAATCTCACATGTACAAGTCTGCTTATCTAAACCATTCCTGTATGTTAGATCCAATTTGGGTTTTTACACAGTTTAAGGCTAACTGGTGATGTCTGAATTTTATAATGGATTATGTCTGGGATCATTCAGAAACACACAGAATTGAGGTGAACAATCCCTTGGCTCCGAGGGGAAGATGAAGAGCTGTGAGGGAGGCTCTGAATCTCTGCTTACACTATCCTCATGCTTACCCAGGAGACTGCAGCTTAGCAAGGTGCTGTCAATGGCCTTTTTGAAAGTCTTGGCCAATAAACAAACATAGTTTGCCATCAACAGCCCCATCACTTCTCAGTGTTTGCCACTTAAACATGCATCGTCTCCTTTCTTGTTGAGCACATCATCAGGGCACCCTATCAGGGATTAATAAAGAATAATCCAGCAATAAATTATATCCAGAAAATCTGGAACAGATTTAATGGGATGATGAGACTTTGGCTAGCATACAGCACTCACAACACTTGGAACATCTCCTGTGTCAATGATTAACACTTTGCTGAGCATTCTGAATACATAGGGTATTTCATAGGCAATAGCTGACCTTAATGAGGGCAAAAGATAAGTGAGCTTTTCAAATCTTAGAGGAAAAAATGGACTGAGGATCTTTCAACCATGATTATATCCTCAGTCAACGCACAGTCTCTACAGAAGCGGGACTCACTACAAAATTCCCTTGTGAAAGGTTTCAAAACACCCATAATAAGAAAATTTTATACTTCATGACAAGCTACCAGCACTTAAGAAAAGCCTTGGACTGTGCGTGTCGCTGTGGGTAGATGAACAGCAAGTTTGCTGATGATATCAAACTGGGAGGGCTGGCTGACACTCCAGAGGGCTGTGCTGCCATCCAGCATGACCTGGACAAGCTGGAGAGCTGGGCAGAAAAGACCCTAATGAAATTCAACAAGGGCAAGTGTAGGGTCCTGCATCCAGGGAGGAAGGATGCCAGGCACCAATATAGGTTAGGCAAAAAGCAACTCTGAGGAGAAGGATCTGAGGGTCCTGGTAGATAGTAAACCATGTAAATCCATGAACCAGCAATGTGCCCTTGTAGCCAAGAGGGTCAATGGAATTCTGGGCTGCGTAGGGAAGAGTGTGGCCAGTAGGTTGAGGGAGGTTATTCTCCCCCTCTACTCTGCACTGGTGAGTCCACAACTGGAATACTGCATCCAGTTCTGGGCTCCCCAGTTCAAGAGAGACAGGGAACTACTGGAGTCCAGCATAGGACAACAAAAATGATTAAAGGATTGGAGCATCTCCTTTATAAGGAGAGGCTGAGAGAGCATGGAGTCTTTACCCTGGAGAAAAGAAGGCTGAGGGGAGACCTTATTAATGCATATAAGTATCTGAAGGGTGGGTTGAAGGAGGACGGAGCCAGACTCTTTTCAGTGGTTTCCAGTGCAAGGATGAGGGGCAACAGGCACAAGCTGGAACATGGGAAGTTCCATTCAAATATGAGAAAAACCTTCTTTCCAGTGAGGGTGACCAGAGTACTAGAACAGGCTGCCCAGGGAGGGTGTGGAGTCCCCTTCCCTGCAGATTTTCAAGACCCGCCTGGATGCAGTCCTGAGTAATGTGCTCCGGGCAATCCTGCTTTAACAGGGGAGTTGGACTAGATGATCTCTAGAGGTCCATTCCAACTCTGACTATTCCATGATTCCGTGAACACACCCAGGCCTCCACTGCAATAAGGTTGGGGGATCATGCCTGTAATGCTAAAGGAGGTGCTAACTGGAAGCTATTCAAATATAACACGTAGCAGCAACCTCTGAATGTCTTGCAGAACACACAGGTGAAACCTATGGCCTTTTCTTAGACTGGTACAAAGCATCCCAGAGATCCTTATTACTTATGAGTGTATAACTGCTAGAATGAGGTGCTAGACAAGAATGGCATTGTTTTAACTATGAGCAGTCCTTCCTCAGACACAACATGCTATTTAGATGGACTTCACTGAATTAAGCCTGTGATAGGTTCTCTCTGGAGTAAAGAGCTGATTCGCATTTCAACTATAACATAATAACTGCCAGAAGAGATCCAAGTGGATGTAAATAATGGATGAAATATGCGGACCATTTCTAAAGCATAGTAGAAACAGAATATGTAAAAACTAAACATACTGTGATATTCAAAACAAGGTGCTGCATTGTGAAAGCACCTTACATTTATGTAGAACTTCTTACCCTGATCAAATCCTGTCTCCTCAGGTAAATTATCATGCTTAAACCTGGAAAACCTTGAAGCAGATAGAAGCAATCCACCAAAGGTGAGGGAGAGAAAAAACCATTGAGGCTCAGATCAACACAGTCAAAGCCAGTTCTTAGAGAAAGTACTACAGCACCATTGCTATCCCTGTAGAACAAGTTGCAGATTTCTGACAATACTCTAATTCAGAGATAGGGAGAAAGAGAAGGGAATTCACCCTGAGGGTAAGTCAGGCACTGATAAAACCTGTTGTTAAAAGCACTCAAGTGTCCAGGGAAAGTAAACAACCTTTCTACTGCATTCAACTAAAAACCAAGCTAAAAGGAGGTACGTTTCAGATCTGAAAGCCAGGACTCCTTAAGACTGTAAGCTCACCCTCCTGTATGTACAGGCAAGATTTCCTCCGGCATCCCACGCAGTCACACTCCTGCCCACATCCATCCATTAATCTCCATTTGCCGCACTTGGCTGAGGCACATCTTCCATCCACTGATGTCCCTTGAATTCAGGCTTTCTTGCCACCCTGACTTTAGATCCAGGCAAGAGCATCACAATGCTTCACCTATTAAAAGTTAAAAAAACCCAAAGAATTAGAAAAACAAAAAGACGTCTCTGTTTCCTCAAAGAAATGTAAAAAACCTTCCTTTCCTCACCTGGTATTCAGAAAAAAACCAAGAACATTAAGCATTTACTCAGCTAGCCACTTCTGCTTAGGTCTTCTCACCAGCTACAATACCCACCCCAAATTACTTCCTCCTCTCTGAATCACGGCAGGCTTTAGAATCACCCTGTGGCACCCCCCCTTTATAGACTGCCGGGTGAATCAATTAAATCCCCACAGCTGGCTACCCTGAAAATCCCTGCACTTAGTACAGACAGCTGTGGCCCTTCCTTTATCAAAAAGGAGATGATTAACTCCTTCTCAACCATCTCCTGGACATTGGTTTTATAATCTATTTCATACACCATAATTACTAATAAAGCACTCAAAGCCCTTAAAGCTTGAATAAAATAAAAGCTGAAAAAATACCCAAACTGCTATGTTCCATGTGATTATGTTTTTTTACTGCAGAGACCTAGTCTATTAATTTCCATTAAGAAACTAAATTTGATAAATAGATAACATTATAAAAAGAAAATGTAATTAGCATGTAGCCTTGGTAGATGTAAACTTACTAGTACCCAGGAGTAATAGCAGTTTATGTGAAAACTAGCATGTTACCATAATTATGAAAATGAATGTATAATTTATGCACAGAAGATGGAAAATATGCAAGGTGTGTAGAGGATATGATTATATTGCATTTTCTTGTTTCTATTGATAGATGATAAATCTTTAGAATATATTGAAATCATGCATTAGTCTGAATGATTTTTGGATGGCCGTGATTTCTGATAAAGTTTTTTTTTTCTTTTGTTTTTAATTAAACTCCATTTTACAACAGCAGCCCTTCCCCTGCTTTATTATGCCAAAGAAGCATATGGAAATATAAACTCTGAGATGTTACTGATTTATTTTGATGTTGGAGCATTTTGCTCTTGTGTAAACATTTCTTGTGACATGAATATGGATAGTTTCAAATCTTAGAAGAGTTCATTACTAAAGGTAGCATATGTTTTTGACTCCTGAACCATGAGGGAAATGAGAACACCCAGCTTGCCAAACAGTAAATTGTAAACAGTTGGTACACCCCTAAGCAAAAGACTGAAATAATTACTGTATCCATGTTTTAGAGTAGCCAGCTCGTTTTTATGTCTCATTTTTGTTTGTTTTTTTTCATTTTGCTGATTTAATGTTTTTCTGCAAGGTTTGTAGATGCAGTCTAAATATATACTTTGGGCCTGCAGCATCCTGATTCTAAGCGTGCAGATGTCAGTGTGGATTCATGGATTCACAGATACCCTACGACCATATATAAAAGCCTGTGCCAAAAGAGGCAGTCAGCTGTTTCACTCCCAGACCTGCTCATAAAACATGTATTTTTTCTAACCTGGACTCCATCTTGCAAGGTACCAGGCTTCTCTAGCCCATTGAAAAGTTCTGAATACTTTCACCTCTTTGAATATCATGAGAAACTGAGGCCAGTAACTATTCTGGCATGCTTACTTAGAACACTGCCAAAGACAAATAACATGAACAGTGATTTTGTCATCTGTAAATCCTTACTGTGATTTTCCAAAGAGCCTGTCATCCTTGTGCCCTTGTCTCTTATGGATTTTCCCCTACAAATGGTTCAGCTCGTGCTAGCAGTGTTCCATGCTGTTGTGCCAGCAAAGCCCAAAGCTGTGCTCTGCTGGGTCTGGCGACACCTCCAGACACAAATATTGCCTTGGAGAGTGTCCCCTTCCTTTATGAGATAGCAAAAAGCTGGGAGCTAGAAGGACATAGGTAGTTCTTCAGAGACACATAAGACATTACACTATTTAACTGTATGCTGTCTTTCTCCTCCTTACTGACACTTTTATTGCTCCAGCTGAAAATTAGACACCCAGCCATGCTCCTCAGGGCAGGGGAGAGTGAAGAAGGAGCTGGATGAGGAGTTACACACACCAGTCTGGAGTGCAGAGGCTAAGGGATGCTGTTTGGGTTTATCCATGTTCTCCTGATGCCTGATTGGACTCTCAGCCATAAATGCTCATCTGTAGCTAGATTACCATGCTTGATTTTCTGTCTCCCCTGCAATTCCCCCCAAATGAGAAAGGTATTTCACAGACTACCTGGTAGTTTACTGGTTTGGACATTTACTTGGGATCTGTGACCAAATCATCCCCCTAGGATACCTAATTTGGGTTGGGGACTGCATTGTCACCATTCCTCTAATCATAAAATGTCCCAGATAACCTCCACTTCTCTGCCTCCGTGTTCACTAAATCTCTATCTTACCCATACTCTGCCGACAGCCACAGCCTTGGACCCCAGGATTTCATGGAAGTGGGGCATCTAATTTCAAACTCTTGCTTCAGGGCTCCCAAGCCACCAACCCTAAAAGAGCTTTCCTGTGTTTTTCCATATGCACAGCAGAAATGTTGGAGCCCTTTGCAACATGGGTTATCTAAGGGTTTGGATGGAGCTGAAATGGAGGACATAGACGAAGTAGAGGTACAGCTTTAAAAGTAGGAGAGAAAGCTACCCAGTCACCAGGATGCAACCTCATCATAGGATTGCTTATAAGTTGCATCCAGCACTCCAGATAAATCTGTCCTGGACGTCAGTATTTAAAGAAGATCTTAGGTGCTTATCTATCTTTGGGAATCTGGGTCAAGTGATTTGCCTAGTCCATGCAGCAGGTTGACAGCATAGCCAGGATTAGGAATCCTGGGTCCTGAGTCATAGGTTATTGCTCTCTCCAGTGCATGACATTACCTCCTCAGCACACAAACCAAACATACCATATTCACAGCAAGTGTTAACAACAGACAGGACTTTAATTTAGGGAGCCACCACACCGTCCATAATAACATAAGCATGTATGAATACATACAGTTGAAAGGAACTAAAACACCAAAAGCAAGACTTTTCTTTACATATGCCCCTCTCCTGGGGAAGAGAAGAGAAGGAAGAGCACACTACATTAATGTTAACATAAACATTGCCAAACTCTATGGTAAAGAGCATAGAATCAGAACAGGGGCAGAGGCCACACAGCCTTGTCCAGCTTCCATCTCCCTCTCAGAACCACCACTTCACTCAGCCCTCGAGAGCCTTTAGAGTGAGGCAGCTTAACCTCACAGGCATCCACTGAGTATTCTTGGCATGTAGCTGGGTGGATTTGCCCAACTTCATATGCCCCAGGAGCAAGCAAAGCTTTATACACCCTCAGCACAGGCATAATCAAATCACTTTTTCTTAAAACTAGGCTTGATGGTTCAACACCTGGGCCTGGTTTCACATTAAGCTCTTGAAGAAAGGCAAATGGGCTCTAACATTCAGATTTGTAGCAATATACTAAATCAGGCATGTATCATAAACCTTTCACACAGCTCTAGAAAGAATTCCTTTTGTCCCTACAAGAGTTATATATTTGGCAAATTCATCTCTTGTGTAACGTTATTGTCTTCCAGTGTAGTAACATGAAGGATGAATTAATCCTGGTACCAAATGATTTTTTACAAACAAATAATTGAGGCTCACTGAATGAGAAATAAATAGACTCTGCTATTTAAAAGCCAAAGCCAGACAAAAACTGCTTCCCATATTAACTCCTTTAAATCTCTGCCAAAAAAAAAGGTGTCAGAGGTCAGGAAATATAACACAACCCTGAACTGCAACGTTGCATGCTCTTTCAGTAAAAGGAGGAACTCGAGTACTAGTGAAGGACAAGGAATTGATCAAGCAGCAACAAGTTCATTCTTCCAACATATAAAGAGTAGAACATAGCTCCTTTGTTCCACATTTGTTCCATGCAGTTATCAACCAGAATTTACTTAGGCTTTCATTCAAGTGTCATTGTGCAGACTTATTCAAAGAGTATGGACGGAGTGGTAGCAGAGATAACTGCCCCATTTCTCCCTCCCTCATCCCCACATTTAATGGACTCCATTCAATGTGATCCACCTCAATTTTTTAGGTACAGTAAAATGTAAATAGAAGAGGAAAGAAACATTTTAAGAGAAATAAGATGGGTGTAAAAGGTCACAAAGTGTAGAGTAGCAAGTTTGGAAAGTTCTAAGAAAAGATCCAGTATGCTTGTGAATTTTGTTACCTGAGTGCAGCAGATTTTATGGTACTGGATAACATTTGGGTGACAGGTTAAATTTATTCTGAAAAGGTACAGCACAAGGATAGCTTAAGGAGTGACCTTATGAGAGATTGCCCTTCCTTGAATGCTTAGGGGTATCTATTTCTTTGCTCATGTAGCCTTCAGCTTGCTTTAGCTCTTCTTCTCCAACTGCTCTTCTGAAAGTTTCAGTATCAATTCAGTACCTTCTAAGGTCTTGCAGCAGAAAGCCATTTCATTTGGTTCACCTTACTTGCTAAATATGTGGTACAGATTACATTACTACATAGTATACCACAAATATATATCATACATCAGCATACTTAAGGTGTCTGGCAGGGTCCTGTGCAATCTTCTGACAGGTAGGGCAGGACTGACCTTCTCTGAGTGCTCCAGTAGGAGAGGGAGTGGAAATAACCGCAAGGGAAAACTGCAGAAGAGCCAGTCGTTGCTCCCCATTTGTTCCTCATCATTTGCTCCTCCTGACAGAAGGAACCAAACTTCTGCCTGACTCAGGTACACCCCTTCCCAGCTTCACCCTTCTGGGTTCAGCCAACACTGACCAACCTGTGGGGCACCTCCCTCACAAAGCCTCCCTATGGGAGGATTTTCTTTCCCCTTGGGATATGTGTTCTAGAGAAAGATGATGAAAGCTGACATAACACAAGGCTACATTTGGCTCAGTGCTTCTGGTATTCTTTTCTTCCAGTTACAACAAAAGTTATCTATTGAGCTCCTTTGTGGGGAGGGAGCTGCACTTGAAGTAAGTTTTTATCTTCATTAAAATTCATTGTTCCCTGTTATCCCTCCAGGGCTTCTTATTGTTAATTCTATCTTCATTATCGCTATATCTACTATAAATATCCCAGCTCTGCTGTCCTTCACTCTGTGCTCTGTTGGCTTGGTCACAGCCACTTCCTACTTGTGTTTTGCTACAAAATAATTTACTGATCAACTTTAAAGAACCCTTGAGCATTTGTATATCACCAGGGAAGATCAACGGGTCTATGGCCAATATCCTACTTTTATTGACTTCTACACAACTCCTCCGTGGTCCATTCAAGCCTTTTCTCTCAGAAGTCTCTTGCATCCAGGCCCTCATAACTCCTTGCCCAACCTTCTCTTTTCCATTTTACAGGTAAAAAAGTCAAGAGAGACGAAAAGCACCAAGACAGCTGCACCCAGGTTTTCCAAATCCTTGGTTGATTGGCTATAAATGAAGCCATTTGTCTTTCCTTTGTGATTTCCTACATCGCATAGATTTCTTCCCCTTTTTTCTACTGCTGCCTTATCTCCCTCTCGCGGAAACATTTTTATTCTTAAAACTCACCCAAAACCTTTCCAATTCCCTTTTCCTTTTTCTTATTGTTACAGAGCTAATTTACTTTCCTTTCTTTTTCCTTCCCTTTTCCCTTCTTCTCCAGCCCCTAAAGCAGATCTAGGTTTCAAAATAATCCTGCTATTTCTTCTTTATTTCTGATTTTCTTATGTTCATGGTACTCTAACTCTATCCCCAGAGATTGTTTTCATTTTTGTCTCCTCAAGAGTCACTGCTCCAATCTGCGTTAAACATTCCTTCTTTTCTTTATCATTCTCTGCAAGGCATTTTGCATTACTTTTTATGGAAGATGCTTTTATATAAATAAGTTAGATTTTAATTTTATGGGAAGTGAAAAGACTACAGTGAGCAAGTTCTGAGGACACTGGAAGCATTATAAGTAGTAATATTTATTCTTTATCCACACTTATTTAACCAAAAAAAAAGAAAAAAAAAGCAAAACCAACACAGAGATAAGACACTTGAAAATCTTGGTACACAAAATATAATTATTTCATAATAGTTAGTATAAATTCAATTTTGTATTAGGTAGCCTATTTTGGGTAACCATTCAATGCAAGTCCTTAAAGAAATAAAGTCCCAAAGAGAGAAAGAGAAAGAGAAAGAGAAAGAGAAAGAGAAAGAGAAAGAGAAAGAGAAAGAGAAAGAGAGAAAGAGAGGGAGAGACTTATCTGTAGTTAAAAGCTATGTCTGCACTTTCAGAGAATGCAGTGGTTTTCCTCATCCTCATTTTAATTTCCACATCATGCCTCATTACGTTCTGTCTTTAGCACATAACCTTTCAGGTATTGGTACTCTTTTGCTTCAGTGTCACTAACAGAGAAAGAAAATAGTACTTAAATCTGTAACAGCTGCATACACTTCCCCCTAAACCAAATGCACTGTAAATGTGTGAGCCTTCACTATTAAATATTTTCAGCTGCTTATGTGATGTACACATGTGGCAAGTTAGCAAAGTGTTAGTTTGCAATGCTTCCAGCCAGTCATATATCTTTTTTCTCCATGTGTTGTTGTCTTCTAGCTTATGCACATCAATATAATCTTTACTATCTTCATGTTTTATAATACACCTAATATAAATCTACCTGAATGTTTGCATAATAGAGAAAAAGATGTGTCTTAATATGGAGAGTTAGACTATTAAATGGAGAAACCCATTTGACAAAATTTCATCCAATGTAATATGGTATATGGCTTCAGAAAAAATGCAGGGTTTTAGTTCCTTGTCATCAGTTCTGATATTGCAGAAAAAAGACAGTATTGTCACCTCTTGCACACAAAAAATATTCACACTGGTGTCCTATGGACCCTACGAGATACTCACTCTTGCTGCAACACCTCGAACAAGGGAGGGTGATGGGCTGCTGGGTGGACAGAGCTTCTTCACGATTTGGACAAACCTTGCATCCTACTCTTCTCCATGATGCACAGGTCAGGTCTGCTACTGAGCAGCATCACCTGGAGACATCATCGTACCTGCTTTGCACCCTTTCAGATCGCTATGCACCAATGTAAATCCCAGAGAACACAGAGCTTGTTCTGGGCAGAGACTGGTAGCCTTCACTCCATGTCTCTCTCCTTGACATTCGCATGGCAGCAACCCGCAGTTTCGGCTCTACAACACCTACAGCAGTACTGTGGGTTTGGATGATGGCTAAAGAATGTGAACAAGGAAGAATAAGGACAGACACTCTCTTTTTGTCAATCTCACGCTGCAGTTGATGAAGGCAGATGAGCCTCTGGCACACAAGCCTTCTACAATTTCTACAAAAGAACTGAAGTCCCCATGTTTTTCCTGATGCTCTTGTTCAACTTAATAAGGCACTAATACTTCTTTGTACAAACCTGGTCTCAAAAATTTATGGCATTTCAACATAGAAAAAACTTCATTCGCCATCATCCCCCATGTGGAAGATCCCTTAGAAATGATCACAGTGGTTTGGTGGCTGTGCAGGCAGAGTGATGGGGGACTTTCACTCAGGGGCCAGTCTGCTCAGGCAGAGCTGATGACACAGATGCATTGACCTGCCCTATTGCTTGATGCCTATTAGCACTCACAGAACTGTTTGTGTTTCCTGTCACAGCTCAGCTATTACCCAGTTCTGGTCTTCATATGTGGACCACAATGAATTTGAACCAACTCCAGCAAAACATAAAGAGACATACTTTGTGTTCCCATATGTGAAAGGATACCATTTGACCTGTGTGTCCCACAGCTCCTTAATCATGAAAATCCCTTGTACAAGTCAATGTTTAAAGCTATAGGTAGACTCGTTAAGATTTTACCCCTGTTATTGTACCACTAGATGAATCAGACACTGTCTAAAACTTACTGAAGTACAGAATGTCCTGTAGATAGACACTTGCATTGTTTCATATATGACTATAGCCAGAAAAAAATATATCTCTCTGTGAGAAGACCCCAGGCTGGCCAGAACTTTGAGACCACCTTTTCTAGACTTATTGCTGATACTAAGCTCTTCAAATAAGACAAGTTTTTAAATACAAAAGCCAGATTTTATTACAATATAAAATACAATACTTAACTTTTCAAACAGAGAAACAAACACTATCATAGGTGCCTAGAGCACTAAGACTATTACATCCAAATCTAGGCTTCTAAAGAAAATTGCTTGATTATTCATAGACAGTGCCCAACTGGAAGCTCTGATTTCATCAGCGAATTATGAGTATTGGGTACGTAGCTATGCATAATTATGAAAAAATATCAGTTCAGGACTTAATTTTAGTCCCAGACATTGGATAATTTTAGTCAACATGTGAATGTATCAGCTGCACATGTAAGGTTTTGCTCCAGTGCATCCAGATACAAATTTTAAACAATTCTACAAAAATGTAAATTCAGCCAGGTCTCCCCAGTGGCTTACCATGTTTCTCTTGTTAATAACTAACAGTTTTAAGAGTTACCCATATGTTTTTTGTCAGTCTTCAGCTTTCTAGGATTACCTGTGTACCACGTCTTGAATGACAAAAATATCATGATCTCATAATTTACACATTGTTGAGTGACTATGTATTGTGCCCATGTGGAGCATCTTAAAAACTGATATTTATGTATTAAATCAAAGCAGATCTATCTTGTACGTTTCTCCAGATGTAGCGATCTGAAGGGAGATGGCAGTATTAGTACATTTGCATGACAAAACAACCAGGCTGCTGGGCAGAGAAAGTCACAATTGCACCTCTTAGGCACAGCTTACTGCCAGGTTAATCTGCTTGCATCCAAGCACATCAGTGCTGCAACCATTCTGAATGGACTTTCCATGGCCTGTTTCATAGGTGCTGATGGTTCTTATAACAGCATTTAAATTTACAGTTTCTGTAAAACCATAAAAGCAGCACACATAGTACGGAGAGAACTTTCACCTTTTTCCCTGTTAATTCAGTTGACCTTTTCTTGTTGACTTCAAAATGAAAAAGATGTAGTCATAAATGTGAAATTAATATGCATTTCAGGACTCATGTAAACACGCTGTTCCATATTTAAAAGTCACAAGGATGTGCTCTCTTTTACCCATTTCGGCTCATAACTAATTATCTCTATTCATTTCCAAAAGAACCTTAGTTCTGTGACATACAACGATAGGTAATGTTCAACGTCAAATAACAATGCTGTTGTCCAGGGATCAAAAGGTGATGTAAATATTACTATTGCTTAGACAATAAGAAAAAAAAGTTTCTACAGAGGTATCTAAATTCAGATAATGATCCAGATGTATGTCATATTCTGTCAACATTCATGGTAAACTTAGGCAAATGTTTTCAAAACTGACTAGTGCTTATAAGTGGTTTTGTACCAGCTGAAAGGTCTCAAAAAATGTCTGTTCACATATTCTTTAACTTGATCCTATCTTGGTCAACCAAGAATTTCAGGATCCTGAAACTAACTCCTCTTTGCAATCTTAGAAAAAGTGACATGATTGCAAGCGGGTTCTGACATTTTGAAACATATTTACTCTTAGCACTGTAAGCACCAGTGCTAGGAGCTTTGCACACAGGGTATGGACTGCACACAGAGGGTTGCCCTGATCATATTCATTGTCAGCTTTCTGTGAGAAGGGACCTAAATCACAAAGCATTGTCTCTGCCCAATGACTGACTGACTAAAATCTTTTTGGAGAGGTGGAGATCAGTTGGCATATACATGGTGAGGAATTATACAAAATTTTTAATATGTATTTTCAAACACCACCAAAACATTTCGGATTTCACACCAGTCTTCACAGATATTTGCAGAACTTGTAAGTATCAAAGCAGAATAATTACAATAACTCCCATATTATATCAGGCCAGTCCAGTATTATTTGCAGTTGAATTCTGCTGTGCTTTGAAAATCTTTACACTTGATATCATTAGAAACAATTAATACTCTTCTAAGTTGCAGTCAAGATCAAGGTTTGATTGCGCTAAATGCTGAGTAGTCAGAAGAGACAGTCCCTGCTCCAAGGAGGCTGCTAGTTTAAGAGACAAAAAAAACAGAATCCAGATGGGGAAATATGATATAACATACAAGCACAGTGGTTAAGGTGATGATAGCTTCACATCTTAGCCAAGAGCCTGCAAACTGCACAGAACTGGTTGATATCCACACCCATACAGTAACCCATTGATTCCAGTGGGCCTCTGACAGGCAGCTAGAGCTCCCTTGAAAGTGCTAATGCCGAAACAGGCGTGTATTAGTTCCTCCTCTAAGGCTTTTTCCCTTCTATTTTATTAATTTTATTTGGGGAGTTCTTACTTTTTACTGCTTTCATTTTTACCCTCTATCTATGCTATTTAGCCTAGGCCACTTCTGTTTTCATATGTAGTTAAAACTCTCTGACATAACCTTTGCTTTTTAATTAAAAAAAAATGAACCAGCTATTTTCAATTTTACTTTTCAAATCTTTCTTTCATTCTTTCAATTAATATCTTCACAACTAGTTATACCTTTTGCAATCTTCTGCTTTTACTGTTTAATTCCATCCTTTCCTCCTCCTCAAATCTCTGAGTTACTTCAAACTTTTAGTTCTTGCTCCCTCCCCCTCGCCAAATACTCAGAGAATCAAATTACTCCTTCTGCAGTCAGCACAATGTCTTGATTATCATTACGTTGTCTAATTTAATCTTTACTAACCCGTTCAGCAATATGAATTCCAAAATAAAGTACTATATGAAAAATAGTGTGAAAATAAACTATCTAGTAATGATTAGAACTCCTGCTGATTGCCTGGCTTTACGAGAAATGATGGCAATCACATGTTCAAAGCATGCCAACTGAAGTATGGCTACCATACTTAGCAGTTCAGTTTCTTATGTGACAGTAGTATGAAATACAGCAAAGAACCTTTCTGTGGCTGTACAGTCTTATGGCGCTTAATGAGAAAACTGTGTTAGAACTTACAGTGAAGATGGATCTTTAATATAACAACAGGTAAGCTAAGAGTTGTGAGAGGACAAGTTTTGTGGTGGAAAAAAAAAAAACAAACAAGTTGTCTGCTTCTATAAGAAAGTTTGTTATTGAACAAGGGCCAGTTAAACAAGACTGTTCCAGGGTTGTTGCATATTATCAGCCCTAGCCTGGAAGGGTCATACAGGTTTGGCATTGATGAGCTAACAAAATATTTGTTATTGTTGAAGAGTATTTGTTGAAGAAATATTTGTTATAAATTGAAGAAATTAAATGACTGTGTTTAAAATGTGAACACATCTGCATCAGTTTTATCGTAGATACTTCAAAGAGAAAAGTTGATTTTTTGGATGTCTGTGTCATTATCTTAGGTCCTTTGTGTAAATCTTGCTACAACCCATCTTATGCCATTCAAGGAGTTTTGAGTGGTAAAGACTGGATCATGATTCATGGCAGCTGTCTCCTGTGCTCCGTGTCCCTCCTCCTGAGGGACAGAGCTGTCTGAAGTGCGGCTTTTGGGGCTGAGGGCTTTTGCTTTCCTCCTGTTTTAAAATAGCAAATATGCAGTGTTAAGTGTTTATTGGCAATAAAACCGGGAGAGATGCATCTTGTTCTTGGGAGGGGAGATAAGTTTTGAGATGCTTCTTACTTCCGGTAAAAGCTCACAGGAAAGTTGACTTTTCAGTTGCTGTATCTCTGTCAGACAGCAATAGTAATTTTGGTGGTATTATAAGGGCAAACATTCCTACTGTCAAAAAATGTCCTTTTGTCAGCATAGTTTTCCACTTGGGGAACTAGCAGAAACTACGCTGACAAAAGGACATTTTTGCTGGTATACAGTGAATCTACCTGAGGAAGGCCTGCTGATAAAGCTACTCCAACAGACATTGTACAGGTAGACAAAGCTTTGAGCTGACTCTCAAAAAAAATTGCTGCCTTCTGCAGAGATGAGTTTCTTCTGCTAGCAGATACTTCTGTTGCTCTTCAGGAGTTACTTTCATCCCAGGGATTAAAATGAGCATAACTGAACTCTGCATTTGGACTGATGACAAAAGATCTAACGAGTGAGTGGATTTCAAAGTTTCTACAGCATAGTCAGGAATCAAGTCTTGTGTGACGTAGGTTATTGCAAGGCGTTTCCCTATTGACGCTGGAGTGTCGTATACCTGGGCTGGCTGTTGCCCCTGTGCAAACCATAGTCTATTCCTACATATATACTGAGCCTCAGAAGCTGCTATTTTTGCACATAGAGAAGCACTTTTCCAGCAGTTGACCATGCAATCAGCTGCAGGATCACAGCCCACAAATACCAGGAGAAATCTGTATTTATACAATGCTTTTTATAGCTGCTACCAGGTATAATCCAGCAATAACCTCCTTGTAAAACAAGGATAAATATCATGGTACAGACAAGAAAATATGGGAAAAGTGGCATAAGAAACTTTTTATATACACCATATTGAAAGATTATTCAAAAATCTTACAATTTGAGTTTATTTTAGTGGTATAATTACACATGCATAACCACTGGTTTACACCATACTTTAAAACCATTTTTATAGCTTCTGTATTAGAGGACTACGTCTTGCTTATGGGTTGGGGAAGACACAATATTTGTCTGATCGCCTCTAACTTACAACTTCCTGAGCCAACGCTCTCATTGCTAGCGTAATGCTCAGTCCCTCACAAAGATTTTCAAGAGCAGACTAGGCTTTAGCCATGCAACTCTCATTAAAAGCAGCTCGGAGAGTAAATCCTCATGTGACTAAAAACACAGGGATACAAGTTTGCCAGTAATATCCCTCTCAGTCTATGTGACTGATCAGTCTCATCTGTGACAGCATGATACAGGTAACTATGAGGGACACGCTTTCATTTTACTACGGTTCATTAAACTGTAAATCAACCGCCTTTTTGGAAAGTGACATTATCACATTGGCATATGATTATGCTACCTCAGATGCCCTTAAAGAAACACACTACAGCCCTATTTCATACAGTGCACAGGGAGGTTATTCCTCAGGTTCATAGGCAGCCTTAACCATCCCAAGGCTCTTCCTACACTCAGAGAATGAACAAGAAAAAGCGGTGCAATAATTATCAGAAATTACTATTCAAGCCAGAATTTCCTATCACTTTCAAAGTTTAAAAAGTGCAAACACTTCAAAGTTTAACAACTATACACACCTTTGTATAACTAAGTGGAGGTTTACATTGCAATTGCTTGAGTCCTTCAGTAAATAGTACAAATGGTCAATTTTTAAAGGTATTTATGTGTTTTTATTTAGTGAGGCAGTTAGAAATCCAAGTACACTTAAAAATCCTCCATGAATTCTAGCACACTACTGCACATGGGTTCATTCATTTATTTGAAATATGCACACAGCCTGCAATTCTACCAAGGGCAGGGTTTGGAATTGACTGCAACAGGGACTATATGTTTGAGTATTCTGAAAGTGGTATCCAAGTCTTCATGTCATAAGTTTTGCTGAGGTTATTGTACCATTATATTTTCTTAAATGTAATAATCCTACCACTGGACATTCATATCATTTTCTGTGTCCTCTGTTGGCCTTTTTTCCCAGGATGTACATTTATAACCTGAAATTATAAATAATATGATTTAATTTGCAATACTATGGAAAAGGATATATATATAGATTATATAGATATAGATATATAGAAGTAGATTATAACAAAAGAAAAGGAAAATGTGAACTTTGACTGAACAGAAGGTTGAGATAACATGTAATGTTTTCCAAATGTCAAAAAAACATATTGATTTGCTAGTTAGTGTGGTATTATGTAGCTATTAATTCCAATAGGATTATGCCACAATAGAATCCTCTCAGTAATTTTAAATATGTTTGCACGAAATGACCTTAACAGCTGAAAGAATGAATCACATTTTGTTCTTACAAAATACAGTCCAAATTTATCCAAAAGTGCATAATTTATTGTACTCATCAAAATTCCAAATTTAAATATATAGCTATAAATATTTAAGTATAGGTTTCCGCTTGCAGTTTCCAGTGCATTATTATAAAACGACATAAAGTCAAATATTTAAAACTGTGACTGGTGTAATTTGGCTAGTTCCATCAAGATCAATAGTTATGCTGATTAACACCAGCTGAGGATCTGGCCCAATGAATAACTAACTACATAATGAGCAAAATAATCCTCTCTGCTATTAATTAGAAAATGAGCTAACGAACACTTAATCCAAATGTTGGGGTTTGCAGAGGGTGTTCCAAAGCACGTAGGCAGTTGTGGGCAATTTGGGAGCGGATCAATGTGTCAAGTTGTGGAGTTCCCACATTTCTCTGTTCTCGGCTGTAAAGCCTTTGCATATTTGGGGAGTAAAGGAGGAGCCTACATTTTTAGCAGATGCTGGAAACGTGCCAAATATTCATATTACAAATATTTCTACATACTGCCAAATGTTCCCATTGGGCATACTCCTTGCATCCCCATAACTACTGGTTTTGCTCAGTCCAATACTCAATAAAACTAGCCACTACTCCAGCTGGAATAGTCTGGTCGGAGAAACTGGGCACCAGAAATTCAGACACATGTAGCTGAAGAAAATGAGCTGTTAATAAATCCAGCGTGCTGAGATTTATTACATAATTTTTGCATTAAAAGAAAATATAAAGCACTGCCTCACAGGTGCAAATATGGTTTACTAAGGATCATGTAATGACATGACTTGAAATGATAACAGTATTTAAAAGTATGATGTGAGAGAAATGGTCTAGCGATAATAGCTATAAATTCCTTTTGGACCTGTATTTTCCACCCATTCATCTATCACTGAATTCAGCGGGGCCAAGAGTTCAACCCTGATGTCCTAATGATTTGGGAAAAAAATGAAAGTATCTCAGCTTTAAATTTTTTTTTATTTTCCACCTATAAACAGTACTTGAGATCAAGTATGTTTTCCCTGGTGAATCTGAAGAGAGGAGAATTCATGTATTTGCTACCTTCTACCTTCGAAGTGCAATTTTTCTATTTTCTTATCATTCTGTAACAATGAAAGATGCCACATTAGTGCATAGAGCCTTAATCTTAACCTGTCAGATGCATTCATTCCTTTCACTATAAAAATTGCATTTCACATTTTCTTTCCTTAGACCCCAAATTTGCAAACACTTAAGCATGTGCTTAATATTAAGTCACATTTGGTACAGAATGGGAAAACAATGAACTGTACTTAAGAGACAGCAGTGTTCTACAGAAATATTTTATAGCTGTTTTTCTAGACTACATTTAATTATTTTAATACCAAATAGAACTGTTTCATCTCATCTCCAATATACCAGAGAAATCTTGAAGCTGCTTTTTAGGCTTCTTTTGATCGGGTGAATATTTTCTGGGTTTGAGAATTTCTTCGAACAACCCAATGATTTAATTGCAGTTCTTTTTCCTCTAGCCTAGCAACTAAGCCAGAGCCATCCCACATTAAAGGCAATGAAAATAGACCAGACTGATTTGCAACAAAAATATTTATATTTAGTATTAGCGTTCCTATAGTAGGTCACTAAAGGAAAAATAAAAATGGTAGGCTGTTGTTACTGTCTTAAAAAAAGGGATTTTTATTTAAGCAAATCATGTCAGTGTCTGAAGCCTACTGGATTATCTTCTAACATATGGTAAGTATTGGTTATGTGGTGTGCTGGCTTGCATTTCATTGTTGGAAAAGCATAGAAAACTGATTTTAGTACGCCTTTGCTCTTAGCAGCAGGGTATAATCATTTTTAAAAGAAATTATAGAATCAAGCATTAGCATACTGTGTAAATTTAGGATTTATGGAAGGATGTCATATATCACACACATATATTGCTTTGGGATGCTTAGAAAATCTTCAGTACCACATGTCACTGTTTTGTAGTTGTTTAAAATGGTAACTAAGCACATACAAAAGATGGCGATGCTAGGATAGTCTTCTAAAAAATTACATTGTTAAGTATTTAAAAAACACACTGTAATGTTAATATATTATCCATTTTACAACCACCGAACTTTAAAGAATTGTCTTCTGCTAATGCGCCAGTTATCATTATCCCCGAGGGCATTACTTAAGCTCCAGGTACTTAACACCTCAAAGCTTTGCCCCTTTTCCATTATTTGGTTCAGGTGCCTGGAGGTGGGAGGTTATTCGTGAGTGGAAGTGGGGGCCCCTCGCACCCTCGGAAAACAAAATCATCCCCCCCACCATGTCCCCTTGTGTCCCCTCAGAATGGACAAATTCTTTTCTCTGTGCAAGGACTGGCCACCCTTGCACACCTCCAAAGGACGTGGGATGAACACATGGGGATTTTACCCAGCAAAGCACTGGCAGACGTGCCCCACTCTGACACCGGCAGGTGTCTGCCGGATCTTCTGAAACAACAACCTGCACATTGTCACTCCAAACAGGAAGCCGAAATTGTAATTAAAAGGTGAGAAAAAAGTACACATTAGAACAGTTGCTGGCTCACATACTACTGACAACAGACTTGACTTTAGCTTTCACTTTAGATTTCAAGGGCTTAATTAACTTAGTAACGTCAAAAGGAAAATAATCTGTTCCAAGCATTCATTCTAAAGACCTCTTCCTTTGAAACTTCATTTCAAAATCGATCCTGCCTCTATCAAAATTAATGTAAAACTCAGAGATGAGAAGAACGCTGTCCTGTGACCCTCCACCACTGTCACTTTTGTTCCACTGGATCTCTGTAACATGTCACCTCCCATTTGATCACTGCTATTTATTCCATACTTGTGTCTAAATAATGCTGTAAGTATGTTATTCATCCACACTGTGAAAGCCAAGCCACAAAACCCCAAAATTAAGGGGATTTAAGGGTATTGGCTGTTACAGGCCTGTTCTGTTAGATTGTGGCTGTGCAGGGGTTTGCAGTGAAGCCACTGCGGTGGCAGGTCCTGGCAGCAGGCAAAGAAGAGAGGGCAGAAAGTCTGGGTAGCCCCTTTCGTCATTGCACTATGGCCCTTGCTCTGCCAATGACCCTGGGCAGCCTGTCTTAGACATTGAGCAGTGACTGGCCAAAGCCCTCTGATCTGTGGGGCTGACGACTCTTGGTTGTCAAATGCCAGGCAGAAGCTGACACTGTGTGAATAATGAATGTTACTAATGTCTAGAAAGACCGCAGAGCCTGAGGAGCTGGGAGGAGAGAGAAGGTGGTTTGGACTGCACAAAGATGTTCTATTTAGAGACCAACCAGACAATGATGGCAGGAGCTGCTATTGATGCTAAAGACGGTCAACAGCCATTTAGGAGAGACCCCATTTTGTTAATATGCCAACTGCCCAAAGGTGATTGGGTAGATAAGACATCTTGACACTTCACTAGGGGCCAGCCCTGGTCTCCTGCCCTCAGCTAGGTACTTGCTTGGTGGGTTATAGAAAAGTAAAGCAAGAATCTATTAGTTCTATTGGATCTATTAAACTTTAAACTGCTAACTGCTCATAGAAGAAACAGGCACAGCCCGAAGCACTAACAATTCATTTCAATTATAACATACAATGCCAGAGTCAGCAATTACCTCAACAACTTGTCCAAGTTGCTTGAAAGTAGCAGAAGTAAATGCTGAAGCCCAAGTGTTTCATCCCACAGTGACTGTAACTCATGTTTGCAGACAAATACTCAGCAGTCCTGACATAGCCTGTGACCTATCACTTAGAAAAGTCGCCCAAAACCCCTGTTAATCTGTAATAACCTAGAGAAATCCCAACTCTTGTTATTGCTCTATGGCCCAGCTTCCCCAGCCTGTGCCCCCAGCCAAGTTCCTGGGGCATCCAAGCTCTCCAGGCACAGTTCTTGACTCTGTGCAAGAAAGGGGAGCCTGGGTGAATCTCCAGGAAAGCCACTTTTGGAGTAAGATGTGAGCTTCCAAGGCCTGCCCTGCCTAATAAGACGTTTTCTTTCTTGTTTTTTCCCTAATCTGGCCCCTGGTTCTTCACTGCCAGTTTGCAAATCCCAGGGGCCAGTGGCTGAGCTGACTGCTGCTGCCCAGGCATCCAGGAGGGAGGGCAATGCTGGAGAATGGTGCTCCGATCTACTAAATCATTTTGAAACTGCAATTATATCTAATTAGTGTTTAGCATTGGCTGTCTTCAGTGTTTGTTTCCATGAAGTGAGATTTCCGGGTTATTTATTACTGCTAATATATTACGCCCTGCTTTGACAATCACCTTATGTTCTGCCAGTTAGGGTTTTTTGGTCAGTTAGCCTAATTTCATGTATGACTCCTGATCTTTATCTACACATTCTTCTCACTGAGTCCTCCCAAGACAGGAGTCTGTCCTTGCTGCTGGGTGGGTTGTAAGGGCTGGACTGTAGAATAACTGCACATGAAGTAAGGGATTTGTTTACAAACACCTTGACAGGGTAGGTTTGCTCAATCACACAGGCTATCCAAATTTCACATAAAACAGATTCCTTGCACTGAAAAAGAGTAAAGAAAAGCTATGACTCATGGTTGGGTTTATATTTGCACTTTTCATCAAGGGGTTATTTGATCCTCTCTGCAGGGAGCATTTACTTGAAAGATGGGTCTCAGCCACAAAGTGTAAATTCCATTTCACCCTCCCCAAAAGTTTGGGGTTATTCAGAACTCCCCAGTTTTAATCCTCCTCCATGCCAAACTTAGTCCGTGGAACAAGAGCTACCTTCCTTCACATTTCAGCTGTCTCTTTAACATGCACTCCTCTCTTTCACCGTTAAACACGTCTCAGCCTTTTGCTCACATGTGACAATGTCAGCTCAAGCATATGCAACAAACTCATAATTCAAAATAACTTGGCTCTGCAACACAAGATCATCTTAAGGAACAACTGCAAATTAAATACCGTAATTCAATATTCACATATAGGTTATCCAATAATGTACACTGTGATTTCAGTCCTACTACTGCCAAATTCTTCGAATCATTAAACACATGATACCCAACGGACAGCTTATTCGTTCTAGAAATGTTTTGACATTTTGGATCAAAATGGTTTTTAGCATGGTTAGCTAACTTTCTTAGGAATTGTTTTCTGGTGTGCTGTGTAAACTAAGAACACTTTATCAGTTATGGTGAATTATCATTTCTAACTAAGGATTACAGAAATATGTGAAAATTTCCATATTCAACAGTGGAAGTTCTGTAGAAAAAACCCAACATTTACAACTCACTAAGAACTAAAGGCTTTTGTGTCTTGACATTATGGAGGGCTGGGATATCACGAACCCAAACTTCCATTAAAAAACATATTTTTTTTTACATTAGAATGAAGTTTTTAAAAAAAAAATAGATTTGACTTCCTGAAGCCACCAAGGTGGCTGGCATCCCAGTGCCATGAGTGAGTTGTGCAGCTGGATTAGATCAATTAGTCGCAAAACTGAACATTAAATAAGCTTTTACTAATATTAGTTCATGCAGTTTGCATTCTATTACAAAAGCAATATTTTAAGGGTGAACAGCAACACATTTGCAATTTCCTTGTAGACACAGAGTACAAAGTCAGAATCCATAGTGTAACACATTTAGTAGTGTAATCAGTTCATCCTGCTTATTTTCCTAAAGCTCCGGTAGCATTATATCTTTATGTTTTTGTATCCTTACCTAGTAGTGCTTGTTCAACTGCTGTTACATCATCTATAGTGAATACTTCAAAGAGGTGAATGGAG
This sequence comes from Nycticryphes semicollaris, assembly GCA_013400055.1. Classification (NCBI taxonomy): domain Eukaryota; kingdom Metazoa; phylum Chordata; class Aves; order Charadriiformes; family Rostratulidae; genus Nycticryphes; species Nycticryphes semicollaris. Next base: position 365,850 of record VXBJ01006511.1, on the reverse strand, counting down.
AAGAGGAGGGATGTATAAGAAAATGCATTTTTTATCACAGTTGTGTACGTAACAACTGTGTTATCAAATATTTTATGCTTTTTATTAAAGCATGCTAATAGTTCAAACGTACACTCAACCATATGTTAAGAGTTTACAACAGCCTTCCAACAAAGCTATTTTTGTTTAAATATAGATTCCTGGGTCCAGCTGTGGCCTGGGTACTGGACCCCACTTCTGTCCACTTTCAAATGGGAGTCAAGCACAGTGATTGTGCCTTGCTTTCTTTGGAGACAAATAAAAGACACCACACACATATGCAGAAGATAAACTAGCTTCTCTGGGAACCAGCAGAAAGAACGTCCTGTGTGGGAAGAGTTGGAGTCTGCATGTAGATTGCAAGACTAAAGATTTTAATATTAAATGTTGGTTTACAGGGAAAAAAAAAGCCAACACTGTTGACGTTTTGCAAGATCTCTTTTTTCCCATATATATTAACATCACACTTCACGTTTCAGTGACTTTTATTCAAACTTACTACAGCTGAGTTGCAAAATGTTGTCTTTGTCCTTAAGACCATTACAGAGAACTTTATCTGCATTCAGAAGCCTACTGGTTTGTGGTATTTCAATAATAAAACAGCAGGATTGAAGGCTCATGATGAGAAATCTGACTAATTACCTGTTAGATGATAGATGGTTGTAACTTGGCAGTGCCAGTCACTGAAAACAAAACACTTCTAGATATCAATCAGCTTCCTGACAAATTCAATTTCCATCACATTCAGTGGACAATAAATGTGAATTTTACCTCAGCAGCTATATAGCTTTGACTTTTAACTTTCCAATATGCATAATGATATTTTAATAAAGTAGAGATTTTTTAAAGTAAATTAGTATTTAAATACCTGACATATTCATATTTCAGACTCAAAGTGGTGGAAATAATTAATGTTGTACATATGTCCTGTGTTTTACTGCAGACAGCAAAGGTGTATTTAATAGCAGTTTTTCTGGTTTCTACATATATTTTTATTTGAGACCAATTATTTGCAACATTTGTACTGAAGATATTAATCCTCTTTTCCTAGCATCTTCTTCATCCGTTTGTCAATGAGCTGGGTGCAGAATCTAAATATGACTCAAAAAACAAAATATCCAACTACAACCATGACATGACAGCATGTGGGCAAAGTTAAAACAAAGAAGGATTGGAGCATGGAAATCAAATATGGGCTTGAAGAAACACCTCTCTTTCCTTCCACATAGGGACCAATTGCAACGTCTGGAAGTTGTTGATAAGCTTGTCCAATTCAGAATGAATCTGAGTTCACTTACTTGGTTATAAATCAGGAGAGGTCAATTACAGTGTGTTTAATATCCATGTCATCAGTGTAAGATGAGAATTAGGCTCTAGAGGTCATCAGCCTTGTTACTACATTGGACTCAATAAACTGCAAGCTAAGAGGAAACATTAGCATTGCCCCCCACACTGTTACGTGCATCTTAGCTGCAGCTAATCACTCTGATGAGCGATGCTCTGCCCCATGCATCATACATGCATGGAGCAGACACCAAACATCTGAAATCTTCACGTATCGTGGGACAGAAATTCAGACCAAATCATTTATCTCCGCTTTATGACTGGTGGCACCAACGCAACAAAAAGGGACAGCAGCAAAATTATGTCTATCCCTGGTTTAGAGCACTTTGGCTCTCCAATTCTATTTCATCTAATAAAAAAAAACTGGAAAAGAAATAAAATAAGCCCTTAATACAATTGTCCTTCTTGGAGGTGGGAGCATGAGGCGCAGCCATTTCAATGTGCTCCGTCAGCTGCCGGTGGCAAAGCACAGTTCTGAGGGGCCGCCATAGGTGTCTGCCCGGCCCTCGGTGCAGGAGCTGTGGGGAGCTTTGTCCTTGGGAAACAAGATAATTATTAAGCAGGTAACATCTGGGACCTGCTTCTCTCAAACAACGTCAGGGAAAGATAACTGTGTTAGTGTAAATGACGGTTGAGGGTTTCCAGGGCTGGCCGCTGGTCTGTGTGTTCAATTTGATTGATTGGCAGGTGCTGGGAGAAGCTTTGTCTGCTCATTTCTCCCAACCAGAAACAGCCTTCGTCTTTATCCAGAGCTTCCGTCACAGGCCTCCTCTCAGCAGCGGGTCTCCAGGCGGCTGCTGGACAAGGGAAGGGGAGGAGACACCTGGGCAACCCTGAGGACCAGCCCGCCCCAGGGCTGAAGCAGAGACCAGGTGGAAAGAATGGTGAGTGCCGGCCACCTGGGCTGTGGGCAGCTCCATGCTGGAGGTAAACGGTGTGAAAAAATCACACAGGGATGAAAGGGTTGAGAATTGTTCACTGGAGTCAGAGTTTAATCAGGGAACACACCACAGTACCGCCATTTCTCCTGAATGTGGGTTTCTTTCTTTTCCAGGTCCTGCCTCAACGTCTTACCATAAGCGCCCTAGGAAGAGCTGCCCAAGCACCGGCCACAGTTTGCAGGTCTCCCAGGGCACTGCAGGTCACACACAGATGGATCAGATTTGGCTGCCTGGCATTATGTTGGGTTTAAATGGTTTTACGCTGGAAGCTGAGGCCAATTTGCCCTCCAAACCACATCCCTCTCTGCAGCCCGGCATTTTGCAAGTAACTGTTATTTTCCAATTTCAGTAATGCATGTTGTTGTTTCTGAATGTTCAGGAACTGTTTCTACTTTGTGTTAAGAAAGATCCTTACTAGTACTGTCAGAGTTTTTCTCTTGCTTTGTACAGAGTCGGACTATCACTGTAAAAGGTGCCAATATATCTGTGAAATAAAAGGTTCAGTGCATCAATGAAAAATTATATTCTTAAACACATTCTTAAATCTTAATGAAAGATTATGTCACCAATCTGCATGTATACACATACATATACATATAAGATTATATATGCAGGTAATCAAATAAGAATAGCTTATCTTATTACATCCTTTTGAAACAATGATGGTTTTATCAACAAATTCTTCTGTTTCTGATACCAATAATAAATTACCAGGCTCACATTTATATATGACTTTTCATTATATATGTATTGAGGAGTTTGTCATGATTTTTTCTTAATCAAGCAACTGTACAAAAGAGGTCTACTTACGCTTTTCTTAAAGCAGCCTGACATCAAAGGATTTCAAAAGGACAACTGCTACTTTTAAAGCCTAACATACTATTTATGATTTTAAATGGCAGAGGTACGATTTAGTCTGCTTTGTTACAGATGTTCAAAATGATGTTTCACATAAGAATATTATTCTCTCATTGCTTTCCAGGTAGATTTTCCACTGGCTTCAGTAAAAAGCCTGAATGTAAAACAGCTGCAGAACCATGAATTGGGTCCTGGCGAGTGAAATCGCTCCTTTTTTTTTTTTTTTTTATTGCTTAACATAGCAACGTGGCAGCTATTTAATTACACTCATACAAGAACAATAAATAAAAGTCATATGACCTTATGTTTCAATAAAGTAAAATCCACTTATTATTTTTTAACTAAAATCTCATTCCCCATTTATTTTCCTGCAATGTGGTAGCCGGTGTCCAATTTTTAGGCTCAGTGCACAACAGTGATAAGGTCAAAACCTGAGACATGGTGATGTGATTAGCCATGTCCTAGGCTACCTCATAAAAATATCTGCCACCCAGCACACGTTCTGTCATGCAACAGACATTGTTTACCAAAGGGTTCAACCGAACAGAGTTGTATGAACACGCAGAGGGTGCTACCCTGACTTTTTACATTCTCCTTTTAACTGATTTGTGCAAGGGAGATGTGGTGAGGGAGGGAATAATAATACTTCAAAATGGGTAAATAGAAAATAAAACTAGACACTCTGGAAAATCAAAAATTGAGGTGGGTGGTCTGGCAGCTCAAATAACTGTTGCAGATGACCTTATGAAGCCGAGGTGTGATTCATCAATCCCATAATACTTGTGATATGCGATATTTTCCCTGCTTCGGAATAGGCACCAATCCAAAGAAAACCTGACCTGATGAGGTTTGGTTCGCAGAGGTCTCATCTCTCCATGAGAATAGGTGGAGTTGCAAGCATCAGTACCAGGTGCTAACATGGTACCATAGACAGAGACTTTATTTATCATGCAGAGAGTGAAAACAAAGCTTTCTAATAGATTTATTAGTAAAAGGGAACAGAAGAATCTAGTATGGACAAACTGCATGTTCCCCACATCTCAGCTGCCAGGACTTCCTGCCCTCAGGCTTAGATATATTTATCTGTTTATAATTCAGTAAAGTTGTGTGATTTCAAGCCATTACAAATAAACAATACATGTCGGATATCACTCAAGGATGTCCTGACAATGCAATATTTCACATTTCAGTTTAAAATAAAAAATGGAGATGCTAATTAAATGCACTTACAAAGATGAGTTGCTCTTCTCAGAAATTGTTTTTATTAATTTTATTTTTTAAACAGTTTAAGGACTGTAAAAATTAAAATAATGACAGTTTTATCTGGATGAAATTACTATAACATGTACATCACTGGAAGAAAGAGAAAAGCATATGGAATATATATATATATTCAGACCTTGATTGTGCTGTTTCTTTGTATTCAAAGGCCTCTTTGACTTCACTGGAGATTTTACATATGTGACAGTTGCAGAAATGAGTCTTCAAATTGTAGAGAAATCAAATTTCCATGTTAAAGAGACCCTGTTTCTAATTTCACTTGGAAAAATCACAGTTTTTCATATGTCCCCCCATCTCATTATTTTCCCAGCCCTTCCAAACATTGGTGCTTTTTATAAGTATGGGACACTGGGGGGTGGGAAAGAAAAAAGAAAAAAAAAGAAGACTTTGTGTTTACCGGGGGACAAATATGCTACTGGAACAAGTGTTTGGTGTCGAGTGTACTGTCAGGAGTAAAGAGAAACATGGGTAATACCATTTGCGTCCCAGTGCGCAAAATAAAATATTAATGGCAGCATTTCCTGAGAAATTAAATTACTAGAGAAAAAACTATTTAAAAATATGCATTCCACTGCCTTGTTGAAAGCCCTACACAAATTATGGTCAAATTAATATCCTTTTGTCTTCAGCACACATACTTTATGACCTTGAGAGATGTTCTCATGTAAATGTCTGAGGTTTTCTTATTTGGGAACAGTCATATTTCACACGCACACACTGGCCAAGGGAAAAAAAGCGCAACCTAAGATAGGTTTGTATGGGTGAAAGTCAGCTGTTTGTCTGCAGGAGTTATGAGATGATCTGGGCTTTATTTAGCCCCTACTTAAGCCTCCAAAATGATCCAACTTTAGTCATTCTTGACATAAGTGCACTGATGCCGAAGGGTTAAGCCTGACCAGACTGGTTTGTCCCCAGCTGCACTGACAGACAGTCAGACTCAGCACATTAAGAGAGTGCTCTCTTTATTGAAACACTTCACAATATCTTTAAGGTTCATACTCAACCATTAGTAGTGACTCTCTGGTTGTTGGATAATGGCAGTTCTCACTAACCTGACAATTAAAAAAATAAAGATCCAATCTAACACCAGTCCTCCATACGTGATAATCCTGGCTACTATGCCTCTAAGAAGAATATATTTATCTAAAATATAATTCATCATCTCATGTTTCCAATGCACGCTATTTTATCAACATGAGTAAAATAAAATTAGTTTCTAGATTATGACCATTTCAAAAAGATAACCATGTTGCAAAGGAGAGAAATATTATGACTCATACCTGTCAATTTTCTATTGCCTATACTCAATTCTATGTGGAAATTAAAACCATTAAAAGATTCAATGACCTGCCAATAAATTGAAGTTGTTGACATGTTTTATACACATTAAAATCATGTTTCAAGTATGATAATAATACCCCACCAGCCTCATAGGCAGTCAAGGACACAGCCTTCATTTGCCTTGACTGTGTGAGACAGGAACAGGCTTGCTCCCGCTGAGACGATGTGGTGGTTAAAACTTTCCTTTCTCTAATAAGGTCACAAAGAAACACAGATATTTGGGGCATAAACCTGCAATTGGTTGAATACTGTCAAATGAGGAAAATCTGTGTACCTCACATGGTGTTTAGCATCTTGTCAAACACTGGTGCGCTGACTTAAGGTCAGACCAAGCGTCTGTCTCCCACTCCGCTCTTTGCAAGAAGACTATCCCTAACACATTACTATTAAAATTATATAAATTAGTATCTTCCACAATCATAAGTATTTTTTCCAGCAAGATTTCTCACTGTTGTCCCCCATTTTCAAATATAATTTACTCTACTAAATTTTAAGGACAGTTTTGCAGAATTGATGCAAACATGGTTAAACCTAAGATCCCACAGCAGTGTAATAAATATTCATCAGTACTGCATTCGCCTTTATGCGCTTCCCAAGCTTCAAAATAGCTAAATGACACACATTTGTTACAGTGGTAACAGCAACACAATTATGGTTAGTGGCCTGTCGCTGCTACCATCCAAAGTTCAGTTTATAATAATATAAAACTCGACAAACCATTCATGGATCAAACTTAAAATATAAGGAAAAAAAGAGAAATGGTTTTAAGAACTAAAAGTTTATGGAACTGCCAGATGACAAGTTAGTATATAGAAGAGAAAAGTAAATGTACAGGGAGAAAAGAAACCCACATCATGCTCATTGCACATGGGTTTTACACACACATACAATATTTGTACATGGGTTTTGTACACACATACAATATTGACCATGACATTTTTAAAAACTAGTACATTTCGTAAAGGAATGACAAGAAATTACAGCCCTGAGGGGATGTTCTCCTCCATGTCAGAGGTCCAAACTGAGCTCAGGAGAGACAGAATTTCATCCCAGAGACATGAAACGAATTATTTCTGCCCAGCTAAGCACTGGCACTGCAGGTGGACGTCTCAGAGGGGAACCCAGGGATACATTAGGAAGTGAATGCTGCCCTCCTTGCAGGCACCAGCCACCTAGTAGAGAAGCTTGTGCTCCCTGATTCGTTACTAGACATTACACCAGAAACAAGACAGGTAATAAATACAGTTTGGTATTATTCATGCTCTAGTCTTGCTCTATGGACTGGGAAAGGAGGAGGTAGGAGGGGAGTGAGGAAGTAGGGGAGAGAGATGTACTCCAGTGAGGGTCTGAGAACATCCAAGTCAGCTCCTACTCTAACCTGCCTGGGATGAGTTTCTGTCTCTTCATTGGCTCTTTGGGAGCCAGTGCAGGTGAGCAGCCAGCCCTGCTGCAGCGACCTTCCCAAGGTGACAGACGCTCCTCCCCAGCATCTCCACCAGGCTGGGTCAGGCTGGCCCCAGGGACTCTAGGACCTTCTTAGAGATTATCTGTGAAATGAGGTCCCCTAATCAAGGAAGCAGAGCTCACCCATCTTCTCAAAAAGGAGTGCTACAACAGGGTCTTTGGTTAGTAAAACATAATATTTTTTTAAAAAGCCACATTCCATAGCTCCATGTGCTAGCACCCAATGAATTACTAACACAAATAATTAAAACTAATATATGGTTGTAAAAATAAATTAATAAAATATATTTCATTATGCAGTATCTTTGATTTTTATGGTGTTTGTTTGATTACTCACTAATTTGCAAAATGTGGTAATCTGCAGTATGCATCCCAGTCATTAGTGAAATCATACCGTACTGTAGTCAACAGGCTGATGAACTGACATGTTGCACCAGCATCCAACACCCTGTAGGAAAGGGAAAAAAATTAATTAAAGGGCCTGACTCTGGCTTTTATAAAAGCCAGTTTACAACACTCAGGCAATGAAGAGTAACCATGGAATTGTCAGAGAGGCCTATGATGTTATAAACAAACATTAAAGAAAGTAACAATCTGACCAAAGACACTTATGGCCTTGGGGCTTTTTGTCCACAGATATTATCTTTTAGTATCTGATTAAAATTGATGAGAATATCTAGGTAACACCTAGAAGACAAATATAACTTGGTACGGATCAACAGCCTAAGTTCCAACACCCAATTTTGAGAAACATATGTTCTCTTGACCAGATATATGGGTGTTATCATTGGCACAGCTATAAATTTAATATTTATATTAAATCCTCATCAGTCAAAATACGGAGTACTCTAAGGTTTCACTTTCATCAAATAACAATAACACCTCTGGAAAAACATTAAGTCTAAATGATAGCATATTTATTATTTGACAAAAACTATCTTACAAAATGTTTTGTTTAAATTCCCAGATGATTTACATAATAGATTATAACAGCTGCTATAACAATTCTGAAGTTGTTTTTTTCTGAAAACTCTTTGAATCCTCTAACACTACAAGTGTTTTTCCAGGTCTTATTTTTCAAATTAGCATGCCTTGAGAAAATACCTACATGCATTTTCCTAGAACCGTGTTAGCTATTGATCTCAGCTCGGCAAGAGTGGAAGAATTCATAGGTCATTTCAAAGTCACCTGTTGAACTATAAGGTTCAGAGGAGAAATATTTCTCCTTCTCCAGCCTAGAACTGCTACAGAGCAGAGGGCAGTACAAAGCCTTTGCAGGGCACGTACGGTTGCGGTGCACAGCCAGAGCAGAGCCTCCTGGCAGATATCACTGTATTTCAGCATTTTAAGCTGAGCTCTGAAATAACCGGTTCTATCCTAAGCTCCTTCTCAGGCAAAACTCCTCCTGAAGCAGTGGGAGGGCCTTTTGTTTCATTTTAGCCACGTGCAAATTTATTTTGGGATGAGCAAATAATTAATCTATTAAAAGGTTCCATGGGACATTCCGAAAGTTGCTGTGAAAAATTGTCAGCGCAGAGCTGAGATGCTGCGTTATAGAATTAGCTCATAAAATAGTATCATGTGTAATTGCATTCATGTTGTCACTGTCTCTTTGTAAATCTCCAGAGATTTACAGCACCACACACTGGAGCAAGACTATCTAATATTTATAATGTTTCATTATTTTCATCTCCTTGGAACAAAACCTAGAGACTTATAGAAAATCCAACATGATGTGTTAGAAATAGCAGTGTCCACTTGCAGGATTTATAGCAGTACACAAAACGCAGGCAGACACAATACCCCAGTAATTGCAAGCGACCAAACAGCTGCATGGCATTTACTCAAAATACTTTATGCATTTAACACACTTATTGAGCAGAACTTGAAATCGGCTCATTGTTTATTTGGGCATGTCAGAGGGGAAATTTTGTTTCTTTACTAGACCTACAGAGTATAAACAGATCCGGATTGTAAAGCCCTTTCATCGTACTTCTACAGGTAAAAATAATATTTTAACTAATGACAGCATTGGCTGGGGAAAAGTTAAAAGTCTTCAGAACTTTTCCTATAGTTTAACTCAAGGTCCTCCTTGGAAGAGGATGGCCAGATCGTTCTTCCATGGCTTTCATATCAGAAGTGAGTTATTTACAGTTTTTTGAAACATTTAGGATTTCATCTTAACATTTTCTAACTTATGACCAGAAAAACTAGGAGCACACAGCTTTCTGATTGCTACTGTCAGCCACCAGACAAACACTGAAGCAAAATTAAAGCAATTTCCTTGCAATTGGTGGAGTCTTAAAATACATTTCTGACCTTCGTAAAGAACATAGCTCTGATGTCAATGGGAATTTTGCCACGTTAAGAAAGGAAGAATTTGGCCCTTTCTCTGCAACTACTGACAACACTGCACAATTTTATGTTGTTAGGATTTTTTAATTAAACATGTTATTTTTCAGTAAACAATAGAACTTAAAAGGAGAGAGTATCTAGACATGAAGGTAAGTTTGCAGTTTGCAAAGGAGTCTCTAAGTCCTTTTTAAATGAGGGAAGAAAATTAAAAATTCCAGCAATACTAAGATTTTATAGATAAGCAAGTCCATATATTTTTTCAGGGGTGTTTTTTTTAAAAATAGCTGCGCTTTTTGCTCTACTCACTAAGTATCATGAGAAGGAGAAATATGATATTAAGCAGGATCTGATCCTAAACTTATGGCTCCAGTGGGAACAGACTAAAACCCATTTATAGCATATCCCAACAGAAACACTCCATTTGCTGTAGCAGTGTTTACTGCATCTGAATTCTAGTAGAAAACAGCATTTTCTGGTCCTCCATTGCTGTTAGTCCTTGGCAAAGAATAATATAGATTTAGTAATCTGGTCAATTTTCAACTTTTAGTCATGTGGCTGAAAAAAAAATGGTTTACTGGAAAGGGTCTGACCAAATCTTTTAGATAATTACTGCATTCATACAAAAATATACCTTCATCTAAAGGTACAAGAGTTTAAGAAATATCCTAAAAGCAATCATTGCTCAGATAAAGAGAAACTTGCAAATCATTTCCATTATCTCTACAATACCAGTCCAGCCTTCCTATTGGCACTAGCATCCAAACACAGATCTCTTTATGCCAGACATGAATCAATAAATTTTAATCTAACTCAAGAATGTTGCCTGTAAATAATGTTCTGTAATCCAAAGCAAAACTAGCAAGAGATGAAAAGTGCTGTACCTGTACATTCATCTATAGTGTGCCTGAAGCCTGTTCCAATTCAACAGGAGTCTCCCATTGATTTCAATGGGATTTGGGTCAGTCTCTAATTTCATCCCTCGTGTTTCACCAGTTTAATGTAGTTACGCTTCCTGGTAGCCTTTGTCCATTGCTCCATATAGGAATGTTCAACAATTTGCTATATGATTAAAAATGTTTGCAGAAGCTTGAACCACACTGTGTATTAATCAAATGCACAGACTAAACAACTCATACAAATACTACAGCAGAAAAACTAATTTAGCATTAAAAATATATATNAAATAATATCCCAAGTATTTTAAACAAACTAGCCAGACAATTCTAAATGCTTGTATTAGGAAAGTCCTGCTGCAAGCAGTAATGGTAAATAAAAATAAATAACTACATCTATACGGATCAAAAAACATGACTGACACTAAAATTGCCATAAGCAAATAACCTGCTTCACTCACCTGCATGAAAGATAATGACTTTGATTTAAATACAGACACTTGCATTAGGTATGCAACTGTCTGTATTATAACCCCACTTCCTAAACCAAACTTGCCAGTAATGAAAAGTCAAAGGGTTCAATAGCTTTCAATAAATCGTAAAGTTAAGACCAAAAAAAAGCCAAACTTGAATAATTAAACATATATTTTTATAAATAGGAATAAATATCTTCAACACTGTGATGCTGGCATTGCATTTACAAATTCTTGGTCTATCAATTACATATTTACAATGTTTCTCGATTTGTATTGCAGAGTTGGTGGAAATACATTTCTATTCTGCACTTGCAGTATCTACCAGATGAAAAATTTCAGGGTATTTTCTAGATGATAGTTCTTTAGATATCAAGCAGAAACTACACTTGAGGTG
>VXBJ01006511.1:314966-325767 GCA_013400055.1 Nycticryphes semicollaris | reverse complement strand
GCCAACAGCAGCGACAGGAAGAAGCACTCGCACGTCCACACCAGCGACAAGCCCTACAACTGCAAAGTGAGAGGCTGCGACAAGTCCTACACCCACCCCAGCTCCCTGAGAAAACACATGAAAGTGCACTGCAAATCCCCTCCTCCCAGCTCCGGCTACGAGTCCTCCACGCCCTCCTTGGTTTCCCCCTCCTCGGACTCCGGCCGGGAGCCCCCCGCCTCCTCTTCCCACGCCGAGCCCTCCGCGCCCGCGCAGCCCGCCGCCAACATGAGCGAATGGTACGTGTGTCAGGGCGCGGGGCTCCGCGGCCCTCCCGCCCCCTCCGCCGCACCCCTGCCGCCGCACCGCCTCGGCCACCCCCGGCCCCGCTGCTAGGGCGCGCCGCGGGCGGCAGAGGGGCGGCGGGTGGCCCTGGCCCGGCTGGGACGGGGAGCGCCGCTCCGGGGCACAGGGAGGCCGAGCGGGAGAGGCAGAGAGAGGCGCTGGGCAGAGGGAGAGACGACGCGCTGCGGAGTTCGGCGGGTGGGCCTGCGGCGGGGCCCAGCCTGCGCTCCCGGCACCCCGCATATGAGAGGGCTGCGCCCGCCTCCGTGCCACGCACACACCCCTCCTCTGACCATCTTGTTCGACTCTGTTTACAAGTCCGCTAATTTCCATATCCTTTCCATATCCTTTCCATATCCTTTTTCCTTTCCATATCCTTTTTCCTTTCCATATCCTTTTTCCTTTCCATATCCTTTTTCCTTTCCTTATTCCTTTTCCTTTCCTTATCCTTTTTCCTTTCCTTTCCTTTCCTTTCCTTTCCTTTCCTTTCCTTTCCTTTCCTTTCCTTTCCTTTCCTTTCCTTTCCTTTCCTTTCCTTTCCTACCACACCCCGAAGAACCAAAGTGGTTTCATACAAATTTTCTCTTGTCAACAGTACCTTGTGCTGCAGTGTTCTGTTCTCCCACTTTTTTTTTTTCTTCCTGTGAGAGTGTGTTTTTTAAGGTATATATATAAAAACTATTATTTGTTACCGAATTGTACAAAATGGATACATTAAATTCTTTGATTAATTAACCCGTTCGGTGGACGTTTCTGTAAAGAATCTCCTTACTTTTCCCTCTTGAGATATATATAGATATATCTATACCTATCTATATATATTCCCCCCCCAGTAATCGCTAATAAAGAAAGGCCCAGGGGGGTGCGATGATTGACTGTCCATTTTAGTTCCCACTGGTAATGACTTCTAATACCCAAACATGCCCATCCCCACCCAGAGTGTGGCTCCTGTTGAACCGTGGGCGCTGGGGCTTCCGGGGTGGAGGGAAAGGGGCTGGAAGGGGGTGTGTGTGGGGGGGTAGAGCCTGCTCAGTGACGTCACGGCAAGGGCAGGGGCCGGGCAGCCCCCCAGCAGCGCGGAGACCCCGGGCCGCTGCTCCACGACGTCTGCCCTGCGAATATTTCCGGTGATAAATGCTAGTACCGGTCCGGCTGTAGCATCTTCATCCTGCCCCAGAACTGCAGACCAGACCCTGCACAAACCCACAGGGCTCACTCCTGTGGCTCAGGGAAAGAAAGAGAGAGAGAAAAAAACCCAACAAAATAAATAAACAAACCCCTCCACTGGGGTAGCTTGAAACCGCCGAATGGTGCCGTTTTAATTACTTTAATGATGTTTAAGAATACCGGATAGTATAGGCAAATAAATAGCATGGGCTGCTGGAAGAGGTTTCCATGGCTTGCTGAGTGCAGACAGAAGGCTGTGGTAACCGCAACTTCTCCCGGTTCATATATCACCCCAGCACCCATGTGGCTTGGGTCGGTGTGTGTGGACAGCTGTACACACCTGCACACACACATATGCACATGTGTATAAACAGAAAATCTACGGAAAAAATATCTAGCTGGTGGTGGCTAAAAACACCCCCACCCCCAACGCCTCCCTCCCCGAAGCAGCTTTATTTTTCTCCAAAGGCACCAAGTCGGGGTTCCCTTCTTCACTCGCACAAACTCGACAACTTTTGTATCTGAACACTTCCAGTAGTGACAACAGCATGTCGCTGCCGGGAATACACGCAGAGATTTACCTAGCCGAGAGAAATTGCGGGAAAGGAGCCTAAAGTAGGGGAGAATTGTACCCTTCTGCAGTCCCTGAAACTAGTGTCGTGGAAATCAAGAGGTACAGAAGCCAGCAGCAAGCAGGGAGGATGCTTCCATCGTGTCTTGAGATCTGTTTATTTCTTTATTTCTCTATTTACAGAAGTATTTGGAAATGCAGGCTAATCACCTTTAATTTTTCATTTGCTTGTTACAGATGTCTACCCCGTTGCTCTCAAGGTAATCTAGACAGACGCAGCTGAAAGCCTGAATCTTATGCCTTAGACATCAAAGCAAGCTCGCACAAAGAAGTATTTCTTCACAACGGTGAATCTTCATGGTAAGTTAGGATTTCTATGGCAATAGGCAAGTCATACTTAAATAGTGAAAGGCGAAGTCTGGACCCCGTCCAGTCTTTTCATTAAGGACATAATATTTACGTCTAACAGGCCCTTTTTCTTGTGTATACAAGTATATATTTTTGTTTGACGCGAACTAAATCATTTTCATTTAATTTCCGGTAAACAAAACCCACGCGAACAGGGCACTTGTTCCAGACCATAATAAAAATGGATAAGACTGTCAGGAAGAAAAGGCCCGCTTGAACCGCCGCCTCAGCTCACTTTTGTTTCTGCTTTCTGCCGGGATCAGAGAATGCGTTTGGGATTTGAGGGCGAGTTTCTAAAGGCAAGGAAATGGTTTTTAAGGGGGGAAAAGAAAAGGAGAAAGGTCTAATCAAGCTCGGGTTGTTCAAAGGGCCTGATTTTGGGGTTGAAAGTGTGAGTTTTATGGTGCATCAGCATGCCACGTTAGGATCGCTATGGTAATGAGGAGAGCAATAGCAAGCGGCCTTCAAAGGAGGCACACTCCATTTGAGACAGTCTATTAAGATACATTTGCACTGACCTTTGGTTTCATGCTAGCTTAATACGCTCAATCTGCTCCCCGCTAGAGATAGACTTCCTCCACCTAATGCACTCGGGCAGAGTTGGGGTTTGCTGGGCGTAGCCCTCCCGCCGAGGCGGGCTCCGCTCCGGCATTGTGGCCCCCGCTCTCCTTCTCCCCAAAGTAAGGGGCTGCCAGCCAGGCTCGGGGCGAGCTCCCGTCCCCCCTCCCCAGCACGCCCGACCAGCTTTTCGCAGCAAAACCCGGCCACAAAGCCCGAGGAGCACTTCCCTTTCCTGCCCCCCACCCCTCGCAGGGGACCGAAGGACCCCCCCCTCCTTAGTTTGCCTCGGCCCCGGGGAGTAGGTGTGCTGGTGGGAGTCCCCCAGGAGCCGAGAAAGCGGGGCGAGGGCCCGAGGGAGCTGCCGTGCTCCCCTCCCCAGCCCGCCCTGGCCGGCCGGAGCTGCGCGGCGGTGAGCGGAGGCTCCGCGGTGCGGGGGGAACTTGACACCCGCATGGCCGGGGCCATGGGCGCTGGGCCATGGGCCCGAGAAAGTTAGAAGTCCATGTTCCAGTAATTGTCTTGTTGTTTATTTTATCCAAGTACCCTAGTGAATAGGGGAAAAATAAACACGATGAAAAAAAATTCAAACAGTTGAGTCGTCTTTAGTGCCAGCCCTTGTGGTTGAATAAAAAGGATGGTCCAATTTCTATTGAGCTGAGAAATCTTTGAAGTGGGAGTTATTATCTGAGAAATTCCTGCTCGTCGTCCTAACAACGCTGATGAAACGTAAAAGGTTCTTTGTCAGCGATTTGTTCTCCTCTCTGTCAAACTCACCCTGCCCGTTAGCTTTAAACCGTTTCTAAAGAGATAAAATCAAACTTTCAAAGATAACTTTAGGGGCCCAGAGGGTGCAAAAAATACCAAACTATCGAATCCTGTGTATAGACATACATCTGGACGTATGTGGCTGTGTCTGTGTGAAACTGTGTACAGATCTCCATAGATGTCTGTATGACCTTACTGTTCGAAAGTTGAAATTATGTCCTTTTTTTTTTTTTTTTTTCATTTTATCCTCTGAACTTTTCCGTCTAATAAATTATTCCTACACATATGCTGCACAGAATGCGATTCTTGGGAGAAGGCAGAAATGTTGGGTTTCATTAACACCAGTATATGACCAACAAACCTTTTCTTTCCGGTAGAGTGAAAGCAAGAGCGTAGACATAAGAGTAAAGGTTTTGATCATTTTAACAGTCTGAATACCTATTAAGCATGTATATACTGCAATGTATCGAAGTTGTTAACGCATCCAAAGCGATGGCTTCCATATGCTCTCATGTTTTATTGTCCTTAAGTGTAAAGGTAGTCAAACTGCATCCCTTTTGTATCTTCATTCTATAAGCATCACGGTGTATACTGAAATGATTCCCTGGTCAATGTTTCTTTAGTAGTTTCTCATTGGAGATCATTAAATTCTCTGTTCGTAACACCAATTCCTTGAAGTTGTAACTCATGGGTGTACTTCTGTTTTAGTTGCTACAGAACGATCTAAGCCCAATCCTGCCATTCTAAATAACCCCATTCATTTCATGGGAGTTTTCCTGAGTAAGGACCAAATCAGACTTCAGTGGAATGGGTATTGTTATTATTATTGTTATTATTAATCCTGGATCTTGTCATATTTATGGGAAAACTTAGCACATTCCTTGTGAATTGTACCGAGAAGAAACGCGTCTGAAAAATGTAGCTCGCAAAAACACATTTACAATGTCGATATGCTGTATCTATTTCCAGACTTCTTATATTCCATATTTTCCTTCAGCACATATTTGGTAAGGAAGGAATGTTCTGTTGTGTGTTTGAACATACTATTTATTTTTAATATTTGGATTTTTTACAATAAATATTTATAAACGTTTCAATTCTATGGTTATTTTTACAAATGTGCACTTTTAATATATGTGTTTGTAATGATGATACCGAGCCATTCCTAAAAGACTGTAGTCAACCTTGTCTTTCTGTTGGTTTTTATTTTAGTTGAAAACAAATTTCCTCAAAGCGGTGTACTATTAATGTGGTGTACAAACAAGTGATAATGCGTGTTTTTTATTGGTCTTTAACCTCTTTTAATGTTAATCGTTTTAGGTTGGCATTTGCATTAAAAGAACAAAACAAAACACTTCTTTGGCTGACATTTTTCAGATCGGAGACTTCAAATGTATTGTACTTCAAATAGTGACCGAGGTGCGGAGTGCGAAAACAGAGCCCGGCGTTACCCAAGTGGAACCCTGTCCCTTTGTTGTACCCCCTAGGCCACCTTTTCCGTGGCACCCTGAGTTCTGCACACGCAGTTTGCCGTTCTGGGGTCACTAATGCTCTGGGTATTGGCGAGAGTTTCCAGCCGGAGCCTGGAAAGGCTCCGAAAGACTGCTACTCCCCTCCACTCCCGAGGGGTTATTGTTTTGGCAGGGCGGATGAGGGATGAAACTGTTTGAAGAATTTCCCCCCCCAAAATGAGTCTCTGTCACAGTGACACTTTTTGTAAGGTTCCTAGGGGGATTTAGAGCACTTAATTTCTTTTTAAGGGAGGAAACTCATTGGTCAGCTAGAGTAATCTGAAGGTACGCCTTCTTAGCCTTGAATATTCCCCTAAACGATTTTAATACGGTGCAGGGTTTTGCAGCTCCCCAACATGCCCAGAGTTTTGTTCACACGACTTTTTAAACCTCAGCTTTGCAATTTAGAGGGATGCAGCAGCCTTGGGCACGTAGCGGTCCTAACCCCGGCGGGCGTCGTGCGCATGCGCGCTGTCTTGACTCCTTTTAAAAAAGGAAAACTTGAAAGAAGTTGCCTAACACAGAGAGATGACAAAAAGTTGGCTTTGGCTCGTAGGAATATTGTCAATAAAGAATACATTTGACTACAGAAAGAGAGAGAAAGAGAAAAAAAGCAATTAAAGAAAGAAAAGAATTCAGGAAAGAGAACCGAAGGAAAACATTTTTGCTGGTCTGTAAAAGACAAAAAAAAAAATGGCCCATAAAGGAAAGGAAGGCTAACAGTACATGCTAATTAAAGAATACAATTCTATGGTCTATAATGATTGAGCGAAGACATGTACTTATTACACTTGACTGTCAACAAGGGAAGGAATGTCCCCTCAGACAACATGGTGAGAGACGTGTGGGCATTATTAGTGGTCCTTTTATAGGCATTGCCTTTTCTTTCTCAATGCTGACAAACCATTTTGGAGGGAACCATCCCCTGTTGCTTCCTATCATCGATCCCCATGCAAGCCCCTGCATTGTGCAAGTGCATTAATTAAAGACCATTCATTTAACAAAAGAACATTGTATGTTCAGGAAAGGAAGATTAGAAATATGAATCAGTAACCGAGACTCGTTTCCGCCGCCTTATCGGGAGAAGCGGAGGGGCAGGAGGTGCGGCTGAACACACTGAGCGCGGGCTCAGACACCACTGAGGCTCTTAGGGGCAGAAACCCTGAAATGGATTAAAATTGTGGGTGAGGGGGTGGAGGGTGGGCGATAGAAGTAAGGTTGTTGTCAGGTGTCTCTGTGCGTCGGGTTGCTCAGCCCTTCCCTGTGCCCCAGCGCTCCGCACCTCCGCCAATTCCCGGCACAGGACGCCCCCACCCCACCTCCCGCCTCCCCGGGAGTCACCCCGTGTCCAGGGCTAGTGTGCGTGTGTATACGCATCCCCAAGCACATTTGTTATGTCAACGGGATTTTTTTTTCCAGCTGCACGTAGAGGCGCAGATAAACAGACGTGCGTCCACCCCTCCCCATCCCTTCGCTGCCTAGATGTTTCCAGTTCGAAGGAAAAACCCATCTGGTCCCCCAAAAACGGTCGCGACACGAGCTTGACTTATCGTGAGAAGGTGGAAGGAGAGCTCAGGGAATAGGAGGTTACGAGGGAATGGGGGGAAGCAGAGAAGTCGGATTCCCAGTATCACCCACATGACTTGCTAAGCGGCTCCATCTTCTCTAAAACCTCTGGGCCATATGTTAGTTTATTTACACCCTTTGTCTTTTCGTGTGTCGCCTGGTGGAAGAATATTCCTGGGATATAAATGAAAGTAAGCTAGAGTAAACAAACAAGGGGAGCGCCTGCTTAAGGGATATGTAGCATTTCTGAGATCCCAACAGAGCACGTTGTTCCCATGGTTATAATGGGGCCAGGATAGCAATTAAAGCTTTTAGTTAAAACCTCCAGATTTTTAATGCTGAATGACACATTGACTCCATTTTCTCGTAGATGATTTAGAGTTTTTGCAGGATTACACATGGGGAGGACGAGGAGGGGGACGGCAAAATTCACCGCAAAAATAACGCTTTACCAATTAAAAAAATAAAAAAAGCACAACAGATTAAGGTGTTTCTAGTGATGGCAACAGCTCAGAGAAACCTCTGCAGCTTTCCCGTGAGACTGAATCTGTTCTCAGCACATTCTGCATTTGGAGCTACCCCGCTCTGAGGCGAGGACCGCGCCAGCTTGGCTGGGTTAGGGGACGAGACCCTGCGGCTACGGGCACCAACTCCCGCACTTGGAAATCTGCACATTAGCTTCGTTTTCTTCTTCAACGGCGGCAGTCAACCCCATGGCCGGGCTGGAGCACGCCAGGCTACGTGGAAACCTTTTTCCAAAACTAGTCATGACGCCCTAACAAATCGGCTGATTTCCCCACTACCACCCTTGTCGAGGTTACACAGAGGATCAGCTCATTACTGCTGCAAAACCTGTCTCTGGATCACCGTGCTGGTGTGCAAGGGCTGGGCGAGTCACCCCGGGGTGCTGACTGGACACCGGGGGAGCGAGAACCAGGGTGAACCGCGCAGGGCTATGCACCGACGGCCCGGGCCGGGGGACGCCCCCCGGGACCCCGCTGCCCGCGACCAGGGGCTCCCTCCGGCCCTGGCCCAGGCTCGCTGCTGCCCCTAAGGATACCTGCTGCAGCCCTCCCTGAAAGCCAGACAAAAGCGCGGATCTCCCCTCCACCTCCCCTTCCCTTACCCCCTATCCCTTCCTCCCCTCTACACCCACCCCCCTCCCCCCAGCTCTTTTGGGAAGACACACATGCAAAAATTCATTCTCCAACTTTTGACTAGTCGCTTCTGGCTTAAATTATCTCCTGCCCTGCGGGGGCAATAGTGCAGCAATGGGAGCTTCTTGCTTCACCGCCCGCTCCTGCTAGCGGCTGGGAAACAGGGTGCATCTGAACTTGGGCAAAACTAGGCTGCCCTCACGCAGCCCTCGACCCTCTGGATCCAGGGCCGGGGGTGGCCAGGCTGGGAGTCCCGGAGTGGAGAGTCAAAGGGAGATTTCAAAGGGGGAGGTTTTGTTCCCCCTACCTGAGGACAGATTAATCCTCGCATACGCTTGATAAAGATGAAGATCTTGCCGGGAGGAAGGGGAGCAAAAAAAAATGGGTAGGAAAAGAAAGAAGGAGTCAGTGGATTGTTATGGTCTGGAAAACAGGCCACCTTTAAAAACCTGTTGTAGAAATACAGAGACTCCTTTAAGTGTGAAATATCATTTCATTGTAAATAGTCAAAAAAGAGTCGGTAATCCAACTTCCGGAAACTGTTCTGAATTATTTCAGCAGACTCTTTTAAAAGGGGATTAGCAGGGCTTTAGGGGCAAAACCCTTCTGTTTTATTCAATCTCTGATTTTATGTTATAATTACTGGATGTAAAGACTCGCGAATTAGTATGCAGGCGTCGTCCAGACATTATGCAGGTGCTATTCTAATCATTCAGCTTTTTAATTAAGGAACGAGGTAAGAAAACAGAATCATAAAAACACTTTTGTCAGAGCTGAGAAAATCGTGAGCGACTGCATGAATAAAGCCTTTATACCTTATCCTGACAGGTCAGACACCAATTGCCTGACTTACGACCTTTTCTTGCTGAAACAATGGTTAACAGCTTTCTCACCTTGTTCCCATTATAGACTTTATTCTCGCGGAGAATTTATGGAAATGACCCTAAAATTCTTACACTAAAGAGGGATGCAAAAAGGTATTGCGATTTTAATTGGTGCGTGTCCCGTACAAAGATACTTTCATTCGAGTCGTTCGGGAATGGAGAGTCTCAGCCCGGCATGAGGATTTGGGTGCATCGAAACGGTCTGATGGTTAAAATTCTCCTCCAGGAGAGGAGGAGACCAAACAAACAAAAAAGCCACCCAAAGTTGCCGAAATGCCCGGGCAGCCGCCGCGTCTGGGACGGCGCCGGGTTCCCCTTTGTTCAGCGCATCAGAAAGCATCGTGCTCCTTGATCCCGCGATGCGAACTTAAAGCCTTTGTGGGGCTTTGTTATTATTATTTTATTTCTTTCCCTTGCCTTCCTCCTCTCCCTCCTCCCCACGCCTGGCACTACTGCATCACGTGTATTAACATATGAATGAAACAAGCAGACCCAATGCACTTAAGGTAATACCTATGCTCCGTTCTCGCCTGATTATCTTTTTATAGAAAGTTACATTAACTAATGACATTTACATAAATATGAATAATTAGTAAGGTAAGTAATTCTGCTCCGACGGGGGAAGGCGGAGTAGAGAAGTGCCTGAGACCTGAGCCCAATTTTCGGCTCCGCAGACCTGGGCGCTGCTTCGCCCTGGCACCAGGGAGGAGGCGCGGAGTCGTCTGCGGGGAGGAAGGGAACTGTCACTTTTATATTGTTTTCTCTTTCTCTTTTTTTTTTTTTTTTCCTTTCTTCCCCTAATGTGAAACTTTTCTCTTGTGCCCCTCTTTTATCTCCCCTCCAGACCTCCAGTTCTGAGCAGAGTTCAGTGGCTGTAAATGATAGGTTCCCAAAAGCATCAATCCGCGCCCCTCTAGCACTTGGCCGAGAACAATGCAAGTATTAGGATATCAGCAGCACTCGAAATGATCACGCGTTAAATTATTTTGCTTTCACGGATGAGGGGGCTTTTTTCCAATGTAAATCAAGCGCTTTAGTTATTAAGTCTGAACACTAATCTCCAACAACCTTTACATAATGTGGCAGAATGTGCCACACCACTTCGCACCTGCACTCTGAATAGAGCCGCCTTTTCAATGTAAGACACGCTTGTTGCCCCTGGGCTCCAAAGGAGTTGTGTGAATAAGTCAAGCTTTTTGAATACCCCTACTCGCTTTCTCTTCCTCCTTTGATCACAGAAAATGTCTTCTAATTTGTCCTTTTTCATTGTAACAACGTTTTCAAGTCTCTTTTTATTTTCCAAACCACATATTTATAAAGAACATAAATCGCCCCAGAAAACAAAAGTTCTCTCCTCGCCAACTGGCCGAGTAGCCTATGATCACTTTATTATTCACAAGGAGAAGCAGGGGAAAACAAGGTTCTCGCGAAGACTGTAGCTTCTCGAGTTTGTCCTAAACAAACATTTAACTTTGGGATGGGACGCGGGGGGAGAAACGTGTTTGTTCCCTTCAAAAATAAGGGCAGATCCATTTGACTTGGGGATTCGCTGGCTGCTCTCTCCAGACTGGTGGCCAGCTGCGCTTCAACCTTTTGGATACGGGCGATAAATGGCGTGGAGGAGAGCACAAGGGACGGGTATCTCTCCTTGCCCACTGGAGTGGTTGTAGCCTCCGCCTTCTTCCTGAGCCCACCAGACAGCTCACGGCGAAGCCAGATGTAGCGAGGGGGTTTGCACGCATTAATTCTTAGATGAGCTGACTACTTTAACGACCTTCGAGGATAATGAACTCTAATTTATAAATCCGCGCAAGATGTCAAAGTTAATAAGGAGCGGAACCGCTGAAAAAAAAAAAAAGGGGGGGGGGGGGGGCGCCAAAACAAAAA
>VXBJ01006511.1:293762-306344 GCA_013400055.1 Nycticryphes semicollaris | reverse complement strand
TCCCCGAGTTTTCTTTTTTTTTTTTTTTTTAAGAAGGGCTAAAATAATAAGTCGACCACTGTGACATTCTCTGGGCTTAGGCCATTTTTCATAACGCAGCTGATACGCTTTTGTGCAGCTAAGGCGACCAAACAGATGAATAACGAGAAAAGTCTCTCGAAAACTAAAGCTTCCAGCTTTTCCCATCTTTAAAAAGTTAAGTTAAATGAGAGGTGCATATAAAAAAAAAACCCCTCCCAAATCCAAAAACCAAACCCCATCACGCCAAAGATCAGGGCAATACTTTTATACCTCTGAATGGTAACGATGCCTTTTAAACAACTTACTGCACACACACACACGCACACACACACGCGCACACACACACACGCACTCACACAAAACTTTAAAGCTTGTGAAACTGCCCAGGTGGTGTTTATAGGACCGTAGCCAGTGGGTTGTAAAGAAATCCGAGACATTTGAAGGAGATTAGACTATTTAGAAATATATGAAAAAAACATTAAAAAATTAAATTATTCCTCTTTCACTGTAGCCACCGTGTTTAATGCAGGGCTTGGAGGACCAAGTTGTCTGCAGCACTAAAGAAGAATCCCACAAATTGTGATGGTTTGGCAGGCGGGGGTAAGTTTGTTTATTTTTTTTTTGAAAGGTGTTTTCTCATGCGTGTGTACTTGTGTTTAATGTCTGCGCTGCAAAGAAAATGCGCCCTCGTGATTTTAATGTCATTTTAGCCATAAACAAGTTTGGTGTTTAGAATCACGTTTCTAACGTTGTTGATGTTCTTCCTGGAATTTTGTCAAAAAAAAAAAAAAAAAAATAATCCCGCTTCTCCCAGCAGCAGAAGCAGTCAGCAGCCAGACCCCACGGTGCGGGACTGGGAGGCGAGTGCCTCTGTAGTACAAGGCAACAAGTAAGAATTTCATGAGCTTTCGCCTGGGTTCAGAATAATCGCTTTTATTTGGCGGTTTTTTGTTTGTCTGGTTTTTTGNTTGAGGCTTTTTTTTTTTTTTTTTTTTTTTTAAATCCCACTGCCATGTGTTTGTTTGTTTATTTATTTATTTATTTTGCACTTGCAAGACCCAAACCTGAGTGCTTTAAGACCACAACTGTGAAATCCTGGTTTATTATGAAAACTACTGTACGTACAGCCTGGATGGAAGCACAGCCATTGGTTCAAACAAAATGACTATTGATTCAAAGTGCGAGCCCTCCAGGCTGAACCGAGAAGGAAGGAATGGGTCGCCGGATTATTTTTTTTTTTCTTGGCTTTTTTTTTTTTCCCCCTCTCCTTGAAAGAGAGAGAGACTTCTAAGCTGTGAGTGTGACAGCCACCACCCAGTCCTTTGATGCTTTTCTATTTTTTTGGATGACATGAAGAATTTCCCTGTGAGAAATAATAAGGTTTGCTTGGAAAATTCTGCAGGCAGATCACCCTCAGAGATAAATTCCAGCCTTTCCTATTCAAAACATGGCTTTAGTTTATTGCGACGACGTGGGGAGGAATGAGGATAATAAAGTAACTCGGTTTCTCCTCCCCCCTCCTCCCCACGCACTTTCAATGAGGAGTCAAACTGCACTTTCCTGCCACTGGTCTCCCCGCTCGCCTAATTTCTCCGGAATTGCTGATTTCGCCCTTCTCCCTTCTCCTTGCGGTGGGGCTCCGGGCACTCAGCGCCCTGAGCCGGCCGCCGATAGGCAGCCCAGCTTCGTTTGTTCAGGGAATGGGGAGAGAGAGGAAGAAAACACAGGGAAATAACTTAATAACAAAGAAAAGGGCGGGGGGTGGTGGTGGAGGTGGGGGGTAAGGAGTGAGGGGAGCAGAACAGTACAAAAAACACCAGCTCATTGTAAGGCGCTTGTTAGCAAAGGGAGGTGATGGTGCAGGAGCTGCACCCCGGGCACCCTCGGAGCCTCCAGCCCTTCCACCCGGGAGCTGTCTGGAAGCGATCAGAGCCGGCTCACTGCTAATAATGCCCTTCGCAGAGGTTTGGTCTGCGGTGCTCACAGAAAATGCAACTTTTGCCCCATTGGTTAGCTAGGTGAATTAGCACACACTGCAACTGAACAGTACTTGACCTTTGCCTTTATGTTTGCTCAAATGTTTGCCTAAAACACAATCACCCTTGACAAGAGAGCATGCTACCGTGTGACACCGCCTATTCAATAGATAGATGTTCCCTGCCACACACAACCCAGTTCAGCATTTTAAATAGCTTAGGTATTTGTAAAAGCCGTATAAATTAATGTCTGATGATTGCTAGTTGCTGGTTAAAGAGCCGACCATTTAACACGTAGAATAAGAGTCGGCTTAAAAAAACCCAAACCGGATCAAACCCAACAACCAGCTGGACTAGGATATAAGGTCAGAAAAGCGAACTTGTGGCCATGGCGATCAACAGATCCTTATTCTGCCCTGTTCACAGCGCGGCTAGTCGAGCCGCACTAGCAGATTAGGTTTGGGACCGGGTGTGGAAAAGGCTGAGTTCAGGCACTGTCCGGAGGCTGCTGGTGGCAGAGATATGAGGGATGAGATGCAACCGTGCACCTGAGAAATTCACAGGTGACACAGGCGAAAAGATGGAGGCAGGCAGGTTACTCTCATATAAATCTCACCTATCCTCTCTTCCACGAACCTCTTTTGCCGAAATTAGGCAACCACGGCAAAACTTTAGAGGGGGAAATAAAAATTAAGGGGAAAAAAAAGAAAGAGAGAGTTGCCAATTGTCGGGAGCGTTTTGTACGTGAATTTGATCGCTGGAGTCTGGAGTACAAGGCATCCCCCCTAAAGACTGCACGGAGGAGCCTTGGAACTGGGCTGGAGCCCGCCGCAGGCAGGGCGGCACTCGGCGGGGGCTGCCGGGCGGGCAGGGCGGCGGACGGGGCTCCGCGCTCCGTGGAGGCGGCGGTGGGATGGGGCGGGCGGCGGGAGGAACGGGGCAGAAAACGGTCACCCTTCATATTTATCAGGCAGAGCATCAATCATTAATAAAATGCCACCTGATGTGTAGCTTTTGTTTGAAAGGCTACTTTGTTATTTGGAAGCATGTGATAAAGCTGTTCTCTGGAACAGAATATTTATATCAACTGCAGTTTATAATGTAAGCGGATACCTGCACATCTTGATAGTACTTCCACTCCGTAAAATACTGCGCAGCCCAACAGGAAAAGTACAAGTGATATTGCAAACAGTTGCTCTGCTTTGATTTACCTTTACTATCTTCATCTGGAGATTTTTATTTTTGTTTGATGACCAGTTTTTGACTGTCTTTTAATTTTGGAAAACACAACTTCTCCTCCTTCTCTCCCTCTGTATTTTATTTTCACGGCATGATGTAGTCAGGAGCATTTTGAAAAAGTTGATTCATATTTATACGAACATCCTGCTTTTGCTCTAACGTTAACTTGACGTTAAAACCAAATAGATAATCAGAAGCCAGCGATGTAGCATAGAAAAAATGGTTGTTAAAGGAGCGGGATTGCAAAGCACCGAGTGAAATATTCAGCTGCTACTCGTTGCCAGTCACACCGAGAATTTATTTCTATCAATCTTTTCAAATTTTAAACCAAAAATTATATTATGTCGTTTACAACGATGTAGTAAATATTATTTAGAAAAACAGCAATCGGAGTTCACAAATGACATATTTGTAAATGAAAGGTATCCAAATCTAATTTATTTGGAGCCTGGCTGCTCCCCGATGAGTTTATTTCTGATCACACGAGTGGGCTGTGTGCCCTGTCCCGCACAGCCCGCGCTCCTGGCGGTAGCTGCCCCCGGAGCAGCGGCTCCGCGCTGCTCCGCGGCTGGTGCTCGCGCCAAATTCCCCGCGAAAGTCAGAGCCTCGAGGAGCGCCTTTCCCCGGGCTCTGCGCTGGGTTTCTGCCGAGGGTGAGGAACCCTGGCTTTGGCACTTCGCGGCTCCTCTCCGCTCTGCTTTTTGACAGTGTCAAACCTGACCTGGTGGAAACGGTTTTCCCTATAGGCTGAAGTGATACCTTGGATTATCTGCTTCTGTGTGCCCGGGTTGTGATGTGGACACGGGTTCACTCAGGTGTAGAGGTCACTCGTGACCCAATATAACACAGCCCGTACCCCTAGAGGCAAAAAGATCGAAGTGAACTTTAAGGCCAGATGATATATTCAAAGCGAAGTTGTGCGGAAACCGCTGGGTCACTTTTCAGCCGGGGAGAGCAGGGACCAGACCCGCGGGGACGGGCAGTGAGTGGGTTCACCCACGCACAGCTGCACATGCCAGGCACCGCCTCGACTTGTCGCCAAGGAACTCGTTGAAAAACTTCACCTGAAAGGAACGGGAGATGAGAAAGCCTTCCAGTGAAATGGGCATCGACACCGGGAGAGTATTGAGGAGTGGTTTTGGTGAAACTGCTGGGAGTTAGAGTCTGTTGGAAGGAGGAATTATCAGTTGAAGGAGAGGTAGATGATTCTGCACGGGGAGTATCAATAATGATTTCAAAACAAAAACATTTGTTAAAAAAAGGAACAACCTCTCTATTAGAAATATACATTTATATTCCTTTAGCAAGCTTGTCCTTTTTTCCCCTCGTAAGTCAAGAAAAAAATAAATTAAATATCATAAAGCCAATATGAAATAAGGGCTTAATATGTTCCCGAAGTGACTGTTATTTTCGGTTAATTTTTGGTCGGACACTCTTTTGTTTTTATTAGCTTTCTCTGTCTAAAAGGCAATTCTCTGGGCACCTTGACAAAGGGTTTTTTTTGCCATCAGTCCCATTTCGGTCAGAAATCCCTCCCCCGCCACGAGGCGTGCTCATTCTGCCCAGTAAAGCGCTCTTTCAGAGGCAGAGGGCACAGCTCAGCATCATCACCTGTGTCAGGAATATCCACTTGGCTAACTTTGCCTTTCTAACTTTAATTTTTAAAGGATGAGTTTTACTGGCAGGAAGATCAAGGATGCGTCTCTCTTCTATATTTGCTATGCTGCGCAGGTAGCTCTAATTAGAATAAGACACTCGGCACAATGAGCAGCTATTGTATGAGAGTTTGAAGCACGACAGTTCCTCTTCTGGTTCAGAATCGCTGCCTACAGTTATTCTCCGATTTCCGATGCCTATTATGTATACAATTGAGCCTATAATTACCTGCTGATTTCTTTGTAGTAGTTAAAGAGAGTTTGTACTGTTCGGACAATATTGTCGAGTCGTTATGTCTCCAGAAGCTGTCACGAAAGCTTGAATATACTCTGTGCAATCTGCAAGTAATCAATGAAATTTACGATCTCGACCCCCCTTCCACGCACATTTCCTGTCCAAAGAAGAAAAATTGAGGTATGAAGGTGCCCGGGTCTCCTTCACAGTACCTCTTACACGGTGGCTTTGGAAGGAAAATGAGTGCCAGGCTCTGTGGTTTCACACGGGAGCGAGTTTCCCGCGGGGCAGAGCCCCGAGGGTGGCGTGGCTGGTGGTAGCCCTGGGGAACGGTCGGGGTTGGGGCGCACCGAGGGGCTCTCCCGGTCCCTGCTGCCAATGGGACCCTCCGGACTGTACCTCCCAGGAGGACAGTTGCTACCACCGGTGGGGCCAAGCTGTGTCCCGCGTGGGGCCGGGCGCTGGCCTCGCCGCCTCCGCGCACCACGCGTTTGCTGATTGCGGAGTGAAAGGGCCAGGCGCTGAGGGGAGGCGGCGGGAGGCTGAATGAACAACCAGCACGGCATCCCCCTGCCCACTTCTCTGCCCGGGCTGCGCGGCTCTGCCTGCTGCGGGGGAGGTGACCCGAGAAGAGGGCGATACCTCCAGCCTGGCTGGTTTCAGACGTGTTCCGTGGTCTTGGACTCCGCNCCCGCCTCCAGCCTGCGCCTTCCAGGGGAGCTGCTGCCCGCAGTGGTGGTGGGAACTGGGGGTTCCCGGGGAATGGGGGTCAGTCATCCCGTCTAGGTACTAGGTGCGTTTTCACCGTTCCTCCCCGCAAAGCTGCCCGGGGTGTATCTGTGCGTGTGTGAAGGAGGGAGTGAGCTGCTCCGGGCATCTCACTGCTTTTCTAAACACCGACCCGCTGCGGCTTTTTTCAAACACTGTTATTAAAAAAACATTTAGGGAGTGTGCATAATTGTACAGTTAAAAGGCATGGCTGATGCCTCTCAGCCCAGAAGGTCGGCTCAGAGTAGCAGCCCCCCGCCCTAAAAGACGGGGGAGGAGGGAAGAGAGGGAGGTCTTGAAGTTTGACTAAGGCTCTCTTAAAAAAGAAAGAAGAGAAAGGCACTTGCAGGCTGACACAATGGTGAATCCGCCCTGACCCAACAATTAATCTTGGGAAGAAAATGTGACCAGATAGAGTGGGAAGCTAGTTCCCCGGGGAATCTGGTGAGGGAGGCTGTGGGGGAACAGACAGGAGGAGGAGGGATGGGGGATTGATCTTGGGACCCAGGCCTGCTATATCTCTCCCATCTTTTCAGACAGGTGAAATACAGCTCTCCCCCATCCTTTCTCTTTTTCTCCAAGACCCACTGCACGTGGATGCCGTGGTTCCCAAGTCCCCCCAGTGCCATCAAACCTGCTGCCTCAGTAACCACTTTTATGACAGGTTCAACTCTGCGGTTCCTGGGCACAGACCCTGAGGCATGGAGATAACCCAGATGCCTGGGCACTGAGATGAGGGCTTTTGTGGGCTTGGCATGGGATCAGGGTCCAGAAATTCCATGCAGGTCATAGGCAATTACTAGGAAACACCTGTAAGAGTGAGGTGATGCCAGGCAGGTGCAACAGTGGCTGTCTCCAGGTACAGGATGGAGCATACCAGTGGTCTACAGCCAGAACTAAAACTGCCAGAGCACACCGCTGAGACATACAATGACCTAACACTCCCTCGTGCCCACTCATGACTTTCCCATGCTGGTTGAGTGTTACCCCTGTTTTGTGTCTGACATAAAGGCAGGAGCAAAGGCCCTGAGCCCCATAAAGCCACCCCACTTCAAACCTCGGCTCACAGCCCTCCAGTGAGGGGTACCTCTGCCTCCATTTGCAGCCCCTGGCAAATGCTCCCCAGCAGCTCAAACCCAGACAGGGGGCCAGATGTCCTTGTCTAAATTAGTTGACTTGACCTGGACATTTTGAAACTGTTGATTTTCTTTCAAAAATTACTAAGAAAAGGTTGTCTGAGACAGAAAAAGCACTCACCAAGGATGTCTAAGTTTCTTTAATGACCCTTCCTCTAATTTCCCCTCTCTCCCCGATCTACTGTATTGTCTTGCCCAGAAATTGACTCCTTCAAAGTAGGAAACCGGTCTGTGATGGAGTTAATCACCTAATCGTGTGGGAACACGTTTTAGCCAAGGCACCAAAGCCAGTGTAACTGATACAGTGCAGCCCAGTCATTTCTGTTGTTTCCTTTGCTGGCATTTTAATGAAAAGGAAGTAGCTGTAATGCAATCCTTTTGGAGAAATCAACACTTCCCGCTGTTCGAAGGCAAGGAACCGAGCTGAGCTCGAGTGATTAGAGTTAATTCCAGTAGGGTTACGTGCATAGAGACTTCTCCTCATGGAAAGAAGCAGAACTAGACCAAGTTTTCCATCTAGGATTATTTATAGTCTGTCCTACACATGCGTGACAATGCCTGTTGCCACTTACAAACAAAGAAGTCAAACTCACACTTGCATATTTGCATGGACACTCCATGTTCTTTGCTTTGCTGGCATGTAAAGCCATGATTTCAGCATCAGGGCCTCATGCAGTCCCAGTTTGTATGATTTCTAAGAAAAGGGTGTTAGTCTCACAATCATTCCTCTTACATTTACACAAAATCATGACTTGGAAAATGGCATCATTTTGCATCATGCATTAAAATACACTGCGATGGGCATAATGTTATTCTATGATTTGCACACATCTCTGTTATAAACATCAGCATTAATTAGTAGGCTTGGGTGATCCTAACTTGGCTTTGGGTCAATGCCACCCCAGTGGTGGCCTGAGCCCAGCAGGTGGGAAGGCCCCAGCCTGCAGGAAAGCTCTCAGGGGCAAGGCTAGGGAGTGGGAGACACAGGGTGGGCAGCACCCGACCTTATTCTGGCTGTTTGGGGAGGAGGAGGGGAAACGGAGGGGGGGCCTTTGGCACACGCCATGCCTGGGGTCGGCAGGGCTGGAGACAGCCCAACATACGAATAAACTACCCTCCTTCCCTGCCCCTGCAATCCTCAGGCACAAAAGTAGACCCAAATTGTAAAAGCCTGTTCTATGCATCAACAACAAAAAAAGCGCCCCCTATTCTCTCCTGACTTTGTTCTTTTGATTTTTTATAGATCAAAGGCAGGATAGAGAAAAAAAAAAAATTGGCAGGCGAAGATAGACATTGTTCTAGTGACAAGATGAGGGTCCCGAAAGGAGAATGCTTGCTCCATCGGAAGTGGCTGCATGGCAAAGGGAGAAACCTCACTTTTCAAGCCCCTTTGCGAGGCATTGTCTTTGGGGCTGGCGCTGCTGCCATACAGTAGGGTCCCCATGGCAACGCAACCTGCTGCTGCTGCTGCTACCCCTCTTCCAGAGTTGAAGGCACTGAAAGGCAGCTGAAGTGACTGGGCTTAAAGAGCAACAGAATAAACAATATTTTGATTCATTGGGAGAAGAGAGAGAGGCTCCCGCCCCCGCCCCCGACCCATGAATGCTGGCATTGTCCATGCTTTTCTGAATCTGATTTACCATATCATAACCCCTAGGAAGAAGAAAACATCAATATCCCGAAGGAATGGAGATGTTTCTATGGAAAACCTAGGAATTTTAGTCCATAACAGATCTGGTGTAAAAATCAAAGAGATCAAAGGCAGCGCTCCCAGGAGTATAGATGCGTCTCTGAATTAAAGATGGACGATGCAGACTACAAAGTACTTTTTTTCCACCCTTCTTTATTCAGGCCTCTGTTTCCATTTCAAGGGAGGCGCTGTCCCAACATCATATCTGAGCCCAGACAGTCACCGCGAACAATGCTCGCGAAGGGGGAGAAGGGCTAAAGAAAGCAAATCATAACAACCATCCGGCCTTGCAGTATTGTTTCCATTACAAACCCGAGAGTAACAATTAATTACGAAATTGTGAAAAAAAAAAAAAAAAAAAAGGGGGTGGGGTGGGGAATTGAGGCTCAAGCGAAACGATTAATATAGATGGTAAAGGCTGCGGGGGATGGTGCTCGGAGATTTAGGGGGGCAGGTTGGCTGCTCCCTGCCACGTCCCGCATCCCAGCCCAGCGGGCCCCCAGCGCCTCCCTGCCGGCCCCGACGGTGCGCGGGGGCAGGGCTGCCCTGGACGCAGGGTTTGGGTGTGGGGCGGAGGAGCGGGGCAACACAGACCCCCGTGGCTCTACCTGCGGCGGGCGGGGAGGCTTGGCGCGCGCAGGGTGCGCACCCGCTCAGCCCGGCGCTCCCGGTCAGGGCGCTGCGCTCTTGATCGATGAGCGGCTCCAAAGGTGGTGCCGGGTCTTTTCGGGCTGGCACCGGTCTACCGAGCGCCGTAAAACAAAGCAAACCCGTATTTAAAACGTGACGAGGGTAGTCAGCTCGCCTATGTACCAGCAGCCGCTTCAGCACGCACGGCCCGGATCTGCTGTGCCAGCCGCAGCGACGCCAGCGACACGACTGTCCCCTCGGGGTGCGGGTTATTTCCCCTCGCCTTGCACAGCCACCCCTTCCCAAAGGTGGAGCTGTCTCCGTGCAGACACCCCTGGGCCTTTTACCCGGGGGTTGGGAAGAGTGGGGGGAGAAATCCGTTGTTTAGAGCGCAAGAAGACGAATATTAGAGAAGTCAATTAAGTTGTTTGGAAACACATGGAGGAAAAAAAAAAGCGCTGGGACTAATGTTATGAAGAAAGCCAATTAAAATGGTTTGATAAGCATATGTATTAGCAACAAGTGTAGCACAGAGGTCAGAAACAACACTAAGTAAACAGAGTTGACAGAAGAGTGAACCTTTTGTGGCAAGTGCGCAGCTGTCCGGCCTCCCTTTGTCCGGGCTGAGGCTGGGTGCACGCTCCCTGCTGCCCTCTCCCCAACTCAATGCACAAAAACAGATTGGGATGTTCTGCATGCATAGGCAACATTGCAGCTCCAGTCCTCCCTTTTCTGTTCCTTCTTTAGGAGACAGGGCTCTCCAGACATTTTTTCCTGACAGTAACAAAGCGGGGCTGTAAAACAGTTCAGAATAGGAGGGGAGAAAGAAGAGAAAGGAGTCCCCGAGGGGGAAAAAAGCGCCATGTCACAGGACAAAAGAATAGGAAGTTGAAAATAGAAATAAAACTGAAAGCAAGAATTATCTTGTTAAACAGAGGTGCTTTTTGTCCAGAGTCGTCTTTGTGAAAGTTTTTAAAGTATCATGACGTGAAACAAGTGTGTAAGTCCCCACACATACTTCAGTCAAAGATTCATGAGCTTCCGAGCGCCTTGATGGCTTATTTATGTGTCAGCAAATTCTGCAGCTTAAATACGTTTTAAAAAACAGACCTAGGGTTAGCCGGAGTCCCGCAGACATGGTTTAAAACGTGCAGGGCGGGCAGGGAGATTCCTCCCAGGCCAGGGAAAGGAAATGAAAAGATCAAGAAGCAACGAGCGGGTTCCTTTTCATTTCAAGTCTCGGGAATAAACACAGGCCGGGCTGCTTTCTGCCGGCTCGTCCCCTCCTGCGCACACAAGCTCTGTTTGCGAGTGGTTCAGGATGGGACCGAGAACACCACCTTAACTGAAAGAAAACAACCTTTTTCTGGCGGGAGAGGTGAGGTGCCAGGGCTGAGATGCCTCGACCGTGTCAGGCGGCTGGAGGCTTACACCGGGCACTCCGAGGTAGTTCTCTCCTTGCGGGAAATCAGATACTGGGAAAACCCGTCACTTTCTCTCGCCACCTCTTTCCGAGGAAAGCATGCATATTTAGGCAGCGACGCCGCTCTTCTTCCTCAGGCAAAGCCCCGGCATCGCCGCCTTGAACTCGCTTCTAGTTCCGCACTTGTCTGTCTTGGTTTCATGTCACTGGAGAAAAAGTTAGAGTTAAAAAAGAGGGGAAAACAAAGTCAAGCTGCAGCAAAGCCCCAAGTCAAGCAAGCACACCTCGTCTCTAACTCTGCTCATCCTCTATGCCCAATGTTGAGCTTTGCTTGCCTTTCCCGAGAAACCTTCTTGGAGCACAACTTTTGTTAAACCAGAGCTGACAGGGAAACCTCAGGAGAAACAATACAGCTCGGTTCCCAGGGACAACACGTGTTGCCCAGTGTTACCCAAATTGTCCACAATATTGTCAGAGTAAGTATGCGTCAAGTGGCTTTTGCAGTCCCTTGAGAAATTGATAGCTCTTGCGCTCTTTTGATCCTGGACTCCTGGTTTAGTCAAGTTTCGGTTTGGAAAAGAAAAATGCGAAAGCCTAAATTTTATGACTTCGGGATTGACTATGAATCTTCGGTCTGGGCACAAGAACACACCAACCCACTGCAAATCAGAGGGGGGAAATCATTATAGCCTGTCATTAGAGTTGTTGTTGTGTCTTTGAAGCAGAGTCCAAGCGCAAACTTTTCTGATGAATCGAAGTCATTAAATTTTAGTGCAGATGAGTTATGGCTTAGCTTCCAAAATAGTACAAATGTTTAATAAAAATCGTCTCATCTGCGGCCTTTTAGAATTGTCTTGTTTCACCAGCGAAAATTAAATTTGAGGCATGTCACCCTTTTCTAAATGCCATCTTCCCAGTAAACTCCATTTATTAACATTATCAATTTTCTCTTTCAAGTCTGTCATTCTCGTGATTTAAAGAGCCTCTTTGTCTTAAGAGCGAAGATTTCACAATCGGAAAAAGCCGACTCGAGTCACACTGCTGCGTGATTTCGGAAACGTGGACAAATGGCCCCGGGGGCGTGCGTACACCGGGCTAGAAGTCGGTCGCGGGGACAGAAGCGGCCTGGTCCCGCCGGCCAGTGCAGGTGTTGGACCCCGGCTTTGCCCAGCCCTGTCAGCTCCGTGGGCTTTGCCCGGCCGGCGACGTGTGGGGCGGCGACGGTGGGACCACTGTGGGGCGGCCGCGCGTGTGCCCATGCTCCAGGACCAGCTCCCACCCGCGCCCAGCTCGCCGTGAACTCGCTTCGCACTTCTGAGCGTGGCCGGCCGCGGGGCCAGGCACCTTTCCCGGCGCTTTGCCCGCTCGTCACGTTCCGTTCCGTCCCGTCTCGCCCGGGGAGCAGCCGGGAACGCCAGGGTAGTTTGCACATTCGACATGAATTTCAGTGAAACCAGATGCCAGTGTCTAAATTAATACTAGTGTTTTGCAGATTCTATAACCATTAAAGCATCGAATTAATTAAGTTCTGCGGCTTTCTTTAAGTCGAATGCTATATCTTTATTCCCATCGATGGGAGGCGGGTCAGAGCACTCGGGCACAGTCATCAGATACTTTCCAGAAGTTTATGTGTACATCAGAACACGTTCTGAACCGATTCCAGGAACACTCGCTTCATCCATGAAGCCTGTAAGCTTTGGAGAGCACGGTATAAATAGCGCGGAGAAGCCTGTAATTATTGCAGCAGAGCAGACCTCCAGCCCTCCCAACCTGGGCATTTGAAGGAGTATTTGTCTTTTTTTTTTTTTT
>VXBJ01006511.1:239641-293543 GCA_013400055.1 Nycticryphes semicollaris | reverse complement strand
TTTTTTTTTTTTTTTTTTTTTTTTTGAGAGGCACTTTCCCGTAACCCCGCCCCGACACAGCTAGGTAAAGTCAACAGGCAGGGTCTAAGTTACAAATGTTTTAATGGGAGAGGGATTGGCTGGGGACCTCTCTCGTTCACCCCCCTGCAAACAAAAATTAAAAAGTTTCCTAGAGCACAGGAAAGCCCTGATGACCTTACAATTCACCCCGCACGTTAAAACAGTGGCTGCACGGCTGCCTGCCTGGGGAGAAAAAGCAATAGGCTTAAGAGGAAATTGAAACAAGGACATTTCTGCTGAGATCGGAGTTGGTCTGGTACATCTTTTGGGTCAGATCAAGGCAACTGGGTTTGATTTTTCTTGGCTTTACAGGGAACACTGGGAAGAGAAAACCGCAATCAAGGTGGGGGCCCAGGGCTTCAGAAGCGAGCAGCTGACGAGCCCTTCTCTCCACACCAGAGCGGTGCTTCACGCTAAGCAAGAAAGGGCAGGTACAGCTGAGCCCCGCTCCCGCCTTCTGCGGCACACGCCAACACCGGCACAAGAGCACGTCTCCGAGGGGGCTGCCGGGCCTTTTTGCTTAAAAGAGGCTCAGTCACCCCCCCTCCTCCTCCCCGGCTCCCTGGGGCCACGAACGGACCCCGTGTCCCGACCCCTGTTCCGCCCCCTCCCGCGGAGCTTCAAAGGTTGTCCTTCTGCGGGGGTTTCCGCCGGCCCTGGCCACTGCCTGCTCTCCCTGAAATAGCAATCCCATCTGGCGCAGGGGGATCTGCTTCTCGCCGCCAGGTTTTCTCCTCGAAGAAGAGCTGCGCCCTGCAAAGTGTCGTTACAAGGGGAGAACAAACCAGCAAACTTTGGCAGAGCCCTTCAGGGGAGAAAACGGCAGGTTAAAATTCAGGCGAGGGGCAGAGACAGGGTTTCTCTGGCTGCTGGGGATCGCAAGGAGAGGGGTGCCTTCTCAGCAGACTTTCAGAGAAACCTCAGGAGGAGGGAAAAACTTGCTGCGTAGGACACTTCAGTACTGGGTACTGGGTTAGCTGCGTGCAACAACGCCTGAGCAGCGGGAATGTACGTGCAGTCTTTATTTCTCCCTTGCTTAATCCCACGATTACCATTACCCCTGCGTGCTCTCATTCAATTAATAAAATAAAAAAAAAAAAGCAAGAAAAAAAAAAAGAAAAAAGAAGATAATGGTACCAGAGGCCTTTGAAAAGTTGAGCGCATCCCGGGGTTGGCGTTAGGCACAACGCTTCGCGGCGCGTTGCTCGCCCGGCTGGCGGGCTGGGGTTAGAGCTAGCGCAGAAAGGGCTCCCTGAGCGTTCGCGGAGGGGCAGCGCGGAGCACCCCGAGCCGGGGGTGTCTGTGCGTCTGCCATAGCAGCGCCTCTCACCTCCACCCCGGCATTGCGGCTATTGCGACACCCGCCTGCAGGGCCAAGGGGAGAGGCTGGAGACTGCTCCGGTCCAGGGCGATTTCCCCTCAGAAGTGGGAAGGTTTTCTGGCTTCGCGTGGCCAGATCTGGGGCTGAGGGTCGGCCGAGCTCTCCAAGACCCTCTCAGGAATGTAAACATTTCAGTCTCTCCTATGAGAAAAAAACCACCCTGCTCGGGGTAAGTCCCTGCGCGGGAGTTTGCTGACCACGTCCAGTCCCTCCCCGCAACCACAATCCCTCGCTAAGGGACATTGTGGAGCTCTGACGGTAAAAGGAGAAATGACTTCATTGCCGGGGGTCACATTTCTAGTAGCAAAGTGCTATTAATATTTTAATTACATTTAAAAAAACAAAAACAAACAAACCTCGATTAAAGGATGCAGTTTATTGGAATAATGCGAGTGTATTTCAAAGAAATCAAATACCCAGAGTTAATCAATATTCAGACACTCGAGGCTACAAAGCTAGGCGAAAACAAAGCCTTTTTCAGCAGAGTAGCAGTAATGTGCTGCACCTGAAGTAAGTCACTGCTGGGGAGCTCTGTCAGACACTACTAATTAACCTACTTTTCAACTGAGTTGATGTCAACTTTTTGTAAGCCAGCAGAGAAAGATGCACTTTTTCTCGGATATCATCCTCGCCCATCGCGGTCCTTCCCCGCGCCGCCCGTCCGCGGGGCACCCCGGGCTCCGGCCCTGCCTCCGCCGCCGCGGATCCGCCGGGACCGCGCAGGAAAGCTCCAGGCGGCCCCGGCGGGGCTGCGCTCTCGCTCGCCGGCCCCAGGCCCGGCGGTGAGACCCTACCCCATGTGCTCCTGGGGCTGGGCAGCATCAGGCAGGCAGGCAGGCTAGGCGGTATTGGGCTTTTTATTTCGAATATTTTTTTTGGAGAGCTCTAGAGCAACACTGATTGCAATGACTCTCCGCCCCCCCCCCAGCCCGGAATGACCCTCTGCCTCCTAAACGTTAACAGGGCGGTGACCGGTCGGGGACAGCCCCCTTTCAACCCTCGGACTTTCAGTCAAGAATTAGTTCTTCGCATGGGAAAGCAGCTCCTTTTCTACCGGGATATAACGCGGAGCTGTTTGTTTTACGTTAAGAAACCTCATCAGAGCAGGAAGACAATACTAAACTGCCCTATACAAACCCAGGAGCGCCTCTTCTGGATTTTAATTTAACAGCATGAAAATCTCCTAAATAGGGCCTTCCCTCACCCCTAAAAAAAAATAAGACCCCTTAAATTTATCATACAGAAACAAATAAAATGAGAGCCCTAGTCATTTTTTTTCAGCTACACTTTTCCTAAAGCAACAACGAAGCAAGCTATCACACCCCCTTCAAATTTACACAACTCTTTAACTAGGTACAGACCTATGCCAATTTATATCACCTGTTTGTCTGGCCCATGGCTATATATATGAGGGAGCACCTCTCTTTCCTGTTGAGTGCTCTGCTAAGTGAGAGAGAAGAGCTGAAAGGTGGCTGGTAGGTAGTTTAAGTCTGGGATATAAATAAAGGAATATTGTAGGAGAAATCAGCAAGTTTTGTCACAGCTTGAGGGTGTGATTTGTGAGGAGAGATAGCACAAGAAAGATTTAGTGTAGAGAGGACAAAGCTTAGAAGAACCTCTGAATATATAGACAAAGTTATTGGTAAGGCAAAGGCCTGACTGTTTGCCCCACAGTAGACAATAGAAGAGAGCAGGCTTAAATTGCAGCAAAGGGTACTTAGGGTAGAGGTAGTTCAAGGTCTTCAGCTACGAGGGGAGGTAAGTGCTTGAACCAACACTAGGAAGCTTTTGGGGGCTCCATCTGTGGCAGAGGAGCCAGACAAGCCTCTGATAGGGATGATGTGAGTGTGGCGATCCTGCCTTGGGACAGAAGAGTCATTCTTCAGTCTCTCTAGTTGTATCCAATATATTTTACATAAAAGAAGTGTCAGGTTTGGTGCTAAAGAAAAATAAAGTCAAAGAGCTCAAGGGGAAGAAGGTCCCACTGTGTACAGTTCATCTGACATTGCTCCTAGCGAGTAGGACCAGCTTTAATGATACTGAAGTTGTCTTTGGCAGCAGAAGGTATATTTTAAGTATTTAATTATGCACTTACCATATTAAGTGGTAAAGGGCAAACCAAGTGAAAGGAGGAACTTGGGAAGGTGGAAGGACTGGGTTCTGCAACTCGAAGTAGTAGTTGTGAGGTCCCCGACTAATATGTGCATCACTGAGGCTGTTTTGAACAGTGTACTGAGATAAAGGGATGTTCCTAACTTAAGAATCCCTTTTACTCTGTAGGTGACTGCTTTCCCAAAACAAGTAAGGATCTAACTTCTGGAATTGTCATGGGTGCTAACAGTTCTGTGAGTATCTTAATTTGAAATTTCTAGGCCTCTTAATTTTAATTCTTCTCTTCACCAGCCCACTAGGAACAAGATTCAGCAGAAGCACAAATGGTGAAATTTTAACTGATTTTACACCTTCAAGATAAAGAGAACCCTAGCGTTTTCATAACTGAGTGCTGAGGAAAATGATTGTGTTATCTTGGAGCTTGATTTCTCAATGTATTGGAGGAAGTGTGCAAGGGATGGTGAGAAATATGGAGGGAGCTTTTTCTAATGGAAAGCAGAACACAGCCCTGCAGTGCTCTTTCCTGGAATTTAGTTGTCATCCAAGTGTTTCCCATGAGCATTAACATTCCAGATATATCCACCTGGTAGCACTTGGTACAGCTTCAGATTTTAAAATGTTTTTTTGCTTATATGAACCTGAAAACATTCTTTTTACTGGGAGACAAGCTGTTTGGTGAAGAACTCCCACTCTTTCCTCTGCTTTGATTTAAGCTTTTTTTTTTTTTTTTCATTTACTAACATGCTTATGGAAATAATTTGCAAACATATTGTATCTTTTAAAGTTTGAGATATTGTGCCATTTGTTCTTATGCAGACTCTTAAGTGAAGTCATTGTGGGGGTTCTGTCTAAACAGTGGATGTGAAGAAAGCTCCATGTATTTCACGGGTTGATGGATATGGGTTTTGCTACAGCATTTCCCCTCCTGCTTGTTGCACAATTGTGCATTAACTTTTCACTTTTTGTTTAAAAGAAATAACAAAAAAGTTGAGTCTACCAGCCTTTGTCACAGAGATTGCTATGTAAAAATGTCTGAACCTAAACCAATACATTATTGCTCTTTTGGGTTTGAGAGAAGCTGAAACATGCTGAACAACCACCCCATGTATTTTAACAGATTGCTAATTCATAAGTAAAACATAAATTGAGAGGAATGCTGTATTATATACATGAATCATCAGCATGTTGTTTCTTTTCACGTGGAATTATTCTAGTACTTTAAGATCGTTCACTCACCACAAGCTACCAGGAAATACAGTATTTTTTATTTAAAAAAAAAAAGTGTGCAGAATTTCAGGCTTTCAGTCTTTCAGTCACATTTTGCTCCACGAAAGTGTCCAGGACTAACTACATGATAGGAAGAACAAACTTTACCTGTGATAATTTTATTTTGAGAAATTGGCTGTGCGTATGTTTTAATAAGATAAACACAAGCACGTGAGCAGTGCAGCAATTATGATGCCAGACAGTCATTTGTATTGAACAGGTCATTTAGAATGGAGTTCTGGCAAATGTAAATGTGTGCTGTGCTGCTTATGGCTTCTCTTGGGCACAATAAGATTTGCGAAAATGTTTTCTACTTGGTGTTTCTTGAACAAACATTTTCTTTGGAGGAGTCAGGGATGTGTGTCTTTTTCTTGTTTGTTCTCCCTGAGCACAAATGACAACATAATTATTGCATACAAGGTACTGGTGGTGTTGAGGGGCTTTCAGCATATTTGTGATTTTTCTCTTAATTTTTTTCTTTCTCTGGCTAAAATTTTTCAGAAATGTATTAATTGTCTGTATAACTCATATATAAACCCTACAATTTATGAAATTACTATTATTATGGGGGATGGATACTGGCATTTTTGCTTTCATGTACTGAGAACTTATTTGTTCTTTTGTTGATTTTTATGAAACCTCATAGCTTTCTGTCTAGGGAATAGTCTTGCAATTTGGATTTTGCCTGTACAGACCCCCACAGGAAGGCCCCCCCCCCCTTTTTTTTTTTTTTGTGGATAAGTAATCTTATGTGACAATGAAGTGGATAAATCCGGTGTACTATTACTTGTGCAAAAAATGGCAGATTAAAACATGGTACAGGATGGTACTTTGAGACATGAGTTCATAAGGAAGTAGTAGCATATGCCCAACTGATGGGGCAAAGAGTCTGCTTGATGTTCTCTGGGGTCTGGCCCTCTGGGTAACCAGACGGCAAACATGGCTGACAAAACCAGTGGAGAGGAGATGGGAAAGGGCTTGTGCTTGCACCTGGCCTGAATATAGTCATGATGAGGATCATGGCATATGCTGCAAGATGGAGCTTGGGCACACTTCTGAGTTCTGCAGGCTGCAAGACCAGCTTGTCCTTTCCAGTCTTTTCTTCTGGCTCCAAGGCTGATACCCAGTTTGGTAAAGAGCAGGTAACCTCTTCTGACAAATCATAGTAAATCAGTATAGTTCAAAAATTAGTGATCAAGGCCTGACAGTTCTGGAGAGCCCTGCAGCAAAAAGACAAAGCAACAGCAGAATTCCTGGATCATCAGGAGTTCATGAGTTGTAGGAGTTCAGCAGAGAACTTCTTATTTTCATAACTATTGTCTTGGTCAATACACATTGCTGATGTAGCTAAAAGTAACTATTGCAAATCCCAACACACAATTGCTGCAGAATCTTGTGGTGAGGTGCATTTATATGGATGCTTATGGCTTTTTTTTTTTTTTTTAGCTGCTGTTGGCTTCTGTGCTGCATGAAGATGAGGTTGTTGGGGGGAGGAAAAAAAGTAGTAGCTGGTACATCTGGTTCTGTTAAAGCACTGGTGATGGCTGGTGCAAACAGCCTTGCTGACACCTGTACATTTAATCTTGTCCCGCAAGGGCTGGTTCGCTTTGCTTTCTGATCTACAGATTGAGGCTGACTGTTTGAGTACTTGCACTCAGTTACGCATCTGCTGCTGGGTGAGGAGGGAAAATGGCTGGCTGCTGCTGTCTCAGAAACACGAGCTTGCTGATCGCTTTCTGGAAGAGCGTTCCTTTAGTGGCCATGGCTCAGTTTCAAAAAAGCGAAGTTGTTAGTAATGTAATGCCTGAGCATTTGAATGATTTGCGGTGTTCTCTGTAGCTCATACTGGCACGTCTGTTCCTTACTGTTTGGGGCAGAGGACAAGGCAAAAGGTCTTTTCCAGACAGCAAGGATTTCACTGGGAATTCCCTTACTTCACATACATGAATCTTTACTCGATGACTTCTTGCCTTACATTCCATGCTTGTGGGGAGAGGGGTCATGCCCTTGTTCTTTAGGAAAATGTCTTTTTTATTTTTTTTTTACATTATTACTTTTCTTAAATCTTAGAGCTAATCTCCTGTTTGTGGTGGTACCCTTGTCTAGCTTGCCTGACCTTAGGATCAGCTTCTTTTGCTGTGGTGAAAGACTGTGGGCTTGATCTAGTTATTTTTGCTTTGGTCTGTACACGCTTTTTTTTGGACTGTTGCTGGGCTGTATCATTCATCATATTAGATCAGACACTGAACTCTTATTCTGAACTTCAGCTCCATGTAGAGGCAATAAGATAAATTTCCTGATCAAAGCTTTCTGATATTCTAGGGATATTCTAGAGGCCTCTAATTTCAGATCACTATCACACTGGTGAACACCAAGGACCTTGGCAGGCTTCATATTTATGTGCATTGGAGGAAAAAATATTGAGCCTCTAGTTATGTCTGGCCTAATTCTGGTATGGTCCACTGAGCTGGGCAGTGTTCTTCTTGGTTTTCTTCAGTGTAAACAATGTCTGATCTCCTTTCCCATCTCAGACTGTTCCCCCTTCCTTAGGTAGGGAAACAGGGAGAAACTTTGATTTCTATAGTCAGAGTAGTGGCCTCCCACAACTTGTTTTATTTGAGGGGCTCCCCAGCCAAATCTCCTGTGTTCAATTGGATGCTGCTGCTTCCAGGATGTGCTGTTCATGTTCACCCTGCTGTGCTGGCACTTCTCTGCATGCCTTTGGTATGTCTGTGATGTTGTGAATACCCCAAGATGTATGGATAGCCTTTATCACAGTTTGCTGGAATTACTTCTTTATTTTTAATGGATCACATAGATCTGATAAACAAACATTTGTTTTCATCTAAATCAGAGACCAGAATGCCTCTTTTTGGCCTTTTGGCTGTTTTCTTGTTTGTGTGTGTATAAAGTGCAGAGTGTTTTGTAGAAATTCAGTACTACAGGAAGCAAAAAGCTTTCAGATGTACTCTCACAAAAAAAAAAATCTCATTATTTTCCAACACTATGCATAGTTATGGTATTCAGATTTAATTACATACAGAATAAATATAACGCAGACCCCAAACTGGTGAGATCAGCTTTCAATCACAGCAGGCCATAAGCTCTAGTAATTAACCATACCTCCACAAACCATCCCCACTAATAAATCCAGGGAAAAAAGAACACAGAATAAAGATGAGGAATGAAAAATACAGGAT
Source organism: Nycticryphes semicollaris (assembly GCA_013400055.1). NCBI lineage: Eukaryota > Metazoa > Chordata > Aves > Charadriiformes > Rostratulidae > Nycticryphes > Nycticryphes semicollaris. The sequence goes on along the minus strand of VXBJ01006511.1, from coordinate 285,524 downwards.
TTCATAGCAAAGGGCCAAACAGCACCCTCATGTACACACAATGTACCCCTCAGAAAACATATGGTGGTAAAGGATTTGTTATCCAAACCATAAAGCCTGAATCTGGGGATCTGTAAAAGGGAGCAGAGGTCTGTATTTAAGTCAGTGTTTCTTTGAAATGAAGATGTCGGAGAGCTGAGTAGGAAAGTTGTGTGGTAAGTCAGCTCCTGGTCCCTTCATCCACCAGTCCCTGAGCCCCTCAGGGGAGGATGGCAGATGAAGAGCCACAGAGGTAGCTAGCAGGTGGTGTGGACTTTACTGAGCAGCTGACTCAAGGCAAGGAGGTCTGGACTGCCCTGACCTAAGGTGGGAGCTGACAACACAACTGCAAAGCCCTTGACAAGAGACTCAGAGTAGATACTGACTGTCCTCTCCCCTGTGGAATGCTAGGGCTTCCCATGCGACATCACATGGCTTTTCAGTGGTGGTTAAAATTTTCCCCTTTGCTTTTGATGTGGCACATGCAGCCTTTGAAAGTCTCTGAACTGGAGCCTTAACAAAGGGCATATAAAGCAAGGAGTCACTCTTTAAAAACAAACAAAATTAAAGAAATGCTAAATGAAACAATGGCAATTGTAGAAAGATCACCTGTTTCATTCCAGTCAGGCCCCCAGAGATATTAAACACACTTACTTCACAGACTTAATTGCCTCAGGATGAGGCAATCCTGTATATCTTTTTTAGAACCATTAATAACCTACTTCACCTGATTGCAGCAAGTATTTTATTAGAGGATTTGACAAATGGTAAATGCAAGGACTTTATGCACAGATAAACAACAAAAATTGACCAAATTTAGCCTCCACTTACAGCTAAAGCCCATTTTTATTTTAATCTTCCATTTAATTTGAAACTTAATAGCTTTTCAAAAATTAAACCTACGTGATTTTCCTACAACACTTATTTTGATTAAATCAAATATGCTCATTTCTACAATGCTCAGCGCCTTGTTATCAAGCATTGTTGAACGTGTGCAATTTTGTATTCAGTCTTTTTATTTCTGACATGACATAGAAATAAGCAGAAATTCTTAAAAGACAATGTGAGACTAGCCATCCGCAATTTATAGTTGTAGATAAATGCATCTAATTTTGATGACCAGTGTAGATGGCTGACCTTCAGAAAAAGTCAGGGCATGCACACAATAGAAATGTCTGCCTGGTTACAGGGACTGCAGAAAAAGGTCAGCAAATTTCAGGGTGTCTCAGTGAAAAGATAAGGCCTGTTTGTAAAGGTTGCTGGTGAAGCTCAAAGATCCCCCTTAATTCCTGATGAATTATTCTAAAAAGAAAATACCATGGCAGTAGTTTCTGGATATCTGCTTGCTCTTTGGCAGGTGAAGAGATAGAGCCAGGAACTCTTCAACTGCATGCTGTCTGTGTTCTGAGGTGAGTGCGCTGGCAGTTCATCAGATAAACTTACCACTTTGACTAGCTGGCCAAAGGAGGAAGGTATTTTCATGTACAAAATGCCCTTTAGCTCTCAGCTTCTCCTGAAGCTTCTAAATTTCAATTAGAAACCTAACCTCAGGCACCATTAATTTTTTTTTTTTGCAAAACCATCTTTATTGCATCAAAATGATATAGAATAGGTGCACTTACACTGTAAGGGGAATGCTATGAAGAGGGGGAAATCAGCCTTTACTATTAGCATATGATCAGTCTCAAACTTGATAGCATCCATATTTCAGGGATAAAAATTCAACTGGTTCTAGTGTAGGGTAGTCCTTTACTAATCCACAGAAGCCAACTAACCATATTCTGCAGGTGGTCAGCTACGCTCTGCCTTTCTTGCAAATAGGATTGCTCTTTTAGTTTCTCCAGGGAGTGTTCTTAATGTTAAAGGACACTAGCTTCCCTAGGAGGTGTACTAACTGTGAGGCTTCCTAGCTGCTGCTAGACTTGGGCTTCCTTTAGTGATCTTTTTTATTTTTCTAATAAATGTTCATGTTCTTTTCTGACTGGTGGCACATCTTCAGCTAAAAGGATGGAGAATGTCGCAGTTGCGTGGGGTTTGTATGTAGGCTGTTTGCGCATCCTTTGCTTACCAGGCTTTTAATTCATCAATGCTTGTCAGGTAGGATTTGAATCTGATCTCTTCAGCTTTCAGGCTAGTGTCTTCTAGGATGTTACCTCCTAAGAGCCCGAAATAGACTCTTTCTTTAGCTGTGTGTTGAAATCAAGCTGCTCCAGTCACTGAATATTTTGGAGGGCTCAAGCCTGGTTAACTTGTGCTCTGCAAATGCCAGTCCCCATTGCTGGAAGGAATGACTGGTTTCAGTATCTCCACTGGACTTAAGAATGGGAGTGGTGCCAAATTGCTTGCTGTTAGAAGAAAACACAAGGAAGTCCTGTGCGTGTTCAGGCAGTAACAGTAACATTACATTTATTAAAGGTATGGAAAAAATGTACAAGCTGGAACACTTGATAGTGGGTCTGCAGAGGATTTTACAACTTTTGACCTGTGGGTGTTTACATTCTGTTTAAGACTAATTTTAGGTGATTTATGTTCTGATTGGATATGGGCCCAAAGTATCAATAATGGGCTTATTTTGCAAAAGTACTCTGCAGTAATATGGTGACCTGCTACCGTCTGTGGACTTTACTTCCTACTGGAACATTAGCTTTGATAGAAAACTGTTTTCTTCCCTCAAGGAACTGGATCATAAAGTTATAGGATTGGGTAAGACCTCAAGAGGCTTAACTGTGTCCTTGGTGTTGGACTATATAGGAGACAGCTTAGAAATGAGGAAAGAAGTCTGGAGAATAAATAGCACCCATTGATTTCCTTGTTTAGAATCCAGGGAGTGGGGTGTGATTGGGGTGTGAAAGTTTTAGTTTAAAATTATCCTTAGAGAAAGAAATACATATTAAAGTATGTGTGTTCTCAAGAGCCTCCATGTTCTACTAGTTGTAAGTGATATTGCTAAAAATACCACTCTTCCCACTACTTTACCCACCTAAGTTTTGAAGGGCATCCCTTCTCATTTTGTTGCAGTTGCTGCTCAGCCCTACTGATGACAGAAACTCTCTGGGTTATTGTTTTCTGTGACTTCAACAGTGTTAACAGAGCCAAAAGAATTAAATTCTGAAATTGTTTTGTCATAGTTTCAAGTCTAAATAATTTTAGTCATTGCCTGATAAAGGCCCTCATCTTGATTGAGTACTTCAGGATATTCTACCAGCTGAGTTATAAATGGGGCTGTTATCAAGTCAACTTGAATGGTGAGCTATTAGGTAACAACTGGCTTATCCTCTCCGGTGTGAAGTACTGCATGAGCAGAACTTCAAGAACTCTGTGTATGGGAAACAGGATAAGTACGAATCTGTACCATTTTGTAGGCAGGCACATATGGGATCCCCTTCTTTTCAAGGACAAGACGACAAATCAAGAACAGAGAAGTCTTCATTTGACTTTCCTGTATGGAGATCAGGGACTTCTCTTTTCTTTTGCAAATGGTTTTGGTGTCAGTGTGTGGGTAGCTTTCATGGTACAGAACTGGAAAAGCATTCAAAATGTACAGGGGAAAACTAAAACAAAGTCCCAGAAGGGAGCTGCAGTTCTTCAGGAAAGTAAGACTACTGTTGTAGGAAAACTGGTTTATGCCCAATAAAATTACTTCCCTTGCTTTAAAGAAGTTTTTGTGGTGTTCTTTGTCAATAGAAAAATATTTATTTTTCTAAAAAGAACATTTTTTTTTTTCCCATAAATTTTGGGTTATAGAGTTCTGAAGTACTCCAGGTGCTTTAGGAATGCAACACACCCAGATGTGTTCAATTCTGTCATATTGTCTTTGTGGATTGGACATTTTTCTCTATACCAACACTGGTTTCACAATGGAGAAGAAAAAACATTAAATTCATTTTTGGTTTGTCTAAGACACTGAGAGCTTAATGCAAACTATTCTGTATGGATTTTTAATAAGGGCTGACAGATCTTCATGGTCTGAGTTTCCCATCTCTGTTGAGCAACTTGTCTAAATTTTACTCAAAACCATTGCATTTTGCAATTTTTGTTTTATACACCCCTGGATTGTCACCACCTGTAAAGCAGATGGAAGCAGTGCATTGAATTAAGAGCTCTTATTAAAATAATAATGAAAAGATGAAAAAATATCCATTCAAGTGCATTCTTCTAAGAAAATAAGACTTTGTATATCTCAATTAATGGATTAAATTTCTCCTCCCTTTGATGTAAATAAAAATCACATAGGATCCACCACAAACTTTCACCTTTTATAGAGGCACAGTTGAATGAACTCATATCATGAATACAGATTTCGTCAATTTACCATTGTTTAGCCCAATCATTCCCTCACCGTGCTGAATCCTAAAGATGAGGCTTTTTTCTGACAGTAATGACCAACATCTTCATTTTTGGTTTTGGGGTGGGTTTTATTTTGATAAAAAATGTCAGTCATATACAAATACATTCTAAGATGGAACATATTAATTTAATTTCAGCTTTTTAATTTTCAGATAATTGTATTGTTTCATGCAAATTATGATTTCTTTCTAATTTAATATTCAGTCCAGAACCAGGTAGACTATCTATCTCTGCTTATACAAGAGTTCTCTGAGAAACAGCATCATTCTTAATGTTTGTTTGGAATATTTTTTTTGCTTTGGAAAGGTGTAGGGAAGGACAACTAATATTTTAATTTTCTAGGCTTCAATATGCTCCCTGAGATACAAAGTAAGTCCTTCAGGTACAAAAAACTTATTGTGAATATTTCCTCTTGCTGGTGAGGAAAAGCACTTCCATTCCCCATGAAGGGATTTGTTCAATTCTTCAGAGAAATTCTAAATTAAGTCTAATTGGGGGTGTCCCTGCTGACTGCGGGGAGGTCAGACCAGAAGACCCTAGAGGTCCCTTCTGGCCTGGACCATTCTATGATTGTTCATTGTTTGTGTAAAAATATACATTCAAGCAATGTCTTCAGCAAGCTCCAATGAAACTAAGGTTCTATAGACACTTCTCTTTTCTTCATGGTGCTCTTTTGCTTAATGAATATACAAAGATATTAGTAGTATTGCTGTGGAAGCCCATGTCATTGTAGTTTTAGTATATAGATAGCGAATAGGCATCTCTTGCCTGCAGCTGGTACTGAGTTCATAATTTGCTTGGCGTGGCACATACCTAAACAAGACTGAAAAGATGCACCTAGGTGGGAGGTGAAATCTTGGGAGATCAAATCAGTTAGTATGGTGTGTCTCATTGTGCTGCCCAAACGTTGTGCCTGGTAGCAAAGGTTGCTACTGAATCTTGTAATGATTTCAACTTATATCAACTTAACCAGGACAATAATAGAAATATAAAAGAGTAGAAATCATAATAAATGCAGAACACACCCCTCCTCCCATTTTTTTTCTTGGAAACGATCTTTAAAGATGTGAATGTTGCTGCTTTTGCCTCCCACAGGAGGCATTTATTAGAGAATAGTTTTGTCAGAAAAGGCTAGTACTGTAGTAGCTGAGAATTTTTTTTCTTTTCTACTTGGCAGAGGAAGGATGTTGTTTACCTTATGCTTTTAGAGTCATAACTACTTGCCTATTTGCATTTATGGAATTAATAGTTTTGCCATTGTGGCATTGGATTAATTCAGTATAACTTGATGGAACAACTTCAAGCCGTTGAAGTATTGATAAGACACTGTCCAAATTCTAAACAAGACTGGTTGCCATGAGCAGATGAGGTGAGTCTCGGATTCATCAAACATCTGTGTTGGAAATTACATCACTTAGGTGTTTCTTGGCTCCTCAAGTCAGAGCTACATCTGAAGAAGTATTGCTTTTTCTCCTTGGTGTTGAGAACCATGCTTGCTGATTTTAGTTAATCCAGTGTTTAGAACAGGAAAGTCAGCTCCTTTCAACTGTTTGACTGGCTGATTCTCTGCTTGACGGTTTAACTCAACTTATTTAACTCAACTTATTTAATCAATACAACATTATCAATTGCATATTATCTGTGTGTCTGGAATGTTCTTTTAAAAAATGACTAATTGATGTACGGTGGCACCTTTATAGAAGAGAAAATGCATATAAAATCACCAAGCACCAGCTATTAAAATACCCTAACTTTTATTAATTTATTATAATGTCCAAGAATGAAAGCACTTAAGTGATGCTGGTTGATAGTTCAAAATCACCCAAAGTAAATATTTTCCACAGTATATAATTAAATTGTGAAACTTTTTGCTACAGGATGCTAAGGTGTTATGATTTGAACAGTTGATTGGGCAACTTAATAAAAGAAAACACTACTGAGAGCTAGAAACTCCAGTTTCAGTGTTCAGGAATTGGTTTGGGAAGTCTCTGTGCCACAAATGGTTGAAACTGAGACTGTTCCTTTTCATTTCCCAGCATGCTTGACTTCCTTCTCCAGGCACCCAACCTCAGCCACTGTTGGAATAGGATACTCAGGTTGATAAACCTTGGGTTTACTGATCACAGCTATTCTTGTCCCAAAGTATGTCAGTTGACCAATGAGCCAAGAGAAAGAGCAAGCATATTTGTTCATATAGAGATACTGGCTCTACTACTGGAAAAAAGAAAACAACTCCATCCTAAATTGGAGCTAATCCAAACCCCTATGAAGTCACTGACCCAACAAGCTGACTTCCATTATAAGTTAGATTGAACCCTGGAAATTGTAATAGCAAAAGTGTAAAAAACCAACCAAACAAAACCCCACCTATTTCTACTATGGTATTAACTGATCATGGTTGTGACAGTGTCAGTTAAAGGATATAACATGACTTGCAGTTTTTTTTTAAATTTGTATACTTCTCAAGTAGGTTTTTGTACTGACATCTGGATATTCCGATATTTGAAGCAAATAAGAACAAAACAGAAACCACCTGGACTTGCAAACTCCATATGTAGAAGATGCGAATACTCACAGTTTTGCCTTGCTTCCTGTTTTCTTTTGAAATTTTTTTCCTCTTTCTGCTGGAGTTGTTTGCTCTTGGAAAGCTTCCTAGCTGCTTTATTTTTGTTTTTGAGTTTCTTTAAATAAACACAGTGCTGTTATTCTGCACATGTGTAGGGAAACCCTGACCTCTGCTGAATCCAAAGCGAGACGTTGATAAGATTCTGCTCCAGGACTTCACTGCAGTGGCAATCACTAGGTCTAGGAGTAGGATTTTTATCATTATATGATGTAAGGACCAAAACTAATAAAATTTAAACTTCTGTGGAGCTCCGGGTATGTGTTTCACTCATTTTTCAGTGTTGTCTGTGTAACAGACAACAGTGAAATATTGCTTTGGGTTTGGATGTGAAATTCAGCTGCGTCACACAATATTTGGCTCACTAGACTTCAGTAGAGTTAGATGAAGAATGAATTTAGACTGTTGAATTGAAATCAATTCAGTTAATTGAAGTCAGTCAATAGGGGCTTTTTGTACATATTTGAAAGAAGAATGTAGACCTCTTTAACTCTAATCAACTACAGAACATTATTAAGTTCCCATAAGAAATGGTTTAAGTGCAACATGATAATGAAAAATGTGAATGAAAAAATTTTGTTCACTTTGAGTAGCTCTACAATCTAGAATCTGAAAAGAAACCACTTTACATAATGGAAGGAGATACTTACAAAGCAGTCAGACTGAAAAATACCCAGAATTATAGGGGGTAGCAAATTAGAAAAGAGCTTGTAAAGTGATACAGCGGCAAAAGTAATTTCAGGCTAGATAGATATCTTTTTAGAAACCAAGGAGGTGCTAATGCCTTTATGTGAAATAGTGCCTGCAATACTGCACTGAATTCTGGGAGCCTCCAACAGTAGAAAAATATCACCAATGAAAACAAAATGGGGCAAACCTGGGAAATGCTTTGGAGGCTGGGTCATGTATCATGTAGCTAAATGCTGACACTTTTACTCTGCTCTAGGAACACCCATTTAAAAGGCTTAGTCATTTGAAGGTCAAATGTGACAAAATGATATGAATAACCTGATGTTTACCACCTTTTATTTACCTCCTGGTGGGTTTTAACCAGATAAGAGACTTTGAACTAGATCTTTAGGTGGACTGCCAGGTTCCAACAACACTATGTTAACATTTGTCTTTGAGAAATCCAATGCCAAATGTTTCTGTGCATATCAATATCCTATTTCTTCAGATTTATCTCATTCTCATAAAGATCTAAATCTCTTGTCTTACTGTTGAAGACTTTGAAATGGTGCAGACAGCTGTAGTTTTCTTCAAACTGCTGGAGTGTCTGCACTGAGCCAGACTAATGGTCCATCTAGCCCAACGTCCTGTGCCATCAACAGATGCCTAGTGAAGAATATAAGAGCAACTGTGCGGTGATATTTCTCAGAATTATACTCTTAGCTGCTTGTGTGATTTTTTTTTTTTTGTTTAGAGATGTCATATTTGTTTACTAGTCCTGTTAAGTTTCTTCACCATGAGTTTCTCCAGATACTTTATGAATCCATATAGATTCTTGCCCATCCTAGTGTCTCCTAGTGAAAGGGATTCCTTGCCTTAACTATGCACTATATATGTAAAATCCCCTATTTTTCTTCTGAACTTTTACAAGTTTCATCTGATGGCCCTCAACTCTTCTAGAGAGTGAGCAATCATTCCTCGTATCCTGACCACATCAGGGGCTTTACTATGTCTCTATTAGTCATTTGAGTAATTCCCCCCGACCTCCCCCCCTTCAGTTCCAGGAGCTTAGTTTAACCTGCTTGTGCCTGGAGGCTGTTACTGAGTTTTGTTCATACTTGTCATCCTTCTCCAAACCTTTTCCCATTCTATTTTAGCTATTTGACCAGTTACATCAGTGTAACTGTAACTGCCCTCATTTTGATAACTTATAAATTTGGTTTCTAATCATGCAGTAGGAGCCAAAGGGACTGAAGTTCGGTCAGCTGAATTGAGCTCAGTATGGATCCATTATAATCATTGGATAACAAAGCTGAAACTGAAGAGAGGACTAGAACCATGTGTTCTCTTTCCTGATGCATGTGGGCAGTTTGGACTGAACTGTTTTCACTGGTCTGTTCAGAAACGCTTTTCTGTTCAGTGATCTATTTCTTTGTAAATATCCAGCTTAATTTTAGTTATGAAGAAAAAAGGATCTTTCTGTTCTTCTGAGTAACTGGACAAAACGCATTACCCTAAAATGTAACTAATAATTGCTGTTTAACTCATTTTCCTTCAACACTCACTATTCTCAAAAGCAACCATAAAAAAAAAAAAAAAACCCAACCAAAGGGTAAGATTTATATCTAATGCCCTGAATTTCTGGAAAACCACAAGGTGAAAAATAGTCAACTGGAAATGACCACCCAAAGGGGTGATTAACAGGAAAGGCAGGAATTTAAATAATGCTGGAGCAGCATTCTGCAGATGCTCACAATTTCAGCAGAATGGCTTACAGCAAGGGAAGTTTAGCACGTTCATGAGCCTTTGCAGGACTGGGGCTCCTCGAAGGATGTGTTTTCTCTTTCCCCAGAGCTATATAAATGATACATCTTAGATAAAATTCATCCCCGATGTACAAGTTAAAAATAGACTAGAAACAATTCTTTTTAGATCTAAACATTTGCACGGGATAAGGACTATTGAATATTAAAAATCTGTGAAGTAACATAAAACAGAGCTGGACAGACATTCTCTGAGGGTTCTGTAAAAGCTTACAGAAACCTGAGGTAATGAGGAGGCTAGGAATAGTTTTTAAAAATAACTTTCCCTGACTTCTTTAAGGTCCGGTAACTTTTATGTATTCAAGAAATACTCTCTGGATGTGATCTCGATCCATTGTAAACAATTTCTCTCTGCTTCTTGGTGTGAGAAAGATCTTCTCCTAAAATATTGTATATGCATACGAAACTTATTTTGCAGGTGTTTTTTTATTTCTCTTGTCTTTGGACTGTGGAGGGTAAATTCTACCCCATGCTAATCAGCCTGGATGGTTAATGTCAGATTGGTGTGTTCAGCGTTTAGGTTTATGATGCTATATAAATAAAGTGCTAAATACAAATGAAATAAAAACATTATTACTACAGTTTGCATTAGGTTTACAGTGTTGTGTTCTCAAGATGTGTAACGGGTTTGTGTGGAGCAATTGAAGGTTATACACTTTAGATTATAAGAAGTTCAAGCATGTGGTACAGGAAGAAACATCAAAGGTTAGACTGTTATTATTAGGACACTTCAAAGAACAGAATTTCTGAAGCCTTTAAGTTTTACGGCAGGTGCATGAAGAGGTGCCAGGTCATCTCAGGGTGGTCAAGAGTAGACTACATTGAAACTAGATTGCATAGGACTCCTTTTATCTGTCAAAGACAGTTGGGATTCTGACTTAGAAAGTTTTAACAGTGATTTTGAATTCTGGACATCAAGCCTCTCTAATTTCAGCTGCTCTCAGCATGGAAGCTTGCAGTCATTGTCTCCACCAATGGGCACATCTGGGTAACAGAAGAGTGGTCCTTCTGGTCATGTCCCAGCCATGGAGCTTCCAGTGCAATTTGTGGCCGTCACCGGGTCAGGAAAGCTGAATGCTCGATGAAATGCTTTAGGTTTTGAAGCAGGTATTTGTTCCAATAATTATGGCAGTGTGGGGGGATGACCTCTGGCTCCTACTCAGTGTTTATAATTCATTTGAAGACAAAAGTGTCATTCTGGTATTTCTTATTTAGAAGTGCAAAAGCAGATTAATTGTATTTGTAGTTAAAACAAACTAGCACAATAAATTCAACACCTTCTGATTAAAGTGTGATCATATTCCCCTAATGGGATATTACATGAAGCTATATGGAGAATAATATTTTTACAATCAAATTAAGTGACAGTGATGGTTAATTTTAGCTGATTAGAGCAATATATGTGCAGAGCTTGGAAAGAAAACATTTATTTCTTTAGCTTGTGCAGACTTCTCTTTCCTGGAGACTTGTATCTCAGCCCCACCTGAACTGTGCTATAACCCATCAATTTAATACTGCTTAACAAGTATATTCTTCTTTGGAACATCATCAGCCAAAGTAATGACTTTGTCTTAATAAAATGAAAAAACAAAATGAATTATATATAGCCAACTAAAACATATTCCCTGCAATCAACTGCAAGAGGGCTTCTTTCTGCTAATGAATTAATACATTAAATAATAATAGTTAAAAACCATTTTACATTGCTTTGATCATTCACTTACACATTAAGTAGACTGAGCATTTTAGTGTGAAAAGGCTGTGTTTACAAATTAGTCCAGAGAATGTTTCCCATTGAAGATCAGCACATACATCGTGTTTTATTTCGGCTGCACATGACACAACGTTAATATTAGAGCCAGATGATTAAAAGAACATTACCTGAGCCTTGAGAGTCACTGAATGAGGTATGCTAAATTGGTTGTTTTCTATTTGTGATTAATTGTGCTTCTAAACCATATTTTAGTGTGCTTTGTTTTTCTGTCCCCAGTCATCCCATATTATTAAAGAGAAATTCTGCATATCTCTCCTGGAGTCCAATTAAGGATTTGCATCATGACTAGATTTTTCACTTTAATTACTGTATATAAAGTAGGTTTTGACTTATTTCCATATTTATCAAACTATGCAGAAGCAGCAAAATTCATCAAATAAACAGATATCTGTGGCTATAATTGCAGCCTGCACTGAGCATGTAGGAAGAAAATATGAGGGTCCAAATTTCATTATGTAGAACATAATAAACATCTGAATAATTAAACTGTGTGTAAATCACACACTTGGCAGTAGTAAGAATAGAGAAGAGACACCTTAGTTTGATCAGAAAAAATCCCATCTTTCTAAATATATTTTAAGAAATACATTCTAAACATAATACAATCAACAGTGAGTAAAAAACAAGAACCAAAGCCTTAAATTTGCAGCTTGTTATCAGGTGACAGAGGATGCCACATACATTTAGAAACATTTTTTTCATTAATAGTAAAATATGATTAGCTCTCTGTTTTGCATCTGTATTGGAAACATGTTGGAAACTAGAGGATACAAACTCTTATGCTGAAATGGCAAGATCCATTAAGACATGCGGTCAGCTTTGATAAACTGCCTTAAATCAAAGGTTTGAAAACGGTATAATTGCTAAAGCAGAACCTTTGTCAAATTTAACTGTGAAGAGTTCATTTTTTTTTTTGCTTAAATATATTCTCTTATGTCCCAGTTAAAAGGAATACAGCATTTCTTTATTAAATTTCCAATTAGAACCTTTATTTTTCTCCTTTAGCTATGAAGTATTTCTAGAACTTATTTCTGTTACAGACATTTTGATATATGGCATTTTTAGTTTTACAAACAGTTCAAGGGAATTACATTCATATAGAACTTTGCAAAATTGTTCTAAGCTAAAAGTAAATTTTTTGAGGACCAGACCTGAATACAGTGTAAAATTTTACTGATGTTAAAGCAAAATATAGGAACATAAAGAACATTCATGCTGATTTGCACTTAAAATAAAAAAGCAACCCACGCCTATTATTCTTCCCCTCTGTCAAAATGGTGCAGTGTGTATTATACTCAAGCAAACTTACATCTACTTACTCCAGAACAAAGCTGGGTTACTGACTTTGAAAAAATGGATTTAAACTGCTACTTTGATTGGAATTTGTTGGTAAATAAATCTTTTTTAATGTGCTGGAGAACTTATTGGAAAAGCATTTTGCTATTTAGATTGTTTTATTTTTAATGCTATCTTTTTTGTGGACCCTACAGTTGTTTTTGGAAACAAGAACTTGTTTAATTTATTTAGTCTGCTCTTCTGAGTATACAAATCAGTAGGCAAGGATGAGAATGATAGCAACTCAAAGAAGAGTTACAGAACTTAAAAAAAAATAAATGAACACTAACAAAAAGGATTTAAGTCTGTGCAAACAAGAGAAAGGAAAGCTAATAAAAATAACTGGAGGTAAAAGAGTATGTAGTGAGATTAATGTCGAATTTTAATCTATACCCATTAGCGAATCCAGTTTACGTGTGCTGTAATGTAAGCAGGAGATGTGCTGACGGAGCAAATCATATCTGTTCTTGAGGAGGGAAGAATGGAAACATGTGCCTCAATGCATTTCCTAAATTGAGGCCTACCTAGGAACCTCCCTGTACAACTACCATTCAGCAGAAAAGTCAAAAGGATCTTTGGCAAAGCTGAAAATCTGGTTAAAAGCAACTGTAGTGGTCATTCTCAAATAAGAGGAATAATCATGCAATAAGCATCCATTAGCTCTACCATTGCTTTCAAGTAAGGTACTGTGGAACCTTTGACAAGAAGTAACATCACGGCGAGCAGCTTAGGTGTGGTTAAATTTATTGTACTGTATTAGGAACCGTTATCTGCTATTACATCTGTGTCATGCTGCTTGGGTGTGGCGCTTAGCGAGCAGCTAACATATCAGACTCTGGGGCAGACAAGGAGTGCATGAAAGTCAGAATAATGAAGGAAAAAAACCCAAACCACTCTCCTGAAATAAGGTTAGCGTACCTGTCAGGCTGGTAACTTTCTACAAGAAAGGTAAGTAGGATGACAAGAGTGTAAAGGATAGAACTTGTTCCAGCATGGTTTCCTATAGGATCAGTTGTGTGTGTTCTCCTAACCCTTTCTTGTAGGGAAGCTACTAATGCAGCTTCATATTTTGACTGGCAGAGTTTCAACTAAGCAATGCATTCTTTTATATACAAAATTAAGAGAAAGGATGGAGGTGAGACTTCTTTTCCTTAGTTGGTATATCTCTTCTGCTTACAATTGAAGAATACCAGTAGGGACCAAGAGAGAAGTTTGCACTACTGCCTTATGTGTTTAACTCAGTATACAGATTGATGAATGCATAGAAGTGGAGGAAAAGAGAAAAAGAGGAAGGAAAGCAAAGGTGTCAAAGTTGTAATAACCTATAATTGTAAGCACAGTAAGTTAGTCTTTCAGGAAGCTGATATCAGCCTATTCCTATAATAATATTAAGCCACCCTAAAATATTCATGATAAACAGCTAGTTGTGTCTTAGCATTGCTGGGGATCTTGGACTGATAAATTCCCTTCCTAAACCTCAAATTGTTTTTCTGTCTGATTTACCTATTGTTTAAATTTTAGAGCGCTGGTTTTGACCAATAATCAAAAGTTGCTGAAAAGCAAACTGGTATGGGGCAGGGGTGGGAAAAGCCAGCTATACCATACCGGTTGTAGTCACCAGCAGTCAAAATACATTGTGCTCACAATTTCTGGACTGAGACTGGTTATCTAAAGGAAACGTGAAAAGCATGATATTTATACCTGGGTGCCAGGAACAAGAGGAGAATAAAAGAGCAGAGAGCAGAAAAAGCTCAGATAATACATGTGCTCAGCAAAGAAGGCATACAGGAGAAAGGACAACATCCTCTTGCTTGAAGAGAAACACAATATATAGAAATGCATTCAGGTTTACTGGCTCTTTCATCTCTTTTGAGTCTCTTCTTCCACCACTCTCCTCCCCAAGGGCTCACTTTTGCATGGAAAATATTGCATCGATGGCTGTGATACAGAGGAAATGGAGATCCACATCTCATATTTCTGAGACCTGGTTACAATTTGGTTGCAATGCACAAAGCGGCCAACTGTGTAGCAGAGTTTATTAGACTATCCAGGTGTTTCCTGTACTTCCAGGGAAGGATCAAAGTTTGTAGTTACAAGGGTGTATAGACTATCAGAGTGTATGAAATATATCACAAATGTATTCATTGAAACTCTGTCAGAGCTACTGTTGGAACTGTACTATTAGCCTTAGAGACTTCAACATCCATATGAGCATCAAACCAGATGAGGCAACATCTGTTTTCCTGGTAAGGCTGAGCTTCCTAGATTTTACCCAGCCACTTGACAAGCACTCATAGGGCAGGAAAAAAATATTTGATTTTCATTTGCATATGGTCTAGTTGTCAGAAATACAAAGGAACCCTTTTTTGGGGTTTGACCATTTGCAATTGCAATGCGAGAGCTATTTTTCCCTGCCTAATCTAAGCAGTATCGTCAAGGTCAGCTAGGAGTTGTTATTTGTAGTTTTGTTTATTGTTAGCAAAGACAGCCAAATTCTCTAGATTGTGGATAATACATCAATCAGTTGTATACTGATCTCTGTCCTTGAAAATAGGCTTGTTCAGTGGTTGAAGTTCACAATTTCTGACTTTGGAAAGTTAGCTGACATTCTTTGACCTTCATATCTTTATTACTACATGGTGATATTGACTGAAGTTGGGAATGTTTTTTCCAGTTCCAATGCAATTTATTTTTAATCCTTCCTTTTCTAGGAAGGTTTCTGAAAATGCAACTCCTTAAGATTTTGATGTTTAGGCCCTAACAATATTTCAAATGGGTTTCCCCTACTTCCCTTTCCATAGATAGCTTCTATTTGTTTTTCTGTTGTTAATGACAATAAGATGTTATTTACATTTTCTTACTGTAATGCTGCATTCTTATTGCATTTTAGGGTATCTTAAACTGTTCAGTTACTTGATATGCTCAAAAATTGAATTGTTAGCATTATTAATTGCTGTTTCTGGTCAGCTTACCCAAGGTGATTTATTTCCAGCTAATCAAACATTTTAGTTGTTCTTTATACCACATCTATTTTTATTAAGAACTCAACCTTACAAAATGTTTCTTCTGATATTCATGATATTGACCTTATTTTTTCCGCAGCAGTGGCTTCTTTGGATTTTTAATCTGAAAATCACTTTAGAAGTCAGATAAACACTTATGGGTCAACACCTGACTCTTGCTATCTTTGCCATATAGTTCCTATTCTAGTGACTTCGAACTTGATAGTTTTGAAATCTACTGAACTGCAGAACATAGTAACAAAGCACTCATGGAATATAATGTCAATATCAGTAGCAACAGAGGCTTAATAAAGAGTGCTTTTGGTGGTAAAAAAGTGTATACATTCATAAAAATAATTTTTGCACAGAAATGACACCCATTTACCAAGCTACTACTTTTAGTGGGCTCTATTTTGATATTCATCATTCTGCATGAGGTAATGAGATGTAAAGCAAAATAAAGTGAACTGGACAGTACTGAAAAGTTTCTCTTTCTTTGCACAGGGTGGTACAAAGGCCACGTAATGCTGTTTTACACACAGAGCTGGTTTTTGCCTAGTATGGATCAATTCTTGAATAGCATAAAACTGAATAGGCTTTTCCAGGACTTCTGGTTTAAGAGCTACAATGAGGCAGGAGGGAGCATTCTGACTGCAGCAGCTCTCTGGCAATGCTGGTGAAGGGCTGCTTGGTCCCTCAGGGCAGGGTCCTGCAGAGTTCTTCTCATCTACAGGACATGGTGCCACAGAAACTTATGCTGGAGCCCTCCAAGTCCTGTTTGACTCTAAATATTAGCTTGTTTGGTGGTTTTCCATGTGCTAACTTCTGATTATGCTTACATTTGACACATAAAATAAGACTGCTGTTGCTTTTAATTTATAAGGCTGCTTGTTGAGAACTTCCTCAGATTTCTGTTAATAGAAGAATCAGGTGTGCTTTAATGATTTTCCTATTGAGGTTGTCAGCCAAAGTTTCACTTTCCTCTGTAGCTTTTTTTATAGCATGGTGCAGTAAGACTTTTTAGAAAGCTGGTGCTACACTGACAGCATTTTAGCGGAGAGAGACAAGGAAGTTTCTCTCAATCAAGAGAACTGTAAGTAAGGGAAACCTCTAAGTGGTTTCTTTTGAAAACCATTTGTCTCAATGCTCCATATTTCAAACTTAAAATTAGTCTTTTCCAAATGTTTCATAGTGGTGAGCACATCTACATTTATCCTCGTCTTGAGTCCCTTTCAGAGCTTTGGTTACACTAAGGTTGTAGAAGAACTGAGCTTACTGGCAGTACACTTTCCTTAGGCTCAAAACTTCGCTAATTCTATCTTTTGTAAGTTAACTGGCATTTACATAAAATACACTATTTTATATTAATTCCTACAAAATGTAGTTAATAAACACATGCCACTTGGAAGTTTTTCCCTGGAGCTACTTATAGAAGACTTAAGCTGTTAGAAGTGAAGCAAAGGGAATTGGGAAATTCTAAATGGAAATTCAGCCCTGCTTCTTCTCTGGAGAATGGAGATCACATTGTGTTGACATAACTTATTTGAATATATGAAAGGCACTTTGGGTATCTAAAGGGTTTTATAAACATTACAGTAAAGTTCTCATTACCTCTATTTATACAGTACCATGTTACAGGCAAATACTGTCACCACTGGATGTTACTTTCTTAATGGTATCAATTGTATGTTGCTAGCTAGTAAAAGGACAGGCTAGAAAAAGGAAAATGGATTAATACCATGTGGTATTGACAAATACAGCAAGCAGTATGAGACCAAGCTATAAAGAAGCAGCATAATCCACTTAACTATTTTGGGGGCTGGGAGTGTTGGCATCCTTATTCTTTCTGTTACAAAATGCATACCTCCTATTTAATTTTCTCTGGCTGTAGAATAGGAATTGTAACAGGCTGAAGTTGTTTTTTCATGCCCTACGCTATCAGGGTGAGAAATGGATAGGTGGGTTTGAAAGTGGTCTGATTCTCTGGTTCTCCTTTTAATGATGAATGACACTGGTGTGGAGCCACAGCAAGGCTAAAGTGGTGAAGGGATGATAATATCCCTAATCTTGATGAGCTGTTTATGCCAGGTGCAAAGAGGTATGCAAATTTTGGGCTTTGCCCGTATGAAGGAAGGAGTGAGGGCTGTGTGCCCTAGTACATCTACTCAAAACTGAGAGAGCTCAACTCTGTGGAGAAGTGATCTAGCCTCTGACTCACAAATCCCAAGAATAGGCAACAGGAGATAAAATTAATATATTAAAAAGGAAAAGATCCAAGTCTGCATGATGGCAGAAACTGGGTGATGCTCTGAGGACTGTGTGGTGCTACACTGTGGTGGAAGCTGTTGTGTAGGCAACCCAGACAGTGGTGGGTAAGAGGGGGCCAAAGATGGCAACATCACCTTGTGTGTGACTCCCAACTCCTGCCACAGGGACTAAATCCTGCTTCTCTGGCTTTCACAGGAGAAAAGAGAGAGACCATATAGAAACCTATAAATGTATCTTTCAAATGATGACTCTTCATCTTTGTGTTTCTGGACGTAATGCTGAAGGATAGGCAGTAGGAAAAGTCCTTCACTTTGATAGAACATTTCAGACTTGTCCACCAGCTAGTTATGTATGTTTTGCTGGAACTAGCCAGTGCTAACTGCTTTCAGGAGTGGACTTCTGATCCTGGTAGGATTTGGCACTTCCTGTTCTTTTTCGGAATAACTTCATACTTGTGAACTGTTACTTTCTCTGTTTTGTGATTATATGGGACATGGAAAAACAGTTCAAGCAATGGTTATACTATAAAAGAATATATCTCCTGAGGTGCTGCAGGTTGTCTTTGACACAAAGTCTTGAATGCAATGCTCTGAACACATAGGATTGGGGATTTTTTTTAATATTTTTATCCATTTTTGTCATGTTTGGCAGTTGCTTACCCACACCAGCTTGAGTAGACTGACATAGCTATGTGACCACAACTTACATTTTTCCTAGCACCAGATTCAATATTTTTAGTGCAAATATTTGTCCCCAAGATACCTTAGTGCTGGTAAATGATTATCACTTAAGCATTAAGTGCCTTCTCTGCTGTCCATCACTTCACTTGAACTTGGATGATGACTGACCCAAAATTCTCCAGTGGTTTGCATTGAAGTCCTCTCTCTACCTGCCTTTTCAGTTCATCCTGGATAGCTCTATTACAGATAACCACGAACTGCGTATTTCAACAATTAATCTGTTAAAGTTAATTTTGGATTCTGAGCTTTCCTTTCCTGTTTGCCTTGATAATCCTGTGTGCTTTGCAATTCCAAATAGACTTGCAGTGTACCTTGAAGTTTCAGCGTTGTAAAAACAATGGTTATATAGCAACAATCTACAGTGGTATAAGCAAAATGAAATTTGTTATCCTTCTGTGAGTTAGAACTTACTATAAATAGAACGTGTTCAAAAGGTGTTATTTAGTAGTTTGCATTATGCAGCTGTCTATTTAAATCATTTAATTTTGGCATCTAATCTAACTCCCAGTCTCCATGAGAGACAAATAAGAAACCATATGTGGAAGCATCTGTGAAAATCTTTCTTTTATTTATGACAACATTAAAGAGAGGCTCTGATGTCAGTTACTTAACAATAATAGACGTTCCTTTGCACCTATAGCGCTGGGTTACTTGGGCATATCCCTCTGTGGTATCTTATACCTACTGCTGTTTGCTTCATTATATACAGATGCACAGCAGTGAAGACAGTAATAGTCTTTCTTAATTAAATAAAGCTAAATGTTAATTAGTCAGAAAAATTGATTTATTTTCAGCTCATGAAACTTTTCATTGTGTGCTTCTTCTTTTTAAAGAACAGGTTGGGTATTCATTTAGGACTTTACATTTTTTCCTTTATTTCTACACCATATTTGGACTCTTGTGGTGGGATCTAATCGTCATAGAAAAATTATAGGTCTACAGATGTTTTCAAGATGTTACTCTGTCAGTAGCAGATTATCCCCTGTAGCAAAATCTCATTAAAGTGCAATTTACAGAGCTCTGCTGATGTTGCCATCAACCAAAATTAAAGGCATTAATTTTTCAAAGTTCACAGAAGTCCTTACATAAATGATGTAGCAGTTTGCAAGAACAATTTACAGAAGTGTTATTTGCAGAATTAACCTACATTAACAGAACAAATGTTGTAAGGGTATAAGAAAGGATTGGACAGTGAAATTACAGCTGTTCGTGGTTTGCATTAGGTAGTGGGTGCAAAGAACTGTTGAAACATAACAGTTATTCTTTGATGCAAAGTTGGGTAGTTAAAATGGAATCTGGGCTCTGTCTGTAAAGAGTTAAGTTTATAATAGAGTGATCACCAGTTGGGGACACCCAGGGAGACCTTAAATTCTACTTTGAAACATCTGTACTTGATATCTCTTAAAATATTCCCATTTAGAGAATGAGTTTATGTAGCTCATGTTGTGAATATGCCTCTTCAATACAGAACCAAATGCTTATCCAGGTATTTATTGTCATAGAAGGTCTATATTTTAACTGAGCCAAAAAATTCTGTGTTGAACACACCAGAAAATTTTAGGCTATTAGTGTTTTATAGACAATATCAGAATAAACATCAGTTAAATCAATGGTAGGAGATAGATGACTAATTTTCAATATTTAGAGCCATATGCATATGTAATGACCATATTTAGTAAGCAATCACCTGCCTTTTGCAACCATCCCAAAATGCTGGCTAATGCAGTTGGAATTGTGAAGCCTCCACAGCCACAGTTATCTCTTCTACTTTTGTACGTGCTGTATTTCAATACCCAGAAATTAACATTCATCCCATGAGTAATCCCATCCCTTCACCACAGAGCAATCGAGCATGTGCTTAGAGTTAAGTCACTATCTCTCCAGAACTGGAAGCCAACAGAAACATTTTAACTTCAGTACTTACAAGAGACACGCTCCCCACTCACACATTGTTCTGGGTATTCATAGAAGTTTTATACCACCAGAACAGGCCAATATAATTAAATCAATGTTTTTAGTAAATTTTTTTTTTTGTCTATGGCAAAGAGGTAGATGTTTAGACATGAGCTGGTTAAGCTAGGACCGTATTAGGATGCTTTCAAGGGAAAGGCCAATGACAGCCCTGGGCTATAATTCTCTTTACTGCTTTGGGGAAACATTTGTCTTGAATGTAACTTTGGTTAAAGATTTAACAGAAATTTTGCCCAAAAGACATCTCTTTATCGGTCAATTATTTCTAAAAATCTTCAATTTTATCTTCATGAAAGATTCAGACCTTTCAGAGGCTGCTGTTTTGACTAGAGGAGTCATTTAATTCAGGCTTTACCCTGAGTATTACCCATGGTCTTCTCTGCCATGAAGTATCAGGCCCATCCCAAAGGGCAGATCTGAAAAACATTGTACACTCCATCGCCATATGAGCACTGTCTTGGTTGATCAGTCTTTGTTCTTCTCAGCTGGTCAGAGTTTCCAAGATGCTTCACTCTTCTGCTGGGATTTTAGGTCTTCAGTGATGTACGTTTTCAGAAAAGATGCTGGAAGCTTCTTGTTTGTTAATAACTGTCTGCAGAATTTTAGAGGTTTAAATGGGACATGAGAGCTCTTGAAAATCTTCCCAAGTACTGAGCTGTTGAAAAAAAGGCCCCCATGTTGTGCTGGCACTGCTGTGTTTGTAGCTCTGTCAGGAACTGTGTCTGGACTGGCTGAAAGAAATAGGGGTGGACACAGGAGCTGGGGGGATGGTGTAAACTCACTGAAGTGGCACCATTGTCGAATATAAAACCACAACCCAGCAGATTGCTCATGAGTCACGCGTAGCCTTGGCAATTACACAACATTAATGTTTAAGTTGCCTTCTGCTGCTAGAGACAGGAAATTGTAAGGGCTGATGGGTTCAAAACCTGAACACATGTAGGGCCATCACTGTGTCTGTGTGTGCAGCAGAGTGCAGGTCTCATTCATAAAGATCAGGGCTGACCCAGGAGTCTTTACCACCTTCAGGTCCCAATGGGTCAGTGCACTCAGTGCAAAGAGAAGTGACACATCAAGCTAGATATATCTTGGAACAACAGTGGGGGAGGTGTTTAGTGCACTTAGGACTCCTATATCTTTCAGGCCTGGGTTTGCAGGCAGAAAAGTTCTTGCAGAAAGTTCCCAAGTTTGCAGGAGCTGGAGACTGGGTGTGTGATGGGTTGGCATTGACCGGTGTGCTAAGGAGTACGGAATGTCCTCAGAGGGCTTGCAAAGTGGGGCCTTGCGTTGTGAGGCTACAGACGCTGTAATGAGTGGCTAATGAATTCATTCCAGGGTAGGCACAAGAGTATATGTAAAGCAGAAGTTAAACTGCATTTGTTGTCACTTTATAAAAGTTGTCTTATTTGTAGAAGCTACTAAAGCAATTTACTATGGAAAATGATTGCTAGCACTGTACCATGATATGTACATGTAAGTTACATTAGAGATACAACTGTGTATCTCTGTGTTCCTGTAGTATTCAGTGATACTTCAGTTAGAAGGGACATGCTCATAATACAGGCTGTATATTTTACCCTGAATTATGCCTTAAAGTTTTTGATTAAATCAGACTGTATAATTAAAAAAAACAAAAACAAGTAGAATAATCACAATCTTCGGTAACCTGTTCTGGTGTTTGACACACCCGTAATGGTGTACTATAAGATTTTCAGTATTAGTGACTACAGTGACCATAATTAAATAAAATAGCGAAATAAATAAGCAAATGCAAAGCCATGTTTTGTTTCATATTGTAGTTTTAATGATGTAGTTAGCGAGGGAGAGAATGCAACCGCTGATTTAAAGTTTTTGTCTCTTTTCCCAAAAGCTGTTGCCTTGATTTCTGTTTGTGTCCATAAATATAGTTGCTTGCTTTTCAAGCAGTAAATGCATCAAGTTTTCTTTGTATTCTAGCTGCCTCTGATTGATTAGTATAAAACATATTAGTTTTCAGTAGGAATAATTTCACATAATTTATAAAATTATGCAATGGAAGAACAATTTGCAAAAGAAGAATATTGTGAAACCACATCTCTTTAGAAATATATCCGTATTCCACAACACATTTCATTATCTGGTCCCTTTTGCATAGATAAATATTGGATGTTGTTGTCGTTCTTCTTGTTCCACATATCTGATAATGTTTAGGTCTTAAAGAGTTAATGCACAAGTCCATCTTAACAACTAGTAAACACGTGTTCCTGATTTGCAGGAAATAAACCAAGTTTTTTCCATTCCTATAAGCTATTCCCCAAGAAGCCTTACCTTTATGCTGCCTTTGTCAAACCGTATTGTTCAGATGAAGTTCCTATATGCAAACCACTTTTATTCTTTAAAGAGAGGCAACCTCGCAGCCCCCCCAGGCGCTGCTTCACCAGCGGCCAGCCCCGTACCTCCATGAGCTCCCAACCTTGTGTGTGGCCAGCCCGAGCTTGGCTCAGAACCCAGGAGTGAGGGTGTTCAAAGGAGGCTGTACGAGATGCTCCCACAGGCTGGGGGCTGCCAGCAGCATGCTCAGTGAGCCTGTTTTAAGTTACTGCTGTCTGCAGCAACACCCTTGGGACCTCCACGATAGCTGGGGAGCAGAGGAATGCGATGCCCGCAGCCCGCACCAGCCCCGCTCCCACGGCCACTTGGAGGCCTCCTCCGCTCCCCGCCGTGCAGGGAGAGTGGCCGGGAGGGTGGCACTGCTCCTTCCCGGCATCATCCCGCTGTGGGAAACCTCCCCAGCGCTGGGCATCGGCCGGCGGTGCTGACCTCGCTGGGCACGGGAGCACACAGGAGGAGCGCTTGTTCCTTCTGGTTTCCCAATTAGCCAGATCCCTACAAAGCTGAACGATGGCATTTAAAAGTAGTTGGAGATAATGTGGCTCGCCCTGTCAAACTGCACAATACTTATTGTTATGCTTCCCTAGAAAATAAACAGGAACTGATATAAATGTGTTATATTAATATTTAATACGTGTTTGGCTATGTAAACCTTAGAATGTGTTTTAAAAGGATGGCACAGTGAGGAAAACCTTGAATGTTTTCAAAGAAAACAGTGCTCTCACAGCTCTTGGTAAATGCTTAAACTTATGTTAACTTCTGCATGGCTTCTCAGAAAATGTGAGAACCATATGAAAGCCTGTGCCTTGTGGAAAGTCATGAAATCTAAAAGCATGAACCGCTGTTCACTATTAACAAGTAAAGCCCCATTCTTTTTCTCTATAAGGTCCTGATTAATGGACAAAAACCTTCTTCCTTGTTTTTTCACATTATTTTTGCAGTTCTTTAAATGTAAGACAGACAATAAATTATTTGCACAGATCCTACTACATACCAGTTCCTATTTGGAGCTTGACCGAGAGGCAGAAACAAATATGGGTATTGTGAAAACCACATTGGGTACAAAGACTGCACACGGATTGCCACTTATAGTCAACAGCTGGGAATCGTATGGCTCTTCATTAATCTGAATATTAGTGGTTGCCATTTTGCTGCTTTTTATGGTTTTGAAAAAATGGTGGGAGAAAAGACATGAGGGATTCCTCGTTGATAAGTATCCTCTTAAGATGCACTTCGTGCCAGGTTGCTTGCCCCTTTGTAAAATGGTGTGCTACTTTTATTTTCATTTTAGCAGCCTGAGACTGGTAGTTAGAGAGAACTGAATTTAGAGCTGTACCAAAAATGGCTGTCCTGATGTGCAGTGCACTAGGAAAGGAGACAATGAGAAGAAGCAGGCAGGAGAGTGGAGACAAGAAATTTATGACTGGGCATTGCCTAACGAGATGAAAATTCCTTGGGATTTTCAAGTAAGCACTGCAGAAGAGCAGTAATCCCAGTGTTCATCTGCACAAATCTTCCCACGCTTCAACTTTTAAATAATGACTGTGTCTTGTTATGGGAGGTCATGGACAGCGCTGGGAGGAAGGCTAAAGCCTTCCTGTGGCTAAAGCAGATGGATGCAGAAAACATGACCTCTGGTTCCATCTTTGCCGGTTTCAGTCACTGGTAATTGATGCTCAGTGTGCCTCAGTTTCCCTGTTTGTAAAAAAACCATGTTGATTATATGGCTAGCTACAGGGGATAGCTGAGGTATACGTTCCAATAGATAAAGCCCTTATACGTATCTTGAAGTAAGTTATAATCTAAGTGTATAAAGTTATTTCTAGTTGAAGTCTTTGCTCGTGACTTAAACAAAATTCTCCGTGACCTCCATGAGAAGAATTGCAAAGGTCAAGGCTATTACATTTGGACTATTATTGCGCTCCAGGTCCAGGAATAAGGAAAAAAAATCACAGATAATGAGAATAAGTTTCACAGAGGTTTTTCACAAATGGAGGAGAAACTAAAAGTGGGACATTCTCTTGCTAAAAGGACACTTTTATACACTACTGAACTAACAATTTCACTTTGTTTATATTGTTTGTAACTCTTACTGAAAAGAGGTGAAAGCTGCATAGCCCTCTAAATCCCCTGCTTTTTTAAAATGTGGTTGCTTTTTGTGACTATAAGCATAGACATCATCGATCAGATTTTAATCCAAATGAAAGGTGATGAAAATGAGAGGTGAAAGTGTTTTTTGGTTTCTATAATCTAGATCTCTATGCCCTTCTTTTTATGTCATTGTTTTAAGAACTTAGCTAAATTGCTGGGAAAACAGACAATGTTTAAATCAATGTAACAGCCTAGTGTGGACATGAGTGTGTTAGCTATAAAGATATTTATTTCAGTATAGCTTTAATGAAAACAGGCAGCGGTGGTATAAACAAGCTCTGTACCAGTAATATTCTGTCTGCAATATGATGTGGCACTGATTTTAAATGAACTGTTTTTCTGACCGATTTAATTACTTAGGTGCATAAACTGTATGGAGTCAAGGCCTGGAGGGGGGAGGATTCGACCTGAACAAAAAGAGTGTATTAGGGTACATCTTGACTGATTTCCCAGATTAATTCCAAAAGAACTGGGAAGAATTTTAACAAGGAAGATGTTTACCTTTTGAGCCAAGTGTAATTCTTACTGTTTTTTTTTTTTAATTAAATATATAACATGAAATAATATATTGGGTTTAATGCTTCAAATTTCTGGTATGAAAATATATTTTTTTTACTGTCCAAAATTACAGGATTGCTTTTCCAAGTTGTACATTAAGAAATATATTATTCATTAAGTAGGTCATGGTGGAAGCAAAAAATATTTTCAGCTTTTGGGGACTAGGACTTTTAAGAATAGAATGTTTTATGTAAAATGTTAGTATTTGAACTGAACTATCTGCTTGTTAAAGTTTGAGGACTTGTGTTGTATACCAAGAATGTAGTGCATCTTTCTCCTTTTATGCTTCTGTTCCGTTCCCTGATTATATTCTGTTTATCCTATCAGAAGAGTCTGGGAGTAACTTTGTGAAGAATAAGAAACATTGCATTTCTTATTACAGATAAAATCCTGCCCAAGCTGTTATAAGGCAAAAGCTTGGAATATACCATATACATTATAAAGTTATTGGAATTTTCTTTTCAGAGGACAAGATTTGGTATTATTGCCTCACAGCTTTGGCTGCTTAATATTTTTAATTATATTGCTAGTGAAGGGATCACACAACGGCAAACCACATTTTAATATAAACACACTGAAGAATAGAATTCAGGGTGAATGTTCATCCTTAACTGTGCCTATCTTCATTGTTATATGCTTAACTCTGCAGTTTAATATTGCATTAACTTGGTTTTTACAGGGAACGCTTTGCCCTAAGTAGAAGAAAAATGTTGATCTTTTATGTTGTCAGCCAGGGCAGATGCAAATCCTGCTACTTTTTATTGAAGAATTAACCATCTCCCTCTGGAGCACAAATGCCAGCGTTACTGGTATAATTTTATTTTTAAGGCTATGGCCTCTAGTAAGCTGATTGAATGGAATAATATGTTATATTCAGATCTGACTGCTTATGCATTTAGTTCCATAATGCCTTTGAAAATATATCATGTTCCAAGATGAATACAAGTTATGCATAAAAAAGCTGTTTGTGACACAGCTCGGAAAATGTGGATTCAATTACTATTAGATTTAAGAAAACCAGGAGCCTTTTTGATTAAAAAAAATATTTTTATTGAGTTTGTAGTAATAATATCAAGTTACAGTGCAACAAATTCCTTTTCATTAGAAAACTGAACTAAAACAATAACTCTTGAAGGGATAGTGAGGGTTTCAATTAATATTATGTCAATTTGTTTTACCATCTGTATGTATTTACTAACCCAGGACATCTCAGAAGGCCTGCCCTAAAAATCACCATGTTTACTCAGTTGAAAACAAATCTGTGGATCCCGTTCCTTTTGCATGCCATGAGGATATGTTAGAGTACGTTCCACGTGTTGACGGATCCTTCAGGTTTTATTTATGGAAACAGCATTTGCGTGAGAGATAATAGGCTAAGAATAACCATTACCTCACCTAATTGTTGTCTCTCTAAGGCTTCTAAAAATGTATTTGGGGTTGGAGAGCAGGCAGCACAGGCGGTGTAAGGAGTCCACCAACTGGTACTGTCTGTGTTAGTTACTAGTAATCCCATCACTGGGGATCAGATGCTCCTGAGACAGCTGCTTCTCCTTCAGGCATATAGTCTTAGAATAGATAGATACAGGGGTAGGTGGTAGATGTGGTAGACATATAATACATATATAATAGCTATATTGATGGTAGATAATAGATAATAATGATAAATAATAGATACATAAAGCAAGCATGCCAGGAAAGCGTGGAACACAGAACAGGCCAACAAGGAAACTTTTAAAAAACAGTGCATTTGAACCATATCCAAGCAAGACAATTCTTTTTCTTTTTCCTTGCTGAGCACTGTTTCCTTTGAGCAATACTTGTCACTGATTGCCTGGTCCTGGAGCCTGACTGGAGGCATGAAGCTGGGCGCAGGGAGCCTGACTCAGTGGCTTGGGCAGTTTACAGTCGAGGCCAGAAGGGTGGTGGACATGGAGCAGCTGTTTGGGATTTGGATGGGGAAGGGGGTGGTACAGGGCATATGGGAGGGAAGAGGGCAGAGGCAACGGGTGTTGGTGAGTAGGGAACAGGGAATCTGTGTTTCTGCCCAAATATGACAGCGGTAGATCCCCTTGCATTAAGACCTATAGGGTACATTTATAAGGACCCTGAAATCCTCCTTTTAGTGGCCATCGTGCTTTTATCTGTAAAAAATGGCTGTGCCAGAAGAAAGGATGTTTTCATACCTTAGTTCTCGCTTTCTTCCTTTATGAACATCACTCCTTCTACTTCCACACTCAGGTTTTGAGATACCCTGAAACACTGGAGATATTGGCAGCACCTTGGGCATGCTTGGGGCCAAGCAGAAGTCCGTTTTGTCTGCTACAGTGTTGCTATTCAGGGAAAAACAAAAAGCATGCTTTCCTCAGGAAGGCTGATGGAAACTTCAAAAGTTGCTGAAGGTTTGAGAAAGTTTGACTTTTTCCCAATACATTACTTTTTTTTTTTTTTATCCCAAAAGAAAACCTGCTTAATTTTTAGTTCTTGGGTTTCTTTTCAGAAAATTAAAAATATTTGAAGGGAAGCAAAAAGCTTCCCTTGACATTTGGATAGCTGAGTACATTAAATTCCTGGGCAACTTTACATGAATGATCTGTACGACAAATCTGTCTCTTTCTCTAGAGGAAAAGAATACAGATCTTGCAGGTTATTTAATAAATACCAAGAGAACTGAGACGGGAATACAAAGACTTTTGCTTTCTGGAGACCTGTGTCGCCAATTACACTGACTGGGTGATAACAGAAAGCTGGGTAGGGATGCAATGTTTAGGCTTGCTCGCAACACACCTGCTTCATCTGTGCTTAAAACTTCTGTGCTTCGCTACAGGGAGTCTTTTATGTGTAGGAGAGGTAAAGACCAAACTGTGTAGCAGGCCAAGCATGGGCATAGAAAGGCCATTAAACCACACAGATTTCCTTTAGGGAATCATTTCTTCCCTTCGAAGGGAAAGTTGGATGTTAACAGCTTCCGTTACCATTTCATAGGCAGCTGGAAGATGATTTCCAACTGTCCTAGAGAGAGGCAGAGAGATTGAAGGTAGTCCAATACAAACATGGCAGTGTATATATGTGCCATTGTATAGGCATGAACAGGATCTAAATATTTACTAGTATACAAACGTTTCCTAATATGTGTAAGAAGAAACATAAAGAGAAATGAGACTTTCTCTGGGAGCAGGAACAGCATCTAAAAAGACAAGAATGATGAAGTGATTAGTAAGAACTTTAAATTAAAAGTAACTACAAATTATCATTAATATTTTTGTAACTGCACAGAGGCATTAACTGGAAATTATAGCTGTATGAAGGACTTAACTGCTACCTAACTGTACAATTTTCCTGGTTTGTGGTCTCTGCCAGTAATAACATGTCCATGGCTGCATTTGGGCTTGCTTTGACCAGTGTTGGCAAAGGGTCCACTGACTCTAACCAAAGTTACATTAGATGCAAACTGTGCCTTTGACCATGTACAGCTTCTTAATTAGGAAAATCAGATTTATACAGAGGACTTCCTTGAGCGTGCACTGGAGGACTGAAGCCCAGGCTCCTTTTGCAGGACTATAGTACGGGTCCCCCACTTTGCATTTATGAAATACAAGAACACGAATCTCTCTGGTGTTTGAGTAATCCCCTTGTCTGTGCCACTTTTAACAAAAATTACATATGCTAGTATAATTGTAAAAATCTGAGATGCTTCTTTGAAAGAGCATAGCTGTACAGCAATAAGAGAACCTCAGACTTTCAGCTGGCCTTGTATTTCTGAGCCAAAAATCTCCTTCTAGCAGAGTCCTAGAGTACGTGCAGACTCTTGCAAAATTTAGTGGGAATTGTGCTAGTAACTTTCTTAAACTTGAACACTTCTTTAGGATAAAGATTTTACTCTTACTTTTTGAAAAGATGTTTTCATTGATATCTCTCTATATAGAAAGACAATGAATACTTAAAAAGTCTCCTAAAAGAGAGAATAAAAAAGGCCAGATGCTCATTCAGCGCAGTCACCCTTAGCAAGGCGCAACAGAAGAAAATTTGTTTAAACTCTGTTTAAAGGACTCTTTTCAAAGATTGCTCCACGCAGCGGGTGCTTGTAGCCACCTAGCACACTGAGACCAGGAGAGGGAAAAAAAAAAGCACTGGATCGGCATGATCAAACATCCGAAAGTTAGGAGATAATGGTGTTATGTTTGTCTGGGCATTTTAAATCAGTGAGTGATGACACAAATGACGTGGTCTTGTGTAATTTTGCATCAAACGTGACTGCTGCCTCATCCAGTCCCTGGGGTGGAGGACATTTGGTGAAGACCAGCTAAGGGGTTTCTCCCTGTGCTGCTCAGGGCATGTCCATGCTGTACCCACCTGAGAGGACGCTGCTTATTGCTTGATGGCCTTATAAGGAGAATTGTTAAGCAGCTTTAATGACAAATGCTGGCTTGTAATTGCTGATCCTCAAACAGTAAGCAATTTATCTTAACTTACTTTGAAAGCTACGTCAGAACCAGAGGTAAAATATGAAGTTAAAATACCAGAACATGTGTGATGTTGAAGGCCAGGCATACTGTTTTTATTTGCCTCTTTTTCATTTACTTAACCTTTTAGAAATGCTCTTTTGTTGCACCTTTAACACACGTTTACACAACTGCATAGCCAAGAACACCCCCCTAAACAAGAAAGCTCATTAAAAGTGAACAGTGTGTGTACCTGGTGCTGCTTCAAAATAGGAAAACTATTCTACCTCAGGTTCTGAGGGTGTGAGTACTGCAAACCCCTTTCAGGGTATCATTATCATACTCTAAACTGTTATCCAAAACAACATCCCCTACAGTGGCTCCTCAGGTCAGGGCCTCAAGGTACGCCACTCCATGTGAGCACTTCAAGAGATGTGGTCCCCTAGCTGGAGATCAAACAACGTTTTCTCTACGTGGAGAATTAAACCAACACATGAGGGTGCCTTTATCAAACTGTGTTTGATAATGAAGGCTTCAAAAAGCTAGGTGGGTCAAAATGTCAGTGTCTTTCTTTTGGTCTGTTCAGGTTCTGTATTGCCATACAAATTATAGAGGAAAAGGCTCAGAATGAGAGACGTCTGTTATTTCCCTTGGGAACTATTTCATTATTGGCAAGAACTCCTCTTCTGTATATTTCCTCTCTCCCCCAACCCCCTGACTTTTTGTGATTTTTCCAAGTGGTGTAATCTGAGACAGTTCTTGTCGTTCCATCTCTTTATCTAGCGGTGTCTTAATTCCCTACCCATAAACTGATAACAGATCTGTGGGCAATTCCTGAAGGAAAATAATGTCTCTGGTATTGATTTTTTTTTAATTAATGAATAGAAAAAAATAATAACACAATTCTTCCAAACATTCTGTCACCATTCTGTCACATAGCTTAGGTCAATTCATTTGATGACTTGAGTATGTGTGTAATAAAAATTATAATGTGAATGCCTGTTGCTTTTTTTAAAGTGTCCATTATGCAAAAACTGGTGCCCATTATCACATGGTACTGGATAGACCATGGAGCTGCTCTGCAGAATGTAAAAAGCATGTAAACAATCAGAAAAGGGAATTTGGAAATGAAGAGAAGTGAGCAAAGAATACCAGCTGATGAATAAAACATTTCCCAAAGTTCAGAAAAGTCAGCTGCTCTATGTTAAAGTGGTTGCCAGGCAACTCATCTTTTTAAAACAAGTACTTCTGTGGCAGATAACTCATAAAGACATTGAAATGGCAAAATTAACTGCTCTTGAACAATTTCTTCGATACATTAGGTACAAACAGGCTTTCATTCATCATCAGGCGTGCATATCTTCTTGTTATAACTTTTTTCCTTGAACAAATACATGTGTTTTGTCCAAAGCACTGAAATTTTAACTCTTTCTTTTCATCTTATTCCCAGTGAGCCAACAGCTCAGAATCTCTGCCTTAAATCTGGGCACTGATATAAATCTAGTTTGGATGAAGTAGGGGAGCTCGTTCTCTGTTCTGAAAAATAAGCGTTCATTTTTGGTAGGATTAGAGCACTCGTGTGTAAAGGGGAGCATGGTTGCAGTCCACCAAATATTTTCTGTGAGATAGACCGAGGCTGCAGAGAGAGAGGGAGAGGCTCCAGCAGTAGATTCTCAAAAAAAGTTCAGGAGCAAAGCAGGCAGGTCCTGGTGGTTCTCATTGTGGAGGGTAGGGTAAAGCACTAACTGGAGGGGAAAACTGATCACATGGAATAATTTGAGTTTTTTCTTTGCCAGTTTTTAACTGAACAAAGTTGTATTAAACAAATGTGTTTTTTTTTGTTTTTTTTTTTTTTTTTTTTTTTTTTTTTTTACTATTGTGTTCATTATTCATGATTGCTCAATGAGTGCTTTAGTGAGATGCTGAGCACAAAGGATGTTTGCAAGCTGATCATAATGCTTGGATTTTCAGCACTTTGCTACTTGCTATTTATCATTTCTAATTGATCACCCGGCATAGTAAAATACTCGATCTGTATCCAGATTGGATAACTGAAAATTCTACAGATGAGAAAAGGAAAACTAAAAAAGTTGCCAAGGGCTTTCTCAAGATTATTGTTTTCTGTTGAATGTGACAAAAAGGTATCTATTCTGAAGGAGAGAACAAATAGTAAAGCAGCTCTTGCTAATTTCAAAGCAGAAACCTGTTTGGTTTCAGAACCTGTTTGGCATTGCCTGTAAATTCTTTCTGGAGTGTCAGCACAGCCCTGCCACTTGGAAAGCACCTGGGATCAGCCAGTGCAGGGCTGTGCTCCTTTCCTAGTGATCTAATTACTGCCAGCAATGCCACAAAAAGCAAATGAAAAATCCTCAGCGTCTGAATTTGCCATTGAACTCCTGAGTTGCCTTCTAGTGGTGATTCAGCCATCACCATTATTCTCCCAGCCAAATTCAGTAAAAGAAACAAACAATAAAATCACTCAAATGACCGAGCAAGACTGTTTTCTGTAAACACTACAAATGTACCAAACAAACTAATGCTTAGTCAGATGGAAATTAACGCTGTGTTGAGTCTTTTTTTGTTGGTAGCTCACAGTCAGTCCTCCACCGTGCTGCTGTGGGGACGCAGGGCTGATGTTAGGAGACCAGCTTTTTGCTGTGCCGCCTGTTGCCCTGCTGGGCTGTCGCATGCCCAGCACTGGCCCCAGTCTCCGTGCAGCACCCCTGGCACTGACGCCAGACCTCAGCAGGAAACCAGCCCCTGGCTTTCCCTCAGAACATACCTTTGTCCTTGTAGCTTGGTTATGGAGTAATTTTGCTAAAAATACATTAGGGAAAAGGAGATCAGCTTGAAAGTTGGGCAATGTTTTAATATAGTATACTTTTCATGCTGGTGTTAAAAATGTTTAGTGTTTTTTAAGGATTATTGGCCTCAGCTGGTCATACAAGCCCATTGAATTAATTAAGGCACAGACAAATTTAACTCCTGTTCAGATAACACTTTGTTAAACAAGTATTTCCTATTGGATTTTGCTTACGTTTTACCCGACTCTCTGAACTTTATTTCCACTTCTGTGATCAAAGACATCCTCCTGGGCTTTGCAGCAGTGCAAGGTGAGAGCTGTGACATTGGCACTCATATCCCTCTGATTCCTGTCCCCAGCGCCACAGAGAGTGCCCTGTCGCTGCCCCAAGGGAGGCAGCTACACTTCCAAAAGGGAGTGATTTGAAGCCACCCCTCCACAGAGCCCTGGGCTTTGCCTGCACTTGCCTCCGGCTGCTCGTCCTGCTCAGGGATAGAGAGAGGTGACCCAACTGCCCTGCCAAATTGTGGCACTGGTGTGTTCCTATGTGTGGGGACAGGTAACTTGATGTCCTATGCAACGCAGTCAGTGCCATGGCGTCTGCTTCCCACAGCCCCCGTCAGCTGGGCAAATTATGGGTTAGGATGCTAGGAAAAAAACCACTTTAATATAAAGCTAATATACCATTTCCTCCTTCCTGTGTATATAAATATATATGCATGTATAATTAATGTATATAATTACTTAGATTGCTTGATACAGATACTTATTTTTGTTTGTAATAAATATGTTGCAAGGTGGCAGAAACACAAATAGTTAATGAGCCTATTTAGGTATGCAAAATATACAAGATGTGAAACTTTGGAGTGGGAGGTGGTGTTGCAGGAGCTGCAGCCTATTATTCAGTTCCTGGGGTCAGGCCAGCAGCAGCTGTAGAAATCAATAAGGCTTACAAAGATGAAATAAACTTTAAAAAAGAAACATTGACAGAGGATATTCCACCAAGATACTCTTGATGAGTCTGACCTTGTTCACACCAGAAAAAAGGGAGAAGTCTTACCATTCACTCTTAACAGCTTTGGACCGGCATCAGCAACTTGCAGGACTCTTTTTGGAGTTTGGAAAACTTCGTCCATCTCCTGATGGGTCCAAAACATGTCTGGGTATTGCAGTGTGGGAGCACGATGAGGCAGTGTGTCTGTCACTCCTTCCTGTGCTTCATAGGTAGTTTTGATGAAGCTGTGTCCAGGGTTTGTTTGTTTGTTTGTTTTTCCTTTCCTTTTTTTTTTCTTTTTTTTCTTTTTTGTTCTTTTCTTTTCAGGATCTTTCAGAGTATTAACCAAAACACAAAGCTTTGCAAGTAAAGTTTTACTTGCAAGTAAAACCCACGAGGTCGTGAGGGACAGAAATTGAGAAACTGAGGTTTTGCATAATCACGTGATGCCAGGAGAAGGATTTTTAGGAAAAATGACCAAATGTCACAGACAGTTGACAAGCATGCCAAAACTGACAACCATTAGACTGCGCTGTCAGTTTCTCAGTATGGGCTTCCCGTTTTGGTTAAAGATTTGAACATAAATACACTATTTCATTATTATGGAGTAGTATTTTATTTATAAACTCATTCCATCAAAGAAATATTATACTCAACTTACACTTTCGAAGTGCCTTCAAAACATTCACTGTCGCATGGTTTGTGACACTCATTTTATGGCCTCTGTAATTTACAGCAAAGTCATTTAAAATATATACCTTGATTAGATCTACATTAGTCTTATATTTTTTTATGTCAAATTATGCTAAAATGGAAATAATGATTAATTTTGCTATAGGAAATTTTATCGAGTTATAATAATTTCAGCCTTATCTCTTTGAGCTGCATGTTTCTCCTATTGCTTTAAAACTAATTTAGGCCACATTATATACAAAATTAAATCTTACTTTTATAGCTACACCCTTGGGGTTCAATGAAAAGGCTTTATGAGCTAGAAATTAAAAGTACTGGTTGAAAATACTATTACATTATACAGGCTATTATTAAGGCAATTTACAAAGTTGGTATTAAAAGTATGCACATTTTTCATTGTTAGCACCCATGTATTCAGCGATCCCATGGGACCATTTGGTATATAATCTGGCAAATAAAATCAACTGAAAGGTAAACTGAAAGTCCACAGCATTTCTTGGTAGGGAAAATTGCACTAGAATAATTGCAAAGCTGATTTAGCCCAAGACTGTTATGAATTTAGGAGAAACACACCGCATTTGTTACATGTAAAAATAAATTTGCAGCTCTGTGTTCTGCGCTTATTGGAGGACATGCAGAAATATGAGCTTGCCTTCTCATAAAGAAAACAAATATTTTGTATTCCATGAAATCCAATTTGGCATAAGTCTCATTTTGCATCTTAAATATGTAGTTTTTCTCCACAGTTAATTTTTGGCTCTTGCATAATTATTTCCACAATTTGGAGGTTAGATAATTGCTTGTTTCCACTTGGACCTTAGGTAAAATAATGCATGGTTTAATG
Source organism: Nycticryphes semicollaris (assembly GCA_013400055.1). Classification (NCBI taxonomy): domain Eukaryota; kingdom Metazoa; phylum Chordata; class Aves; order Charadriiformes; family Rostratulidae; genus Nycticryphes; species Nycticryphes semicollaris. Next base: position 250,102 of record VXBJ01006511.1, on the reverse strand, counting down.
CTTTGATATTCATGAACAGTTATGTAAAAAAATCTCACAATATGATTTATGGGAAGTATAGGAAAAAAAAATGGTCTTTTAATTTCAAGGATGCTTAAAGAACAGAGACCACTAAGAAGCAGGGCCCTGGATGACAATGCTGAGCAAGAACCAAATGAGCATGTGGTTGTCCTTTAACGTTACATATTTATGTTTTCCACGTTAGAGCATCCTACCTCTTTTATCAAGATAGGACACGCTTGACTGTATTTTAAACAGAAAGGGAGAAGGTATATTTTTCCTCCCTCAAAGGAAAACCCATTATAACAGCAGAAACATTCTGGCAAGTGAGAAGCCACCAGGATTGCCTGGTTGCAGCGTGAATATTGGGAAGAGCTGGGAGGAAGGAGCATCACTGCAGCAGCATCTGCTTGCTCTCTCACTGCTCCGCAGCTGCGGTAGTCTTATTGGAAAGGCCAGACCAGCGCTGTTATGACTGGGAAGTTTTCCCATCTAGTTTTACAGCAGGCTGCATGGTTGTGTCACACTGCTGATGGAGTCAGAGGACAGGACAGTGTGTTCTTCCCTTGGTTCCTAGGAATATGTTCTAGCCAGCATTTGACAGTAAAATGAGGTGACAAGGTCTTTCAGGATTTAACTATGTTGCCCTAAGACTTAGGCTTGTGATTTATTTGGATCATCATTTCTTGCAGGGCAGTTTGAGAAAACATAGGGTTTGCTTCCCAGACTCAAGGGCTGATCCTTGAGGTGACAGACTTCTTATCTAGGTTAGGAGAGAGCAAGGATGCCCAACCTGTCACTACAGGTTCAGTGGGGAGCTGGGTTATTAATTAGAAACTCCTATAGATTCTGGGAAAGCAGCAAAATTCTTCTTGTCTCTGCCCTTTTTGGAAAGCATGTGGCTTAGGAGCTTTCTGGGAAAGAAAAGCTCAGCTAGGTATGCTGCCCGGGCATCCAGTTTTAGGGGGTGGTGTGAGAACGCTGCAAGACAGCAATCCTTTCTTTGGATACTCAGCAGCCAGCCTCTGCAGGAAAAATATGGATTAGGCGTCAAAGGCGACCAGCGCTCTGTATAATCAAGCCAATAATCTCTGCCCTGTTACTGAGCAAAAGAAATTTTGGCTGGTCCTGTTGTGTTGGGGCAGAGGGAATTCCATACATGAAAGTGTTGCATGCAGCTCTTGTGAGCTGAAGCATGTTGCTAGTCTACACTCAGTCACAAAATCACCTGAAAATGTCTGATTTTGTTTACGTGAGTGATAACTAGCCCTTTACATGAAATAACCCAAGTTCACAAGTTTTTAGCAAGTTCATGTTTTCGTCGTGTTACAAGAACTGTTTGTCAAGGAACATAATTCTATTTGCCTAACCAAAACTCCTCTAACCACCCAACTTCATTCCAGTTTCTAACTACAAGGATATGTTTTATAGAAATGAAACCAACCCAATAAAAAAGGAATAGATATGATACTGTATTTAATTTTGGCAGTCTCCATTATCCTCTCACTGTCCTTTAGAGAAGATTCTTAAACTATTACAGCATAATGCAAACATTGCTATTATTAGATATTAATATTTTATGGCCTTGGAAAATTTTGATATATAATTAATTTGTTTATGGATAAAGTAATTCAATTTTGTATTGACTACACTAATTTATTAAGTACTGTAAAAGGTAATAGATTGAGTGCAAAGTGAAATGGAAGAAATCCATGTTTAACATGTTTGTACGGAGAAAGCAAAAAAACCAACCCCGTTATGTAATACATCAATCAAACCAAGAGATTATATTTCCAAGCCTTTTGTTTTTTGAACAAATGGAGCCTGGTTTTTAGTCTTTTAGAAGAAATTTATCTGAATTTACAGTACTATAAATTTACTAAATATCCTGTAAATATATAAATAATGCATTTTATTTTTGTTGCTATTCTTATTATGGCCCAAGGGTCAAAGCCCTAAATTCAGCATCTGAATTAAATATACCCTCCCCAAGAATGCATAATCACCAAAGCAAATAATATTTATATATATTTTCATATTTAAATAGCTGAATTATTTTTTGAAAATATTTTAAATGAAGAAAACAAAGTTTAGGAAGCATAAGAGAATTTAAAGGATACGTCAAACCCCAGTACACTCCTGGAAACCCTTATATGTAACTTCCCCAATGAGTGGCTTCCTTCACTTGAATGGGGCTTATTGTACAAGGGATGTTACCTATGCACTGATTTCAGGAGTTTGTTTTACTTAAAGATGATATAATAGTTGTTTTATAAATAAAAAGGTATGGACCTGATTAGATTTCTTTCTAAGCAATGCTTTCTCAGTAAGACTGATGAAAGTTCACGTGGACAGATACATGGTTCTCTTTGTCTATGGTTTTGAATGAAGGGGATCTACTCATCTAATTTTTCTCTTATCCTTATACTGAACTGTATTTTTAATCATTTTCCCACTGATTTTAGCAAAAAAAAAAAAAGTCAGCTTCTTCTTAAATCTTGCAGAATTTTCAGAAATATGAAATATTATATATGTGAACTAAAGCTTCATGTTGGAATGTTTTAGATTTTCATGCTGCTGATTTTCAGGGAAAAGTCCCTACTTCTGCCTCCCCCTATTCCCTTGAGCTTTTTAAAGTTTTATTCTAAGGAAATAATATTTATAATAGTCTTTTGATCCCAATTCTATGAACATGTGCACCTTTACAAATATGAAGAATCATGATAGTCAGAAGTTACCCACAAAATTGTGCCTACTTAATTACAGGTTGAATTATTTTTTACAATAGTGAACACAGTATTTATAGAATTTTCTGTGGCATATGGAGAGCACAATATTTTTGGTTTGCAAAGACTAAAGGCAAGAAAATTCTGCAATCTTTATCAGGACTTACTTTCTGATATCTTTTGAAGGTGAATTGAGCTTCTAAAGGCTAAGATTTTCTTATGTGAAAGGCTGATAAAAATACAGAGAAAATATTTCAAACTAAGGTCCTGCATTATGTTTCAATGAGGCTCGTACCACCCAGATCTAAATGAGGATTCATTTCAAAGACACCATTTTTGTCAGTACATTTTATTGACATAATATACTACACTTGACATATATAAACATCAAATTATGAGATGCTTAGACTGAGGTATGTAACCTTTCTCCTTTTCCAAAGTCTTGATTTTAAAATTATGAATTATGCTGCGCTGATTTGTTATCTTCAAAGCTTGTCTGACACTCACCTATTTTGAATTGATGGGAATACTATTACATTGAACTATTTCCTGGGGTGCAGGCATATATTTTTGAAATCTAATCGCCGTGCTGTCTTCACTATAATAAACAATAGCTAGTTATTGCTGACATCTTACTAAGCAGATATAAAGACCAAACCTTAAGTGCCTGTGTTAATTCCATATGCAGAAGCAAGAACAGTTTAAGTTTCTCTTATCACGTTTCATAATAGCCTTGCATATACAAATGTAATATAAATCTATTACTGCAATAAAAGTGCTCCTTTGCTGTTAAAAACCTCTAATTAATAATGCATTTGGTAATCATTACTTTTTCAGTTATTATTTAATGCAAGCAAAAATGAACATCATTTTCAAACATAGCTGAGTAGAATTTTTTAAGTCCTTGTTATTCATGATTCTTCTTTCTGAAGGTCATATTATTTTTCATTCACTTTAATAATTCACTAGGTGTGTTAAATGTTTACTTCATGTCTGAATGACAACCAATCTTGTCGTAATTAAATGTATCTCCTGACATTGTTTTAACATATCAGTGAATTCAAATCAGTTAGTAAAATGTTAAGCAAATCAAATTTGTAGCCACTCTCTACTTTGAATATCCACTTCTCTAGTTTCTTCCCACCTGCTGTCATGTGTTAATTTTTTTAAAGCATCATCTATTTGCAAAAAAAAGAAAGAAATTGGTATTGTCTTGTGTTGTTTCATCCTTAAAGTGAAACCATTTGCAAGAAAATTATGGGTCCCTAGTGCTGAACTTCTTTGCATATTAATTTTGTTAGCCTTACCTCCTATGGTCTTTAGTTCTGGAAGGCCTATTAGATAATATACAAGATAAATTTTCACGTGTATCTTACAGCTAGTCAGGGAAAATAAAAAAATCCTTTTTTCTTAAAACTTAAAAATTGTGATATTAGCCATGCATTTCTTCCCACTATTTTATTAGTAAAGATTAATTTAATGTAGCATAAAAACCTAGTCAATATTGTTTATATTTGCTTCCAGTTCTTGAGAAAAGTATGTTTATGTTAATACATGTATCTCAGAAGATAATCAAGAAAGGGATCCTGTGCAAATTGCCAAATGATGGTGTCAGAATGGACTTTGGTAGAATTTGTGTGCTATATTTTGTCTGAAATGTAGAAGCCAAGGGCAGCTGAGTAGGTGGAATGGAAACAATCAGACACAGATGTCAGGCACTTTCCATGGTTGCAAAAGCAGGTTTACTTGGATATGGTTTGTCTTCAGCTAGATCAGATGGTTGGATATTCAGAACTACACAAAGGTGCCTGGTGGGGTGTACAAAAGAGTCCAAGCACATAAGACACTTGACTGCTATTTTCAGCCTGTGGCAGTGAGTATTTCAGCATTTTGGTGAATTTCTCTTAATAACTGTGTACCTGGAACTGGACCTTTCCATATCACTTTGGAAGTCTATGTCTCAGTGTTATGATTACATAGCAGCTCACTTCCAGCATGTTTTTCTGTGTCTGGAAAATGAATTTATGGTTTCTGAAAATAAAGGGCTGATATTATACCCTGCCACTTGCAAATATCCAAATTTCTTTAGCTACTTGAATTTGTTTGCAGTTTCCACCCAAATATAATCAGATTCTTCTTATAACAAAAGAAATAGGTGGAAAGCCCCCAGTTCTTGACAGACTCCTTGTTTTTGAGTTAGGTTTCCCCCCCCAAAATTCTCTGCTTTTAGAACAATAGAAATGTTAACATTTCTCAAAACTTTACAGCTGATCAGAGACCAGTCAATTTGTTTCAAGCTTTGCATCTCATACTTTGAAAACAAAGCAAGATCATCTTTTGGCTAAATGACATCATTATTTACTGACATTGTCTATTGTTTAAAGTGGCACACCAGGTCAAAATCCTAAGCAAGCCCATAGTAATATTTAGACTCTAAAAGTGTAGTGGAAAAAAAGGCATTTTCATAGTTGCTGATATCACTAATGTACAACAGCATTGGTAACTAGTTATCAAACACTTTGCTATTATTGGACATGTCTAACTATCTCTTTTATTTTGTAATGAAAATCCTTAAGACATTCAAAAGGCATTTTTTTGTTGTTTGGATTTTGTTTCACTAAAATGTTTTTAAATCACAAGCTTTGTGAGGACATTCTCTGCTACTGAGAACTGCAAGCCATTATCTCTGTTCCTTGAATCACCTGGGAGACTTTCTGGGGAAAAAAAAAAAAATCCACCTTTTTTTCCCCCCCTATGCTAATCCATACCTGGCTCAGACAAGCAGGGAGAGAGCAGTGCCCTTCACAGTGTGTCAAAAGTGAGAATCCACAAGACAACCACAAAACTTCTTTTGGTCATTTCCCTCAAAGAAACTAAGAAAATGTAAACCTTATCCTTTTTTTTGCTGTGAGTTTGTTATCATTGAGACAGAGTGATTTAGACAAAGAGCGTGGTATCTGCCACTGTTGGAACAGAATGGATTTTTGTCATTTAATGATGAGATTATCGGTATTAACCAATTAAATATACCCTGTTACTACTCAGCCATGGGATAAGTAATGAAAATAAATACACAAACCATCAATACGTAAACACAAACAAGATCTTTTCTGTTTCCTCGGGCAAATCTCTTGTCCTTTTGATATTTCTGTTGTTCCCCTCTTTGCATATTTGATCTGTTTAGACTGGGGGGGTTTCTGGAGAAAGACTAGTTTTACTGTGTTTGTGGGGCACCCAAAACAGTTTTGTGATCTCAGTTTTGCATGAAGCCTCTAGGCACCACCAGGCTGTTGATACAACCACCAATATTTCAATCTACTGAAATTTCTGCTTTATTACTAGAATCAGGATCTATCAGTACAGAAGGGTTTTCAGCCTATGTTCTTTCATCAGAACACTTGCCTACCATGTGCAGAGACCTGATGACTGCAGGGGTTGTTTGCCATATCTTCCAATTTCTGCTACTGCTTTCGCATATGGTTTGTAGGAGGCAAGGAGGAGGAGATGGATTTTACTGCAGATTCTGTTAGAGAAGTGACATCATCAAGAGATGGAAAAGAGAGAGCAATGAGCTTCCCTGCAGGGGAAGAAAGGGTAAAGAGAATGGCATAGCAGTATATTTGGGGGAGCAGGGTGGAAAGAAGAATGAACAGAAGGAGAGAGTAATAGAGACAACAGGAAGAAGAGTAAAGAATGAGCAATGAGACAATATGATTAGAGCTTTTTTTCCACCAGGGAGAAACATTTGCAATGAAAACAATTAAAATCCGTTAGACTTTTCTAATAATGTTTTTCCATGCATGTAAATGTGGCAGTTGCCAAAGGGATAGGGAAGAAACAGTGGGCAGGATGGTTTTTGGGTGTAAACGAAGAAGTGGGAGTTGAGATCTGCAAATGGGAGACTGTATGTTTTTTATCTTGTGATTGGACAGAAGTAATTGGCATGTAATGGCAGAAGAGGTGGCCTGAATGGATGCTAGGCAATGGAAAGTATTCAATGACCTGATACAAAATGTTCCTATTGAGAGTATCAGTTTTCATCAATGCTAAGTACAGAGACGCTCATTTATATACTGAGAGAAAAATCTTTTCTAGAAGTATTCAATATGTAAGGAGTCAAAATACCGCACTGCACTGACTGTAAGCCTATTACAATTTCTCACTTAAAAGGGGAAATTTCCCTAGCAGGAAATTTTGTGAAACTTTGAGTAGCGTACACTATCTGGTAAATGCTGGTGTTTAAATCTGATGAAAACTGAATACAAATTAATGTCAAAGTCTTCTGATGTATGTTGTAGATGTGGTGTGACTGGTCTTGTGAAAAGTCATTACGTTGTACTCAGAGGATATGCAGGACCTAACGCTATCTGTGATAGCACCATGATTAAAACCCAGCAATACCCAGCACCTTTCGCTGTCTCTGCCCTAGCCAGTCCGTGCTGCAGTGCTGATGAACCAGAAAGTGACTTCAGTGCTCTTGCTGATGAAATTGCAATGCCAAATGGTCTTCATGTAAACGTAGCCTTGTAACACATTTGTTTAAGTAAGGGCAGGTAGAGATGCTGAGTATGCCTTCTTGAATGCTGCACGGTATCATTAATGTTCCATTTTTGTCAGGCTACTGTGGCTGCGCTTAAAAGTCTTTGAATGTTTTTCATAGTTGGAAAAAAAATCCTGAACTTAAATGATGTAGAAGATTTCAGTTGTGTTCTACTCCTTTCCTTTTCATGTTTGGTAGTTTCAAAATCCATGTTGAAGAAGTGCTTTTCTCTAATGTTGCCACAACATTCTGTTTTCCAGCAATTAATTCCTAGGTTTTATTTTGTTTTATAAAAGCTTGATATCGCTTTATGTCTTTATCTGTCAGTCTTACTATCTGTTTCTGTGAAAACTTCAGTATTTTTTTTAGTTTTTTTCAGGTCATAAAGAAGAAATATTCTTCACAAAATAGAACGTCATGATTCTTCCTTCCATTTTCAAGTGTCTCTTGTTTTAATAATAAAGCCAATTCTTTATCCCTTCAGTAGTTTCTCTCTGTCGCACTGTTTGCTAATCATACAGTCTAGCATTGACTATTGTACCAATATTTCCCCAGGTCTTAAATCAGTTGGAGCCAAAATTGTTCCCATTGACCCACTGTTATTTCTTCCAAGTTTTCTGTCAGTTTTACTTGCTGTGATTTCTGTTCTGTGGTTCGTTGTTAAGTTTTCCAAGTAATAAATTTTAGATTCTTCTGATAAAGTTTCCACTATCCTGATATGGATACAGGGTAAAGATAACAAGATATCAATTTGTTGTCGTGTTCAACTTGTTTTATACTTGTGAAGTCACTTGAATGACATAATTAAGAAGTGAACATGTTGGTTTGAATCTGATCCCAACCTTCAACTTCTTGAAACTTCTGTAATTTCTGTTCTTATGATTGGTGTTACTTCTTCAACCTATTAGTGCATTTAAGGTTTGAACAGTAATCCCTCTTTATTTATTTATTTTTTTAAATGCTTCCCCCTGAATAGCTTGACAAAAGCTTTTTTGTCATCTACTGACATCCCAGCTTCCTGGTTTAATTATTTTTGCTGATCCTGATTTTCTTCTGTAATTCTTCTTGTTTCCTTAGGAAATGTAAATCTGCTGTAGCATCTGTTACCCATCCTTGTTTATTAATAATTAGGCATGAATATAATTATAAGTTCTTTAATAATTTACCTTTACCACCTCTGAGAGGCCTGTAACTGATTTCTTGTTTAAACATTTCGGATCTTTGTCTTACATTATTTTCATATATCATTCTCAACGTGTTGACCGCATTGTTGATTCAAGCAAAATCTCATCGTCAGCTCTTGCCAGGAATTTATCTCTGAATGTGTTATCTCTTCTAATTGGGCATTTGGGAGAGAACAGATTGCTGGAAGCTCTAGCCCTATGGCTCCTTAATTCATAGCTGCTTGGCCCTTGACTAAATTAAAGCTGCGTGGATCTGCCTGATGTAAGAACTCAGAGTATTAAGAGCAGCAAAGGATGAGATTCAGTGGAGCTATGAGCTGCTATTCTGTTTATACACCCTATTTTGACCAGGCTCCAAACACTAACGTTCACTTTTCTCTTTGGCTACTTTTGCCAAATTAATGCTACTGAAGGAACCCTGAGCACAGAGGGATCTCCAGCCATTTAGGGGCTATTTTGACTGAATATGTAGTGGAAAATGGGATTAGCAGACCAGAAATCTAGTCCTCTTCAGGAGGTGAACAGATGTGCTCTTCCAGCTTCAGCTGTGCTGGTGGAAGATATTAGTAACTGCAGCCTGTCTCTGGGTGGTTATCAGGAGTCCCAAATCCCTTCGATTCTGCTAGTAGCGCTGCTCATACAAGCTTCCTCTAACCTATTTTTTTTCCAAAGTGCACTAGATTAGCAAAGACTTACTCTTTATCTAAACTAACCTGGCCTCTGTGGACTGGGAGTTGGGGAGTGCTCAGATAACCCACTCCCCCGGCAGGTCAGTAGGGGCAGCAAGGAGCAACGAGCAGCAATCTGTCTTCTGCCACTGCTGCTGCAAAAATACGTGCCTGGCTAGACCCCAAATTCTGCTAGATACACATTTTACTCCTTCCTATCCCCATGGCAATTCCAGTTCCATTTACTCTTCTAATTCCTGCATTTTGGACTCTTCTGCTTTTGACAGCAGTACTTTGTTTATTTCAAAAACTTTCATTCTCCTAATGGCTGCGTAGAGCAATGATCTGGTGAGCAAGAAAACAGAGGGGCTTATAACCACACACTTATACTCACCCTGGTCGTCTCCATTTAATAAAATTTTATTACTTACTACCTCTAAATTCCTCTGTGATAACTAAGCACTGTCACAAATGTCACACTACTTTGTATTCTGCATCACAGGAGAAAATTAAATACTTTCTCAGAGAAATATATCGAGAAAGACTGTCTTCTCCATGGTGCTTTTAGCTTGAATGAAAGAAAACAGATGTGCTGGGCGCATTAGAGAAGAGATCTTCTGTTAGAACAAAAAGATACCAAAAACGTGTATTACCTTACACAGGCGGGTGATCTGCTGCTTAAGGATTTTTCATTTTTTGCCTTGCAAACTGGTAATGACAGCAGTCAGCATCTTGGCTTCAGAGTGATCTATATGTCTCAATTTGTATTTTCCATAGTTCAAAATGTATGTATTCCTAATCTTCCTTTTTGATAAGAAATTAAAACTTAAACATGAATGGTATTGCCATTTGGAAGCTTATTTGTTTCAGGCTGGGGATTTTCAGCAAAAAAAAAAGGAAAAGCGATCAAAATTTAAATTGCTTCAAAGATTTCAGAAAACATGTAGACTTCATGGTCTGCAGTTTTTCAGACAGAAATCTGAAAGAGAATGAAAATATTGCACTAGAAGAGGGAGCCAGGTCCAGATGCACATGACAGCCTTAAAAGAGTCAAGGAAATTGAGGGCAGCTGAAGAGAAAGGTGCAGTGGGATTTATTGGCATCAAAAAAGTCACAGGCTTAGAGAATTTTGGCCTGACTACTATTTACTGTGTGTTTAATCAGAGAGGCTTTGGAGGGAGCCAAATCTGTCTGGAGAAAGCAGAGCTGAAAAAGTAATGCTATTTTTTCTATTTATTTTTTTAATGGGTGAGAAGCTAGACAAGGGGAGGAGGGATTGGAAAATCAAAATCAAACCAGGTTTTGAAGGGGGGAGTGAAGCAGAAGAGCCAGAAATGCCTTTT